>JAOWBP010003659.1:19075618-19121299 GCA_028571105.1 Tragopan temminckii
GAAAACGTTGTCCACAAGCTAATTAATGAAATGCAAAATGAATTCTTTTAATTAGGATTACTGTTAATGATGTTTATTACTTCTTAAAAACATAATCCTAAATTAATTATCTGTAGTACTGTAAGTCTTATGTGCTTGATTTTTATTTTTTTTAAATTATTCTTGACATGTAGAAAACTTGCACAGCAGGTATGGGTTTTTTTTTTGTTTTTCTTTTTTTTTTTTTTTTTCCCCTGGCTGTGTCATCTTCAGACTTTTTCTCTTGTCTCGGGTTGTTTGAATTTCATTTTGCACACTTTTCAATGCCTTTTCCTTCTTTGTGGTGGGAGGGGAAAAGAAGACTTAGAAGCTACGTTTTCTTTGCTTTTGGAGCTAAATCTAATGACAGCTGTACCGACAATTTTCTTCTGTGTTTACATGCAGCCAGGAGCTATGGGCGGAGAAGAGGTAAAAGTATTTACTAAATGTTTTGTTTGCTGAATAGTGGGAGATATAAATATTTAGTTCTCTTATGATAAGATAATGTTACCAATTTTAACGGTATTTGGTTGATCAGTTGCTTCTCATAAATCAATTTTATATTCATTTGCAAAACATCCCCTTTTTTAGAACAACTTAAAGCAGCGATGATTTGAGCAGGTAACTCAGTATACTGCTGTTACTACTGAACTGGAGAATGGGTAAATGTTAAGATTCTTTTTCATGACACATTTGTGATTTTAAATGTGTGGTGTTCCAGAAATGAAGATTGTTTTCAGATGTTTTTTGTAGAAGTTTGATGTTTACCAAACTTATTGAATTACCTCAAGCATACTTTTTTTCTTGGATGAAACTTCTTTTGTTGAAGATTGCACTTGGGAACTGCATCAGATTACCCTAGGTAGAACATTGTGAATACCAATGCTAATAACTGTCCTCAGTGGTGAATACTGATAATCAAAAGAGGAAATAAATTTAAAAAAAACAAACAAACATTTGAGGATGTTTTAACTGTATTTCATCATTCAAGCAACTCTTACAAAAGTACAAAACACGCTGAAAGCATTATACAGATGTTGTACAGTGCTGTGTTTAAGTTTATTCTGAGAGATTAATGAATGTGGACAAGAGCAAACATGCTGGTTACCAAAAAAGATATTTCTAATGTACTGTGCTGTAGTTGACACTGACTTTTTAACTGAGAAAATAATGGTGAAGGTTGTGGCATTTAACAGCTAGAATTGGACAGTGCCATCTGTTTGGAGTACATTGGCATTACATTTCATTTGGTCTCTTTTTTTTATGTATGTTCTGTGGCAGCCATGCATGTAACGTTGCTTGGAAGGCCTCCTCCTTTTCATAGTGTGGAATTTGGAGACAAACCAAGTCATACAAGCTTCCCAATAGCCTCTAAGTAATTTGTGGTTTGCACTTGTGTGGTTAAAATACTAGGCTGTACTGATACTGTTTCTAACATAAAATTTGAGCTGATTTGATTCGAAGCTAATGGTGTTTAGCTTTTAATTTATAGGTAAAGGTAAACAGAGAATTGTATTTTTAACGCTTAGATTTTACCCACGAACTTACTTTGCTATTTTTCCCCAGTTCCAGAGAACAGTCTATTGTTAACAGGTGTCTAAATCATGTTAATACTTCCTTGGTGCTCTCATGGTACTTGAAATATAAAATATCATAAGCTCTGTATGCATGTGAACATAGGATGGTGCCAAGTGTCTCCAGATTGATTAAATGGCAGCAAAGTAGGAAGGGAAGTGGAAATCACCTGGGCACTATTAACTTCCAGTAACTTGCGTTGACTTGTAAAAGCGAAATGTAAGTGATGTGGCAATTGTAATTGTGATGTGTACAAGATAGGCTGTAAAATTCAGCAAAGGCTTCTTTGTAGAAACTGTGGTGATGACAAAACAAGGCAAACAAGTTCTGGATGCACTGGACTTTCAGGATCGTTTTACTCGACTAAAATGCATGCTTCACTCCATAATAGTTGTTACCTATGTGAATTTGTCTTTGCTATGGTAACTAGTAGGTGTGTGTGTGTGTGCGTCTCTTGCCACCAGTGTTAGGGATTTTGTGACATGCCCTACTCATACAATATTAACCTCTGTGATATCCCTGCTTTTTCAGTATATTGAATTGCATAATGTTGTTTTGAGCTTTCTTAACCTGAAAAACCATGCAATTCTACAGCTGTCTGCTTAAAAAAGATGTGTTGTTTATCAAATGTTCTCATATTTATTGTTTTTACCATTTGCATTGCAGTAATAATATGCAGAGAACTCAGAGGCAAGTCTGTGCAGGGACTCATTTCATGTTTATTGCACTGGAGTCTTTTAATTAGTCTTTCACTCTGTCACTGTGACTAAGCATCTTCAGTGGGAAGGGTGTTGTCAGAAATATACTGGGGGTTGGTGCAGCCTATCAGCTTTCTACTTGATCCTTTGTTTCCTTTGTGAATTAAAGCTCAGCTTTTTTTTTTTTTTTTTTTGGTAGAAATCACACTTCAGGTTGCTGAGTTGTGTATCCTGAAAACAAGATCTTTATCTGGTTTTCAAATTTAATTTGATTTTTTTCCAGATATGGGTGTAAGAGTAGCTATTGAAAGTCTTTTCTCTTGCCTTGACAACTCAGAGGTGCCAGGGAAGGGCTGCAGGCATATAAAAACAGGGCACTTAGTAATGCTTTCCCATGATACCCTATAGAGATTTGCCCTGGGTGTTTTCTGATGTGATGTTTCAATAGCTAATGTTCCAAGATGGGTTTTTCTACTGTTCTTGCTCATTCTCTCTTTCAGAAACGATGGAAACTTTTTAGCATCCTAAAAAGCCTGTGGTAATGGGTTCCATAGTATGGCTTTCTTTGAGTCTTGTGTTTAACGTACTTTATTTCCTCTCACTTGGAAGAGACAGTGAGCAATTGTTCCCTACTCCATTTTCTCTGTGCCTTTTGTTATATTAAACATTTGCTTTATACACTTAACTGTATACTTCACTATAAAGCTTTAGGTCATCGTCTCTTATATTCACTTAATCTGAGTATAGTGCCTGTGAACTGTCAAGCATCTGACCATCAGAGGAGGCATCTTGCTTTTTAAGCCACTATGCATTTTGTTGGATTTCCATCAGAAATCAGCTCTCATTCAGCCTCCTCAATGGACCTGCATTTAAGTTGAACAGCTAAATATTGATTCATTTGATGTGTAAACTTCCATCTTTTTTTTAAGAAAGCATGTTTGTGAGGGGAAATAAAACATTATTTAGCCTGTAAATAACTTGATATTCTTACATGTTTACTTCCTCTACCTATTATTACTCTCACTGATGTGCTCTCTCTTCTGCTAAAATGCATATATTCATATATGTGTATGACCTCTCCATGCATTACCAGAATATTTATCAAGTCCTTTCTGGCTTGTGCTATAAAGCTGCCATTTCTGACAGCCAGCTGTGCTAGACTTTAAGAGTAGCATCTCTAAATCCTTCTCTGATTGTGACATTTGCCCTGTTTCTATATTGGTGCTTAAATCACAGTAGGATTTTTACCTCTGTGGATTTTTTGCATTTGTGTTCTTTGCCAATGTTCTGCATTCAATGTGTTCTTCCTACATAAAAATTGAAGCTCCTGTTCTGTGTCAGTCAGAACATCTTTCCTGTTGGTTGTTTATCTTGTTCCTTATATGTAGGTTTGCTGCTTCTTTTTGTAATGTAGCCTTTACTGTTCAAGGCTCTATTACTGATCATTTCAGTATATACATTTTTTTCTGACTAGTGTCAGTCTGCGTGTCTTTGTTTTCCTCCTTGCCCCCGTCTTTCCTCCCTTTACTTCCCTGTGTTATAGCTTCCTCTTCTTTGGGTCTTGCTGGAAGTCAAATTCATGTGATCAATTATCTTGTAATTTATTTTTCCTGCTATTTATATTTATTGTTAACCTCTCTATAAACTGTTTGTATCAATTAACTTTAATTCTGTCCCTGGGAGCAATCCTACATGATATGAGGGGACAAGTAGTTTCTTCAGAGTTGAGATGAGGTTCCCATTTATACATCTTTCCACTTTACAGGATTTATTTTTCAACTCACGTATAGGAAATTAAATTCTACAGCTACCATGTTCTGCTGTGCTGCTTATGTACAGCTTTTATGTATTTTGAATGTCTTCTATTTTCTGGGTTAATAAATCTGTTTTTAAGATAAGGTGTGTATACTTTGGTAATAATAGCAACAAGTTATTTGAATCAGGTGATCACATTAATTCACTTTTCATCAAATAACTGAATAGCAGTCACTTATGTTGCTTTCTGTTCATTCATTTACTGAAAGTGTATTTTAATACTGAGTAACAATTTGACACTGATGTAGCTAACAACTTTTTTTGAGAGCAAGTGTTTGTGTTTTATTTAATAAGTCTTTTAAAGATTTTTATCTTGTTAGCTAAGCTGTTTGTTTCACCTACGCATTTAACATCCACTACTCAGAGCTTTTCTGTGTTTATTTTGCTGTTTGCCCCCTGCTCAGACTGTGCCTCAAGGAGGAAGCAATGCAGCTCTTGAGGTTAGGATACTGTCAAGCATTCTGAAGGAGGCCATCCAGCCCCGCAATGCCATGGCTTGAGTGATCTGCATTTTTAAATCATTTCTTTGAGATCTGCTATGAAAGTTTTTAAATCAACAAAGATTGGTTTGAAGTGTTCAAAGGTTCTTTCTGTAGCTATGACAGTTTCTGCGGACAACTTGTTGGATTCTATTTGCTTAGCCATTCACAAGAGTTTCTGCTTTAAGCTAAATTAAGTTTATTATCTTCTAAGAATAACATAGTTACAGATTTGAAAAATTAGAAGTGATACCAATGAATATCATCTGAACAACTGATTGCTTAGTTAGACTTCTCAATAGAAGTTCTCTTAGAAGCAAAAAGGTGTTTTAGAAAAGGAAATTGCAAGTTTTTACTGAAATATTTAATTGTCCAGGAAATAGCTTTAACTATAGATACTACAAAATCTGTTACAGGTCGGTCTTCACTCTTTCCTTTTGAAGATGGCTTCCTAGACGACAGTCACGGTGATCAGTCTTTATCATCGGGTCTCAGCTCTCCAACACGCTGTCAGAATGGTGAAAGAGTGGAACGCTATTCTAGAAAGGTGTTTGTTGGAGGTCTTCCTCCTGACATTGATGAAGGTACTGTGAATAAGTTACACTGGTGAGATATGGGAATTGGCTTTCATGTAGTTACTTAGAACAAGATATTTTATCATGGAAACAAATGTATTTTTCTAGGTATATCACTTGTAGCACTTGTGGCGTTATTTGAAACATCCTCCTCACTTTGCCCCACGACACCTGAGAATTTCCATGATATTCTTTTGTACTGCAGATTAGAGGAGGTGAAGACAGAAATGCCTGCATAGCAGGTCTTTTAATCTGCACTAGCAGCATGTGTTCCCAAGCATGTAAAATAGGAGAGCTGGAAAAAGGGAAAACAGTGGGTACTGTCAATCCTCTGCAGAATTTCCCTTGTTAATAGTTGTTGTTGATTTATGGACTTTGTTAATGCAGTACTTATTGAAATAAATTGGGTTCCTATCCAGCATATATGTAGTGTTCAATTCACAAAAGTAGAGCATTTAATATGGTTGCAACAGTAACCAGCTTAGTAGGGATGGTCAGTTTTTTTTCTCAGTCCATATTAGCTCTGCGTGCATGTACACACGCACATTTGGACTCAAACCAAACTATTACAATTTGGGGTGTATTTTTCATATTGTAGCAGGAATCCATCACTATGTAGCTTCAGTTGGCATATACAGGACATTCAAGGATGCCTTAAAGGGAGGAATCTTTGAATCTTGTCACCTACTAAATCTAAAGAATAAACTATGGTGCAATTTCAGTTAAAAGAAATAAAAATAAGCTGGGTTGCCAATGAATGGTTCACAAACAGCTCAAATACAGTTCCCACATCACATCATCAGTTGTAGAGTTGTTGGTACAGGGACAGCTGGATCATCTGAGTCCCCACATGCGAGCAGCAGCAGGCCAGGAGGTACAACTGATGTGACCACTGCCAGGATACTTCAGAGTTGAAATACATGCCCAGCCTGACCTGTGAGGAAGTAAGAAATATGGCTGCTTGGGAGCTATTACCCTCATACATGAGAGATTGACTCTAGTAACATCATCTTCCTTCAGCTCCTGATTTGTGTGTTCTGTGTTTTGTGGCTCTCGTTGCTTGAAAAATTTAACATGCAGCTCATGGGGATCAGGTAATCTGGATGCATCTCAGCAACCAAAATTTTGGAAAACCACTGCTTTTTTTTTTCTTCAAGCTTTCTTTCTGATGAGTTGTTGCTCTGATCTATTTATCATTGCATTAGACATAACTCTAAATTACTACTTTCTTTAAAATGCATAATTGCATTGAAAAGTTACATATATTTCAAAAACTTAAACAAATTTGAGGGAAAAAATAATTTTATTTAAATAGAATTGGAGAGTTTATATAGAATAGGAGAGTTTCAGGGATAGTTTCAGATGTTTGCTTTCTGGCGTTTTTAAACTGACACTTAAAAATAATAATAATAATAATAATAATAACGTAGCGATTCAGGGCAGATTTTCCAAGGGGACTGTGGAGGTGAAGTCCCCACAGACACATGGCCTGGTGCAGCCTGCTTTCTAGATCATGCTACAATGAGTGGCCATGCAGACGTAGCTTCTCCATCAGTCCCCATGTGGCAGTATCTGACCCTGCATTGTGGCTATAATTAGACGTAGACCACAGCTGAAGCATATTCACTTTTGATAGATCATGTTTGCAGCAGGATTAAATGCAGACTTGTATTAGTGGAATGCAAAATTCCTTTTTAAGCAGCCACGTATATTGCAGAACTGAAAAAACATTTGGGCATTATCAATGCACAGTATTGCAGTTTTTGTTGTTCTTGATAGGTACAGAAAATAGACTTTTAAAATAGAAATGCTTACCTTGCCACTGTCAGTCTTCAGTCTTTCTCTAAGGTGCCTCATTTGTTTTTTGTAGATGAGATCACTGCCAGCTTTCGTAGGTTTGGACCTCTTGTGGTGGACTGGCCTCACAAAGCTGAAAGCAAGTCATATTTTCCACCTAAAGGTAATTAGCTTAAAATATATTTATGCAGGCTGTTCTGGTAAAAGGAAATTATGTCTACAATATGGCAATCTATTAAAAAGAAAGGATTTGATTATCAGTGATGAATTTGCTCTTTCAACAAGTGTATTTTCAGCAGTTACCATGATGAAAAAAAAGAACAACTCAGTGAATGAAATGTAGCCTTGTTGTATTTCAGCAAGCACGGAGTCCTTAATTCAGTGTTTAATTTATACTAGGCTTAGTTTAGAAGGAAAGTTTTTGAAATTTCCTATTCCTAATTCTGTTGTGGTTTGTTTATTGTTGAAACCATAAGAATAATAGAATATGATTGGTCTTGGTGAACTGTATGCACAGTATTTTGCAAAGATACATGAGCCTACTTTGTGTGTGTGCTGACGCAGGAAGCTCAGAACCAAAAGGTTTGCAGCAGGGTTTGCTGCTGCTGAGCTACAGCAATGAATTCTGCTAAGAGATGGAGTCTTCAGCTTGGGCAGGTGTCAGGCACCGTGATCTCAGAGTTTCTAGGCCGGAACTGATTCGTTTCAGAGTGGCTTAGAGTTAAGCAGGTGGGGCTATTTCACACCCATCAGCAAAATACTATGCTGACTTATTTAGGGTTTATGGAAAAACTGGCTGGGAGTGTTGCTTGGTTAAACTCAATTGCTCTGTACTGTATCTTCTGCTGTGGTTTCATTTTTATACCATATAGTCTATGCTCACTCACACTTGCCTCTTGCGTATAGTTCTAAAACTGCAGCATAAAATTAGGCACAAAATTTCTGATCTATACATTAAGATTTTCTACTCTTGCTGGATCTCAAAGTTCTTAATTGCTCATTAAGGCCACTGATTATTTTGGCAGAAGAGCGGGCTACTCAGTCACTGAACTAGCTAATCCTGCAACATTTCCATAGATACATTTTTGACTGTAACAGACAAGTAACGAAGAGTTTCTGTGGAATCTTGAGTGCTGGAGGCAAGATAGCTCTGTGACAAATGCTTCTGTAAACAGCATTGGGGCGCTTGCTTTAAAACAGAACAACAAAACATACATGCTCTGTCTTTCCTGTCCCATCCTCACAACTCGGCCTTGCTGTCAGGAGTTTTTATGCAACATCTGTTTCTGAATTAATGAATACATAAATAAAGCACATGTTCTTAAGAACAGTTAGTAAAATACGCTTTTTTTTTTTTGCACTTTGACTGAAAAGTTTAAAGAACAGTAATCAAACAAGTTTCTCCTTGTCCCTGATATCTCTTGGTCCTCTCCGCTATAGTTTTAGTTCTCATTAATTCAGTAACTATTTAAGGCAGATCAACATGGGACTTCCAATTATTGTTGAGTTTGTTCTGTATCTGACACTGGACTAGTTATGCCTCAGCAAACCTGTGAAAATGTTTTTGAGTAAGATCTATTTTAGCAGAAGACGGGGGGAATGCAGGCTCGCTTCTATTTTTGTCATGATTCTAATATAGGAAACGGCTTTCAAAGCCCCTGCCAGTTGCCCTGAATGTCTGTCTGAAAGTGCTAAACAACAGTCACTCCCAACTGTTCCAGATTTATTTATAACTAACTCCTTAGTTATCAATCAGGACTGCAGCATTATGCATCCTGCATTCCTGTCTTTGAGATTCTCTCAAGAGTTGTACTAAGCTTGGTTGGTCGAATGTACATGACTTACTGCGATTCTGTATTGGCAGTATCTGCATAAAAGACCAGCAGTCAGAAGCCAAGTTTGAATGTTGTATTTTTTTCAAATCTTTTGCATCTATTTTGAAGATAAAGAATACTCTTCTTGCAAAGTTATTATGGAATCATTGAAAGAAGCACTGCAATAAAATGCCTCTATTTCTGTTTTTCCATAGAAGCTCCTTTAGAATTAAAACATAGTATTAATTTGTTTAAACTTGTTTTATTTTAGGCTGTTCTCATTTATTATCTGGCACTTAGTAAAAAATAAAAAATAAAAAAAAAATTCAATGAAATGGAAAGAGATGCTTGAAGTTATGCTTTTGCACAGCATTCAGTGACATCCAGCTGTCAAATACTTGTGATTTCAGATGTTTTCTCCCTTGTTTTCTACCTCTTTCCTTCCGTGTCACATTATTAACCTGTAGAATTTCTGACAATTTCAGTATGATTATTTCAGATGGAAAATCTGTCCAAAATAAAAATAATAAAACAAAAAGACAGAGGATGTCTGGACTGTGGGAATGCAGTGGGATGATGTGGAGGCTAATCCTTGTTCACACATTAATAAAACTGATCTCTGAGGCTTCTCCCACCTACTCGAATGTGCCTGACTGGCAGTAATATTGAACCCTGCTCTTTCTGAAAAGAAGCTGTCGCCTCCAGATGGACTTTAGTGGCCTTTTGATGGATAGGCTTTTTTATTACCCTTTATTTCTGTAGGTCAGGCCAAATGACTATGCCTAGACTTAAAATGAAAGTTGTTTTTTGTTTGCTTTGATAAGCATTCAGTTACAGGCTTGAAGCAGATAGAGTCATACCATTGGGTCAGCATAGTCGGCTGAGTTTCACGCTGGGGCAGGTTCATCAGGGATTACTACCTTCTACATGCAGGTGATGTCACCCCTGACAGTTCTGAGCATACTGATATAGACTTTCCGCATCTATGTTAATTGTTCAAGAAAAATGCTGTGCCTTGTTCGTAACTGAATGAATTTGTGAAATGTGTACAACGCTGATGCAGTAGATGAATTCCATATAGTTGCTTTCTGTTAGGAGGACTATCTTGATATCCTTAGGACTGGGAACAAAAGGCTGCAGGAGCTATTAGCCATGACTAAGCTGATCAGGCATGAAATCTGAAAGATTAAAATAAAACTACAGCCTAATGACTTTTTTCCCCTCCTCCTTTATCTGGTACTTTATCTGGTTAGTTTGGTGGCTAAGTCAGACTGCAGATATGGAGTCTTGATCTGGCAAGCCATATTAGCTAATTTATTAGCCGGTGTGGTTGATTAGCTTAGGTGCAGTGTCACATAAGCTGCTTTTAGGGCAGAAGTCCAGAAACATTCCCACAGTGCTGAGCTTGAACAAAGAATGTTTTCCTGGATTTTGGCATCCTGAGAATGGTGATGCTATTGCCCTGTACAGCCACTGTCTTTGCTTAAACACATCAATTAAGTGCTGGGCCTGGTGAACATAGACCAGTTTTGTGTGACATACACTGAACTGCAGTCTCCAGCACGGTGAGTTACACAAGGCTTATTGCAATCTGATTTTGGACCTGGGAGGACTACAGATCAACAAGGATTGTACTACTAGGGAGTGCTGTGTACTGTGCCATGCAGATTTTCCTGTTTTGCAGTTATTCTAGGTCTTTGTTACCTATACTGAATCTTACCTGACATGATGACACTGAGCATGTGTTTGAGGAAGAGATCTGGCTTATCAGTGGTTAAATTTTGGTTATTACCACAACAAAACCAAAATTATCTGGCAGATCAAAACAGCCCTTACAGGAAGCACCAGTGAGTTTGGCATTCAGATTGCCAAGAGAATGCTTGTGGTACCCAGCTGTTTTGTCACTGAAAGTGTAGATTATTGCACTTGGGCAAGAGAAGTTGATAACAGCTGACAATGTGGATAAGAGGCTGCTATTTCTAGTTGCGAGCATCTGCATTATTGCCTCAACATTTCTTTTTATCTCTCCTATGCATTGTAAAGCTTAGCACCGTGTTTTTATGTTGGTGTCATCCACGAGGTGAATTTAATGCTTTGCTTCTGAATAAGGCCAATTCATTACCGCTGTCTGAAAAGTCTTTGGATTATTTCCTTTGGCATCTGTTTGGATGCGTTAGTAACAGAACTGGCAAAATGTATAAATGCCATGTGTTGGTCTCAGTAAGCAGATGCCCAGTTTGTAATGTGTTTACTTGGCTTTCACCACAGAGTTTTGGGAACTGAATATGGCTTGTGATTAAGTATTTTCTGATTCCCTATGAGATGCTGAGAAATAATTAAATATGCACATAAGTTATCAAATGTAGTTACACATTTCCATGACAGTTTATTTCACTCTGGTAAAATCCAGGTAATTCAATTTGTATTTGATTAAAATGTGAAGGCTTTCTGATTTACCTGCTGGTCTGCTGAGTTAAGCAATGTTTATGCTAACTACAGTCAATTTTTTTCCTACTACTTTTATTAAACAGATGGTGTCAACTGTTTGAAAAACATTCTCCTTTTAGTTTTTTCAACACATTGCTAGCTTTAAAACGACACCTTTAGGGAAAAAAAAAAAGCTTTTACTAATATATTTTGCTTTGTGTTAACTATGATTTTTCTAGCACTCACTGAAATATGTATGACATTTTACAAGGAAAAATATTACTGAATTTTTTCTGTTTCTTTCCTTGTAAGAGGAAAGATGTTGTAGAGCAAGAAAATGAGGTGGGACAGAACTTGAAGACAGGATGCATTTGGAATGGAGGAATGCATTGACATGGTTGATTAAGACGTGTAGTACAACGGTCCGATCCTCTTGTAGTTTTCCTGTTTTTCAGTTATTTATTTGATTAAAAATAGATACATTGTACCTACTGCTTACAGGGCACGCAGAGACGAGCAAGATCTCAGGAAGAAAAGAATACTATATAGAAAGTTGCATAAAGCAACACTGGGAAGTGATTGCTTTCGTTTAAAACCGCTGGTGCGGCAGACTTGTTTGAGCATTCCTGATGGTCTCCAAGGTAAACTAGTTGGGAACGCTGCCACTGGCAGTTGTCTGACCTTTGTTGTGTGACTGAGATCCCTTTGCAGGGTTAATTCCGTTGCCAGTGCAGTAGAGATGGTAGATTCCACAAGAGCAGCAGAAATGAATAGTTACAAGGATGAAGTATGGTGCCATAATTCTAACTTCATCAACTAGATTCAGAAATGGGCATCTGGTTTGTCTGAGTACGGTGATATGTTGTACAGAAACTAGGTTCAGTATTTCAGAGAAGCTGTGGATGCCCATCCCTGAAGTTGTTCATGGCTGAGGCTCCAGGTCCTAATCTGGTGGGTGGTACCCAGCTGACAGCAGGGGGCTGGAACTGAGGATGGCTTCCAACCCATCATTCTGTGATTTTTTATTTTTTTTTTTTCAGTTAGTTTGGTCTAAATGATCTAATATCATACTACTGAAGTACGGTACAGAGTGCCTGGCCAGTTTTCATATCTTACAAGCTGAAGCTGGAGATTGTAACATTTTCTAGAATGGGAACTTAAGTTCCTTATCCAGAAACGCATTGTATGGCAAGTAGCAGTGAAAGTGCTTTTTAAAACTTTGTGTATGTTCCCACAGAGAAGCACACAAGATCAGTCCTTTAACCAGTCATCTCTCAGACTGTGTACATAATTTGGAGGCCCTGTGCCTTCCCACAGCAGGAGAGCATGATCCCAAAGCAAAGCACTTCACAACATGCGTGGCAGCAACATGCAACACATACTAATTTGCTATTTAAGATTGTTTTTAGTGTAGAAGTTGCTTTTAGATTTTCAATTAATTTTGTTTAAGACTTCCTTTTTAAAGATTTCCATGCTATTTCCTATCCAGTGCTTGATCAGTCTTGGTGGTGAAGTGATAATGATTGTAAAATATCTGTCTGAAAACTGGCACAGCAGTATCAAAGAGCATTCAAGAAGCTGCTTCATGTAAGAGAATGTCTGTCCCTAGAGCGATGCCATTTGCTGTTTCTGTTTCTGAGAGTACACAAGAATCTGATGAGGCAAAATATAGTTATTTTTGTGCAGTCAAACCTGGGTAGGGTAAATCGCATTCTGAGGTGGCTTTGCAGGATTAGTCTCTCCCAGCTTTCATGTTGCCTTCAACAACAAATGCTATTTCTTTTAGAATTGCAGCCTAATTCAGCTTAGTATCTTATGTACCTTTAGACTTTTCATGGGTACATCTTGGGTGTTCTCTTTTCTGGTGCTACAGAGGTAACTGACTTCAATTTTTGAATATATCAGGCAGCTAATATTAATGGAGCCATACTTGTAATCATGGGCTTTAAATCTTAATGTCCATAAAGATTATGTTAAAGAGAAAGGAGGTGCTCTACTTACTTTCTTAATAGTTGAAGATGAATCATTACTTTTCTAATTCAGGGACAGGGCAAAAGTGGAGAGGAGATGCAGATGCTCTTCAGGAGAAAGCTTTGTGTTTTGTGAAACAAGCACACTGAGCTTGATGACTGACTGCACCATTTCCTAAATAAGAGCACTGAGTTGTGTGCCCTTAGGAGTGTGCATCTCTTTGTCATTTCTGTGGATGATAGATATTACTGTGCTATATGGTATAGTAATTAAGCATCCAAGTATATTACACTGTTTATATCAGAATGAGTCGTTAGCAGCTTACGCATCACGTGGCTCACTCAGGAGGGCTGGCATGCATTTTTACTATTTGTAGTGACTACAAAGCGTTGGTATGGGCAAGGAAATATGAATTCTGATTGGGAATTCTCTTGCAGATAATATATTTTAAATTTGAATGGATATTTAACTAAAATTAAGTTATACTAAGTAATTTTACGTAGCTATACTGAAATTTTGCATTGGATAATGGCTAAAAGATTCCTAAGTTGGGAATGAGTTCCCAGTGTCACTTCACAGTCGAACTAGGAAAGAAAATGCTAGTGATTCTATTTGAATGACTGCCTGGTCACAGTATCTAGCCAAATTCTCTTTCACATGAATTTCTTCATTTTTGATCGGTCTGCAGCAGGTTCTGGTTGCAATAGTAGTCAAATAGCTCTGTTCTGCAACCTAAAACCACCAGTATGGACTCTACCAGGAAATCAATGTACAAAATATCTCAGTATGGAAAAAATAACTTGGAAAGAAAAATGCAGGAGTGAGTGAAGGAGTCTGAAATTCCCCTGAGGGGAAATGGCATAATTGAGATTAAGTTTTTTTTTCCTTAGTCACCCTAAACACTACATTTTTCATGTTACATTTTTAAACAAATGCAAAAGGCCCAATAATATTAAAGAAAAAAAAAAGTGCTACTTGCAGCACTCTCCTTCAAACTCATAGAAAGAATGCATCAGGGTAATTTAGTTATGTTGTGCAGCTTCTCTAGATGCACGCTGCTCGCAGAGGACAGTGACAGCACTGAAGCGTCCATACTTAATATTCAGTATGCAATTGCAATCACTTTCTACGTCACCTCCATGAATTGTAGAAAACAGGTTATGGAAAATACCAGAAAGAGCGTGGAGTAAATATATTTGCTAGTAATGTACTGCTTATTCTTTCATACACACCTATAATGAGAGGTCGCTCACCTTTAAGTCACGTTAGCTAAGAGTTTATCATAATAACTTCCAATACAGATTCAGTCTGAAGTTTGTATACATGTTAAATATCTGTTCTCTCCTGAAATAGCTCAGAACGTAGCATTTCTCTTCCTTACTTTGCATAGTTTTCAAATCAGAAAGCATGCACATGTGTAAACCTTAATGCGTAAAGTTGCTATTTTTCCAAATACTTTCTTGTGCAAATGTTACTGTTGTGTCAACTGCATGTCAGAGCGTGTGCAGAACACCAGTTCTCAACCTTTCCCAGCACATTCATGATGTAATGAGGGAGGAGAGACATTTGACATTGACACACAATCTTTATTTTTATCTAAAGCAAAGGTCAGTAAAGCCCTTCTTAATTGGAGTCTCCCAGAAATAACCATTGATCCTACTTTAGAACATACATACTTGTCAAAAATAGATTTTGGATCCAACAAAATTGTAGATCACTAAGGGACGTTAAATGTGGGGTTTTGGAGGGTTTTCTAGCCAGTACTTGAAAGTCTTCAATGATTAAGGCACTAAAAAGATTTAAGGCAGCAATAACAGAACAAAGAAGTTGAAAGTATTACTTGCTATGTGAATGTACTGAAGTATAGAAAAAGGGCTTTTGTGTCAGTTAATCCGAAGAAAGAAGCAGCCTGCTTTTGTCAAATGAAAGCAGCTAAATATTTGTCTGATTCTCGTAAACTGTGTCTAAAACCACATCGATTTTACTGATGGTTTGCTTTTTTTTTTTCATAAAGTGTTTTTCTCCCATAAAATCTAAATTCTATTTTTTTGCCTTTTCTGTTGTTTTATAAATGGGAACATATGGGTTAATCTGTGTTGTGGGCTCCAGGATAAAATCAGTTTTTTGAGTAGTGAGACTGAGGTCTCGATAATACTAGTTTGTGCTTTGCTAATAGCTTGAGCAGCATCTGTTGCTAATAATATAGGAACCATCAAATTCTTTCAAATTGTTGAGAAAAGTTGAAGGGGATCATTGGTGAGGATCAGCCCTGCAGTGGGTTCACTTTTTCTGGAAGCAGTAATCCAAAAATAATTTTTACTCCTCCTGCACCTCCTGGTACGTTGTGATCATTTCATGAGTTACAAATCTGCGCTGCCTTAGAAATTCCTGTAAGCAATAATTTATACTATCCTGTTCCAAGAATCACTGTAATGATGCCCACCATTCTACCCCTACAGTAAGTATACAGTAATTTCAAATCAGTGCTGTATCATCTGAAAACACACACCAACAATTTTTCAAAGGGAATGAGCCCTATTTTTATTCTCCCGAATCAGAGGTTAAGACTGGAAATAGGAATTCATCACGTGTTGAAAGATGGTACTCAGGAGAGGATCTGCTTCGCTCTGATTTCAAAAGCTAGGAGCAGCGGAGAGCCGTTCTCTCAGATGTCCCACTGCCGTGTTTGGCAGCAATATCGCCCTAGTTTGGGGATCTGTGATGTATGTGGATAACACTATCTCAGTATCATCAGTGCTTTGTGACATCACAGTGGAGGCTGTGCAGTTTTCATTTAATAAAGTGAAAATCATAGTGGTTTAGAGGATTTGGTAAATCCTATGATATTTTGTGTAAAATGTACCATTCTGATCTCCCAGAAAAGTGCACGCTAAGTAGAAACTTGGAGAGAGAAATTTGTTCAGCCAAAATGACTTAGATGAGTTTTGGAAAAGCTTTCTGTCATTGAGGCCTTCAAGGTGCGTCTCTTCTATACAGCCAACAGAGATGAGAGACTTGAGCAACCAGAGCTTAAAAACAATCACATGAGAGTGAACATTCAAACCAGTTATTATTAACCTGCAACTCACTGAAGCAGAAATTGACATAATGACTTCTTATGATTAAACATGGCGCTGAAGCAAAGCTGTCAGCAATGGAAACCTTTTTGTTAAGGGAAACTGCTGACAGCACATCTTCTTTGGAAAGAACTAAAATATCAAGTAATTGCAATTTTGATGTTTTTAAATTATCTTTATTTTAGTTAAGCTGTAAAAATGAAACAAAAAGAACCTTCCAAAAACGCCTACTACAAAATTATTTCACAAAGATTAGATTTCACAAGATTAGATTAGTTAAAATGCTTTGAAATGCTAACACACAAAATATGTTCTGAATGCTGCAAGGAAGAGATCTTTCTTACTCTAAGCTGAAATTGCTCAATTCTTTACACTGTTCTGTCCAAAAGGAAGCAACAACATTTTTCTTTCAGTAGTTTTTTAGTGAAGTGCTGAATTAATCTGCACGGTATCCTCCAATAATGCTAATTAAGTTTAAGTACTATAAAGTGGAGAGACATGGACTAATGATCTAAAATATCCTCTGAATGTAAACTGTCGTGCCTTTTTTTCTGCTCTGACTGCTTGATATACTGTGCGTACGCAGCATCCTTTATGTTGTCCATTTACACCACTCCCCTGATCTGTAGCCTTGGTGTTTTCAAACTTTTTGCAGATACCACAGCTGAAACCATCTGGATAGCAGATCAGGGAAAAATTCTAGCAGTAAATTCCACGTGCAGCCCTTAAACTATCAAATGCTCCAGCACAGTACTAGGATCATCCTTATGGATAAATGATGGCGCCAGTTCTGTATCTGTACAGAAAAACAGAAACAGAAGGGATGGTTTTCAGATATGGATGATCAGTGGTTTTAATTACAAGAAACTTGTTAGGAAAATTCCTAAACAGTAAAGATGTTTTTTTCCTTTTGGATGAATGATGAGTAGCTGTTCTGGCTGGATTAGAGTCAGTAGTGTGGAGTGACCCTGTAAGACAACAGAAGGTCTTCTCTAAGATTTTGGCTTCCTAAGCAACATTCTTATTGGTCTTAGGGTAGAATTCTTAAGGTAAAGGATGGAGAACATAGCCTTTCTGAATGGTTGTCTTTCCTGGTTTTCACCCCCTCAGAACTATCAAGTCCAGCATCTGCACTGTCTTAAAAAGGGTCTTGCAATTTCAGTTCCTCTACAGAGAGAGTTACAAAATCACGGTGAAGTGCAAGCTGTGTGTCTGCACATAGGACTGTTGGAATCACACGTATGGGAGAATGTCTTGCTGGCTTCTTGCTTGGTCTACGTAAATGACGTCAGGTGCTTTTTGTTTGAAGATCTTTCAGAGAAGCTCTTTATATCATTTCTGGTGTTTTGTGCACCATAGCTGTAGGAAGTTTCCTTTCTTCTTTAAAAATAAAACTTAAAAAAACCCATAATTTAAAAGGTACTATGTGGTAAGATCCAATATCAAAATTTTTTAACTAAAAATAACTGACTTCAGCTAAAAAGCAGTCTAGATATTTGGGTCTCTGTTTTCTGCCATGAAAACTGTATGTCATCAGTTTATTTTACCCCCTGCTGAGGTAAGGAATAGAAGGTGAAATCAAGCAGACTACTGACATATTTATCTAGAATTCTTCTATATTAATATTGCAGAGCAGAATCTGAAATTGGCTTATTGACAAACAAGGATAACTGGGCTTTCCCACAGACTTGAAGACTGGTTTCTTTTCAGCCATCTGCTCAGAGTTAAAGCAGCAGCAGACCTGAGCCCTGTGGAAGATGAAAAAGAGCAGCAGTGATTTAATACTGCAACCTGAAATTGACAAATTCACTTCTGAATGTAGTTGTGCTTTTTTTTTGTGTTGATGCGTGCAAATGTCTGCTATTTCATGCTGCCGACCCAGTAAACTTCACAGAGATAGCTCTTGCCTCATCAAAAATTTAGTCTTTGTCATATAATTAATTCATGTGACTACTATCATAACTATAATAAAGTGACTTGTATGATATAGCCTTTTTTTATACCCTTTGATTCTGATTTAGAGCTGCTATGCTTTCGCAAGTCTGAAGTTTTAAAATGGTGGTGACCTTTGAAAGAGGAGACAAGCATACAAATTTGCTCTTGCAATGTTTTACACAGTGTGGAAGTAAAATGCTACATAAAAGGAGGGGCTTCAATTCCCTTCAATTCCCTTTCAGAATATTTGCCATGAGTTTGTTGCTTTTTTTTTTTTTTTTTTTAAGGAGGGGGTACATTTAAAAGTTTATTCATAAAATGTGGGGAAAAGCATCTTTACTACAGGAAAAATTGAGATGGTATCTGGATATTAATGTTTTCCCATAAACTGTGAAGAAACCGTAGGTAGCAATGACCAGCTACCTTCTGCCTTCTTGATATGTTTTAGAGGTGAAAGGAGTCTGTAAATCACTACCTGTGTTATTCACTGCATCAATATTGAAATGCTGTCCTCTCCATTAAGCAGTGAAGAGGAAACACTAGGGCTCCTTTCCCTTGTCCTCATGGAGCAAGTGGATGTGCTGTGAGTATTGTGGGGGGGTTCTTGTGGGTTTTTTTTTTTTTCATTTACACTGAAGATGTGGAGAAGATGTGGGGAAAAACTTTTCCATAATACTTATGACAGTGTAGGAAATAACTAATTTTTCTATTTGGGGTATGTTAAGATCACTAGTAGTGAAGGTGAAACGTTTACCTTTCACTCTGTTGGTAACCTCTGTGATATGGCCTATTTAATAGCAAAACTGGGGTTATGAAGACATGCAGTTCATTTCACAGAGGCTACTGATCCAGAATCTGTTCTCATTAAACCCTTCCATATGATCTGCTTGATACACATCTTGTCTTCCATTTAGCTATGTAACCTTCATTTAATTACTATGCAGATTCAGGGTTCAGTTCTTTTCACAGCAGTGGAACTGAGGATATGGAGAACATACCTTTAATTAAAAGCAAACAAAAAGTACTCCAAACTGTGACTTTAATGTGGCACGTGGAGAATTTCTGATTTACCAGATTACTCAGACTCAGTCTAGTACTCATGGAAAAAAACCAACCACCATAAACCAAACAGGAGTCTGGCTGTAACGTGCTAAACTGTTTGTTTCTTAGCTTAAGCTTTTTTAGAGAAAAGAATCAGCTGACAGCGTCATACACTTCTATTTAAAATTAGACTGCCTAAAAGAAATCTTTGCAGCCCTGACTAATACGTAATTTCACTCTTCTGCAGTAGCTAAGTGAGATTACAGTCATTTCTATTTTAAGGTTTCTTAAGTATTTAAAGCCTTTGATGTCGTCTTGAAAATCCAGTCGTGTCACTGCAATGTTTAAAAGAAAGTCTTTGGATTTTTTAACACCCCAGATTTTTATTTTTCAAAAATGAGTTTCATTTTTAATAGTCCTTTCATCTTTGGATTTAGCAATGTGTTTTATTCACGGTCAAAGCATCCTCTAGTAAGATTACTAGTGGTGACTTTGAGCAATGACCCTCTGCCATCACATTAACTGATTTAGTAAGTTTGTTCATACTGATTCTAAAAATTCCTTTACTGTGGGCTTTTAAAACAAATCTATTCAAAGTTGTAGTACATATAACTGCAATGCAATTTAGATACTTTTTTTTAAAATCCAGAAAGAAAAATGAAAAAGTGCTATTTCTCTTCCATGAAAAAATTACATTCATTTAAAGCTACTTTTTGAGGCAGCCATCTCAACCATATAAAAATGAAGTCACAGATATTAAATTAGAATATTAATTTTCTTTGCATGTTTAAGTCCATATTATTTTTTCCATAATAATATTGCATATTGAAATACATTATGTAAGAGATCATAGGTGGATGGTAGATTTGTATTGTCACGTTGGATTCTATAAAACATCAGAAAAGACACTGCATAAACTTTCAAAAGATGGAATGAAAGAAAATGTGCCTCAGAAGTAGTTCAACTTTTTTCAAGTGTTTTTTTCATTGTGCATATGAGATAAATGCACGTGAATAAGCAAAGACTGTTCTGACTTGCTATACCGTACGCAAAGAGAGAGTCCTCTTTATATTCTCCTATTGGGCTCTCCTCACTGCCCAAAATCAGTGTTATAAAACTGAGAACGTGTGCCCCTTTGAATACAAATATCTGATTTTTCCAAGTGGGCAGAATTTGGCTAGTCAGGTTCTTGATCTCGGGTACAGAGGAAATCAATCGATTAAATGCAGACCTCTGCCATAGATACACGTTGAAATACTCTTTGATCTTGTATATAGCTCTTATATATGATTTTCTTTATTTGCAAAGTAGCTATGATTCTAATAGCCAGAAATAAGTTAATCTTGCCAGCTTTGTATTGGAAAATGGAGCTCATGGTTTATGCAACTGATAGACTGCTGTTCTTAAGTATAAGAACTTAAAACATTTATGAATTATTTCTTGTAGATACAAGTTGAGCATAAAGTGATAACTTGTGTTAATATGAAGAGATGAAATGAACTCACAACTAGTTGAAATCTCTGAGAAAAACTTCTGACTGAATTCAATCTCCTCTAGAGCTCATGAGTGAGACATCTCCACAGCTACTCTGTTAGCACCTTTCTAAAATATTCCTGTGCCATGAAGTAAAAAGACTGTTCAGACAACCTTAGCAAAACAAAAACAAAAAAATACCCTACCGTGTTTTAAGAAAATTGATGCACAGAGGAATGTGCTGAAGCACATGATGCTGAGGAATCTGAAGCAGCTTTCAGCATTTGCTAAAGAATTCATGTTTTTGAATTAATATATTTTCGTTTTGGAAACTAATGTTCTTATTAATTCTACCTCACCCACTGTCTTTGTAGAACAAGTTTCCTTTAAACCTTGAAGTCATTAGAATTGCTAAATCTAGATGTTAGAAGTGAACTGGCCAAGAAGCAGAATATTTAGGGGAACGAGGCTCATCTCTCATTGTAGTAGAAATAGGGATAAAAATATTCAGTAAAACAGAATCCAATATCTGAAGTAGATGTTTTGAGATTTATAAAGTTATAGCCAAACTTTGCAGTTAAACACAGCTGACAGGAAAAGATAATAAAAACTAAGAATAAGTTACAGTTTAATGATGAATGAAGTTATTGAAAATGCTGTTTTCTTCCTATTAGGAAAACCCCACCATTATTAAATTCTATGAAGTGTGAAGTAATTCTTGTTTTGCAATGTTGGTTTTAGCAGGTGTATTTTTCCACTTGCATTGTTTTTATAATGCAATCTGAGTTCAGAGTGCGTCTTCTGCCACGAAGTTCACTTCAAATGTTCCCTTCGTCCAGGGAAGCACGCACAGGCCTGTATGACAAGCAGATGCAGGCAGTGGCATTGTGGAGGCTCAGTCATCAGTATTAGCAATCATTACACATTTCTTGAAAATAAGAAAAAATACTTCCAATTTTGGCAGGTGTCTTTCTTGCCCATATTAGTTACTTTTAATTTCTCTGTAATCTCTGTTAACCCTGAGTATGCAAAGTGCTTCAATAGCAGGAACAGACGTGCAGTCACCAAATTCTTAAGTAATGCTGAACACTGTGCATATGTACTTTGCCAGTCCAGCCTGCTTGCTTCTCTAGATTAACAAAACATTGCTGCTGTAATCTCCTTACCTGACTGACTTCAGAGAGCCTATGGGGACTCCTTAGCAGACAGGCCAATGTGTTCCAGTCACAGAAGTCCGGAAACATGAGTTGTTAGCTTACTAAAGTTCACAGCTGCTGTTGGCCTCAGGTTAGAAAACGGAATTTGTACTAATTTTTACTACCCTTGTAATCAGGCAGCCAAAATTAGGTTAATTTTATCTAGCTTGAGATTTTTATGATCATGCGATTCAGTGTATCCAAAAAAATGCCTGTCAATTCTATCTACTACCGGTGTAACGTTTTACTATGACCCAGAAAATCTTGGAAAAGTTCCATAGGAGAAAGAAGCATTTCAAGCTGTTTTCTGCGTTTTTGCTAAGTGATTAAACCAAAAAACACATTTACCAATTTTGATTTGACTTCATGCTAAAGAAACTTCAGAAATTTTGCTGGTTTAAGATTATAGAAGTCTGAAATAGACAAAGTACTGTTGCTGATGCTTTTTTTTATGCCTCTGAAAACAACCAGTCATACAGAAGTCACACACAACTGGAGATGACAGGGAAAGAAGTGATTTGGCAGCTAATACTCTACAGAGGAAAATGCTTTTGCAGTGTCTTATTCATTTTTCTTTTCTAATAAATCAGAGTTGTGCAGTATACATTTAAACAGACATACCAAATAATGTTCACTCAAAACTGCAGAATTAGGGTAAGTTGCAACTATTTTAATAGCAAACAGACTGTGTAAAGCTATACCAAAAGTTGTCATAATGTAAACGCGGAGTACCAGTGGGTGGCTGCTTAGTTGAGTCTTAGGCAGATAAAGTCTTGCAGTCCTTCCTTAAACTCCAGCTGCTTCTAATTGCTGCAGATTTTTTGAAAAGAGGTAGCCTGTAAGACATGCAGCTGCCAAATTAGAAAGGTCAAAGCCAACATGTTCACGTTCAGTGACAAAAACAATTTGTGCTGATTATGGAGCAAAAGAGCACGCGTGATAGAAAGCCCTTTTCAGTGTGGCAGCTGTGTTCAGCCTAGCGGCCGATCTTCAAACGACTCTGCTCACTGTAGCATGTGCTGTGTTGGTTCGCTTCTGATGTGGCACAACATGATTGCAAGGGTCAAATCTTTAAAACTGAAGAAAGCTTTATTGATATCTGCATTCAGAAGAGCACTGAATGCTACGCACACTTAGTTTCGCTGTCTAATTTTAAGTCCTAAAATTTGGAATCACTTGGAGTAATTTTTGTTGGATTTCTTCTTCCTTTTGAACTCTTTCATTCAAATATAAATAACAGCAAGTCTTTTGACTCATTATAAAATGCAACAAATGCCATTCTTTTTCACTCTGACTTGTTGTTTTCAGGTAAGCTTTTTTTTTTTTCTTCAGATTAAGTATGTGCACGTAGAAACATTTAAATCCTTGCAGAGTTTAAATGAGCAGCTATTTAAAGATTTACTTTGTACTTTGTGAAGTTTGTCTCATTTCTTGATGTACCCTGCTGAAGTTAACTTTTGACTTTAGTGTGTCTCAGTGTCTTATTAACAGCATGTTTGTTATTTGTAAGGTAAAGCACTAATCTCTCCTTGGGTGATAACCTTCCTTTGGAATGACTGTGTTTTTGAATGTTCTCAGTGTTTCATAATTTCAGACTTCAGAGTTTTAAAATGCTTCCAAAAAAATGTAGAAATTTGTTCCAGGTAAGTGATGTAAAATCTCATCTGATGGTACACAGTTCAGGTGATTTTGCTTGGAAATAATTTGTACTTACAAAGCAAACGTGTAGTATAACTAAATAACCATAATTTATATTTTTATGGGGTTAACATCTCTGTCCCAAACTGGCTATTTATCTGTTTATGCTTTTTTGACCCTTTTTTCTAATATTTATTCTTTGTATATAATAACCAGAAATTCCATACTGCCACTGTGAGATCATAAACACTGACACCAGCACGTATCTGGTATCTGGCTGGATAATAAGAACCCCTTAGTTGCCAGCCTATATTCTCTCTCAAATCATTAAATAAAGAAATAGACATTGTTGTATCCTGAAAGCATTCTCTTTTCCATTCTGAAATCAATGCTGCATGAGAGTATGATACATTAGGTGAATTTAAATTTATGAAAATAAACTAAAAACTTTGAGTTACATGTAATTCTTATATTTTATTCTCTTGGTGGGTTGCTTTCTTTATTTAAAAAAAAAAAAAAAAAGTGTTTTATAAGTTGACCTGGTCTTTTTTCTTCCATTTTTATCTTTTCCAAGGTTATGCCTTCCTGCTGTTCCAGGAAGAAAGCTCTGTACAAGCTCTGATAGATGCCTGTCTGGAAGAAGATGGGAAACTTTACCTGTGTGTATCAAGTCCCACAATCAAGGATAAACCAGTAAGTAGCTTATGCCATGACACCCATGCTGGCCGCTAACCCATTTGCTGTTACTCTTTTCAGCTAAATAAATAAATAACTACTTACTGTTAATTGACTTGTCCATTTCCTGCTGCTGCCCTTGATGTTACATTGAATTGACTTTCTGTATCAGCGTAACACGGTTTTAACATTTGCTTCTTTCTGATAAATGTCACATTCAATTAACTTTTATATTTGGTACTTCTGGTGTCTCACAGGAGTGTGCATCTTTTTACAATGTTAGTTAAAAAACAATTAGATTCAGCATTTTTCACTCCGCGTTATTTGAAAGAAAGCTTTATGCAATGAAATGAAAAATTTAACTATCTCCTCTTCTTTTCCTCTGTTAAATACCAGGTAATTTCAAATATCTCCTGTAATCCATTATTTTTCTTAATTATTATTTGTCCTGAATGCAATTACCAAGACATTTATAACTTAGGTAGGTCCAATTTACTATATATAAACTGAAGGGTAAACACAAGTAATGCAGAAAGCTATGGTAGAACATATGGTATCTTGTTTCTATTGTTAACATCTCTAATACTCTTCAAAGCTAGTCTTTTTCATAGCTATGGATACATACAGATTAAATGGAAACTACAAATAAATATAATTAGATAAAAAATATGTTGCCTTCTTAGAATGCTATTAAAAAGCTTGCACAGATAAATGAACAATCTAATATTTCAGCACAGTGTGTGCATGTACTGTCTAAGATCGACAAGCAGATATGAACAGCTTCATATCCAAATGACTCGAGAGCAGTTTCTCTCTACATAGTTTGAAGATTTCTTTTCAGCTGCTTAACAGAAGTGAGCAACTGCACTTTCGAAATAAACTCTTTTTGTATCCAAGCACAGAAATTTCTCTCTTTCCATTTATCAGTGCTTAAAAATGTGTGGTTCCTTGAATGTGAAGTTCAAACTCCATCGGTAATTATGCACAGGTGATAAAATGTTCTGGAAGTCCTTTCACAGATTGCTTGTTATAAATGGCAGTTGGGGGCAGGGAACTAATGAGGTAGGAGTTTGCTATGATGAAAAATTTAACTCAAGCCTGGCCTCTAGAGGTGATAAATTAATTGTCTACCTCCTCTCAAACACTTAGATGAGCTACATTCTTGGCATTTTGGTGCTGACACCACTGATTCACTGCTTATACTCTAATTGACAATATAATTTAGTAAGATTTAGTAACTTTTTCTTTATTTTGAGTTGTCAACTTCCTCTACTAACAATAATCTCTAATTCCCTTTACAGGTGCAAATTCGACCTTGGAACCTAAGTGACAGTGACTTTGTGATGGATGGGTCTCAGCCTTTGGACCCAAGAAAAACTATTTTTGTTGGAGGAGTTCCACGGCCCCTCCGAGCTGGTGAGTAAAAGGAACATGTAATAGAGTTTTCAGATTAAGCAGAAAACATTCAAAGTAGAGAAGATGTATGGCATGTGTAAAAGAAATAGAGCAGAAAATATATCCTGTATTTTCTCAAGATCACAGCTCACTTTCTAAGTCAGTTAATTTCTTTTTGTCTACAAAATACAAAACCTGAATTTTTTATCTTCTAAATAGATTACTGATTTGGATAATAAATAGAAACAGTTTTGCTCAAATTTGCATGATGTACAGAAACTGGCTGATTTTCTGTATATATCCACCATGTTAATCCTAATCCTGATTTGCTTGCTGAGATGCAGACGAGTTTCCCTGCCCTTTGACTAGAATACAAACTTCTCCAAGCTCCTTTCCAACTCTTTAATTTCTCCCTCTTTCTGACCCCTAACTCTGACTTTTCTGTGGAGCTATGGATAAGGCCTCATCTTGTGTTCAGAAGAAAGATTTCTCTCTGAATTCAATTTGCTATATGATAAATTCTAGAAAAGTTGATCTGATCCCTACTCTCACAAGGTGCATTCTTTTTACAGTTCAATCACAGCAAGTTTCATTTTTAGTCTTTTTCTTTATATTTTACTGTAATTTATATAGAGTTGTTTCAAGCTGTTTAAAACCAACGTGTAAGTTTGCTATTTTAAACTTTGGACACGGGCATATTAAGGCAAATACCACTGCTTTTTAATCCAGCAAACCAAACAAAACTGTTATTTATGTTGAATCCATATTTTTAAATTGCCTTCTTGCAGTTGAATTGGCAATGATTATGGACCGCTTATACGGAGGTGTCTGCTATGCTGGCATTGATACAGACCCAGAGTTGAAGTACCCAAAAGGTGCTGGCAGAGTGGCTTTCTCTAATCAGCAGAGCTATATTGCTGCTATCAGTGCTCGCTTTGTCCAGCTCCAACACAATGACATTGATAAACGGGTAAGTAAAATGGTATGAAATGATTGTTAGTAAGAAAACTGTACAGAGATTAAAAACATCCTTATACTAATACTGTGTTAGAAAGCAATAACTTCTGTTCTTTGATGTATAATTTTTAATTATTTAGACTATAGTGGAAAAAGTAGACTTTAAAAATCTCAAGTAACAATTTTAACACTGAAACCAGAAAATGGTGGTAAACTCAGTTTAGTCTCAGCTTTTCTGTTTTGAATTCTAAAGGTCAAGCACTGTAGAATTAACCCACCTTCTTTTGAGCTTTAGATGTTTGCTTGTTATGCATCAAGAGATTTTATTCCTGGCTGTTGATGTGGCTTCTGGCTACTTGTATCATTTATGGCGGTTCTGCAGTTAGGCAACTTTTTCTCTCCACAATGTATGTCTCGCCTTAAAATTCCCCAAATGCAGGTATTATTGTAGGAATAATAGATAATGATGACTTCAAAATATTGGGTATTATTTAACCAAAAAGAGATGCCAAAAAATGCTTGATGAGTAAATGGGAGGGGAAAAAAATGAGGTGTTTGCTGCCTTTTATTTTTTTCTCAGTCTATGGGCATCCAAGTAGAGGATGAAATTAATGTCTTTGCTAAATTCTGAGTTGAAGACATTAAATGAAAAAATTACTTAATTTTCAGATCGTGTATCTTCAGACTTTCTATTTTCATCTCTTGATTACATGTACAAATAGCACCCAAGCTTTTGAGGACTTAGCACTTAAAATTATTCAAAAGAACACATACCATGCAGTGCTGGTATGTATAACAATAGGGATGGCTGTTTTTCTACCTAATCTATTATGAATTGTTTATTAAGAGTCAGCTTGATGGGTACTGAACATGTCCATTATATGCAGCATGTAGTTAAAAACACCTGCAGAGCACAGTCCAAACTGGTTTTAGTTTCTCTTTAAAAATCTGGACTATTTTTTTTGTTGTTGTCAGATTAGATGAGGTCATAGTTACATCTCCTCAAACTATTTTTGTGATGCTACTGCATGTTGTGATTTTATCTAAGTTGAGGCTGTTCCTTAGTCTTTTTTGTTCATTGAATTCTTGCAGTTTCTACTGGGAGTCTAACAAATTGAATTTAGGAAGGTTAAATCTTTTGAGGTTTATGTATCACTTGTGCTTGAAAACCTGTTTTCTTCCTAAGCTTTAAGACACATCCACAAATGATGCTAGTTGATAGTTGTTTTCAACGAGTACTCATACCAGATGGTTGATGGAGAATGTAAGCTTACTTCATTATCTTTTATCTGTTTTTAGTGTAGGTTTATCCATGAGTTTAAAGAAGCATGACTTCATTTCATTCTGTCCTCAAATTTTTATCCCCAATAGACTGAACTCCCTGAATTGTACAGTACCCATTCTTAAAACTATTTCTCTAGCAATGGAAACAAAAAGGAAGTGAGAGGGTCAATTTCAGACCTTCACAATTCACATTTTGAAAATGTGAGTAGGTGGAGATCTAGAGAGATGCTGGACATTGGTCCTGCTTTCTTCCAATTTCATTTGGCACGGTATCTGATATGCAGACATCTTCAGTGTCATACCAGCAGCACAGTGTAATTAAAAACAAAAACAAAAAACCTGTTCTATCAGTACCATAAGCCATAAATATCACTTGTCATACAAGCTTTACTTCAAATGAGTAGCATTTTTTGACAAATTGAAGTAAAATTCACCATAAGTATTTCTGTGCAAGTTTCTTGTTTTTCAACTTACTGCTTTGTACTGTGTCTAATATTGTAATCATTTAAGAGTAGTTACTGTGGTCAAATTTTCTATGCAGTAAAACACTTTGTTACAGCAAGATTATTTACTAAGTATGTATCTCTCATCTTTTTCTAAGTCGTCTTTTTAAATGTAGCTAACTGAACTTAAACACTTTATAAATAGCATCGCAGAGACATAAGAATTACACATGCACAAACTACTGACTTCTCCAGAAGAAATAAACAGTCAATTGAAATATTATTTAAACTTAAATGCCATGATTCAGAGGAACAGAAACAGGAGAGAACTCGCATGCTGTCAGCTCCTGCAGTAACATTATGGCAGTGCCTGGTCACACACCAAATGCTGCTGTGGTTGGCACAGGTGCTTTACAAGACAACAACAACATCCCTGTCCTCAGATGTTTACAACTGAGACTAGGACAACAGTCCACTGCTCCAGCTTATTTGTAATTGTTTGCAAGGCCACAGTTACAACAACTCTGAAATCTTACCATGTTTCTAGAGCTAAATACAAAACTTAGACAGTGATTCTTGCAAGCATAAAGCAGAGTGTTTAACACTAATGCATTTAGTTTTGTTTAATGTGAATCATTTCTTCATCTGTTAGTTTGGTCCTGCATTTTTGCAGTTCACAAAAAGCAACCAACACCAAAACAAAAACAAAAAAACCACCTCTGAATCTCATCAGACTCTCAACTCTGAAGTTTAGAAATACAGGTTTGTTTTTATCAGTCAGTTTCCTTCATATGTGCTGCTTGCTCTGCCCTCATCACAACTGTATTCACACAGCTGGAAGCTTCCTAGCTGCAAAATCCTTGGTGGCACTATTTTTGCCATACTTTGATCTTAATACTGTTCTAAGAAATGTTGAATAACTATCTAAGTACAGTGCTCCTTGAGATTTTCCGACAAGTAATCTGGTTGGTATGAAAATCTAACTGCTGAGCCCTTTGGGTTAGTCCAGCATCAGTTGGAAACCTTGAACAGAGTCAAAAGAACTAAAATATTGTTCCTTCTATTCATACTTAGCAAAGCTGTGTAATCTACTTACAGTTGTTTCTGTCTCTTGATGCAGGTGGAAGTGAAGCCATATGTGCTGGATGATCAGATGTGTGATGAATGCCAAGGCACTCGCTGTGGTGGAAAATTTGCTCCGTTCTTTTGTGCCAATGTTACCTGTTTGCAGTATTACTGTGAATACTGCTGGGCAAGCATACACTCTCGTGCTGGGCGAGAGTTCCACAAACCACTGGTAAAGGAGGGAGGTGACCGACCCCGCCACGTGCCGTTCCGCTGGAGCTGAACCCCAGGCCTCCCCCAGAACAAGTACTGGAGTAGATAAAATCGAGGGAAAAAGAGAGCGCTGCCTCAGGGCTTAGTGTTCTGGAAATTTGTGCATTCGTCCTCGACTTTAATGAAGATATGGGTCTTTTTATTACTATTATTATTATTTACAGTCACATTACTGAACTCAGTGTCCAGTATAATACAAACCGGCAGAGTGTAACTGTACTGATTTTGCACTTTGATTCACACAAACATCTGCTTGGTACCTTAATTTCCTACACAAGACTTGTCACTAGTGACATTATGTAGACTGCCATTCTCATCAGCCTACACTGGGTTGATGTGTATGTGATGAAGATTTTTTTATTATAATTATAGTTATTTTTATTTTTAAACTGGAGCATGCACTTATTTTCAGAAATTTAGACTTGCCCCTAGCAGATGACTTACCAAAGGTAATATTCACAAGTAGGTGGCAGATGTAGCAAAAACTTAAACAGATATTCAGCAATCGTTAGTTTGGGTCATTTAGCATAGTAATAACCCTTAAAGAAAATAAGCCTTTAGTTGCTCTCCATTTTTGACTTGTAAGGATGATACCTCATAAGCTGGATCAGACTTTTTTTTCTTTTGTTTTGCTGAGGGTTTTTCTTTCTTTCTTTTTTTTTTTTTTTTTTTTGTTAGGTGGTTTAGTGTTATGTAAATGTATGCTGCAATAGCTTTTGCTGCTATTAAAATGGTATTACTAATACCATAATACTCTATTCAGGCTAGGGTATCAATTAAAAAAATGAATATGTGATTAAAATAGTGATGGCTGCTGAAAGGAGATCAGTATAGCATACAGAAAAGCTTCCAAGGAAGGTCAATATTTTTTGACTGCATGTTTACTTAATCAGGTTGCTGCATGCAATAAATTTTATATATGTCTAATATAAAACCTGCCCACAATGCACAAATTACGAGTCTACTTAGGTGACAAAATATTGAGTAACAAAGAAAAAAAACTGATTACTGACTGGAGGAAGGCATGCCTCAGTAAATGTAATGCTTCTGAAATTAGGATCAGCCCATTACAGAATGACCTATACTACAACAAATATAAAAACTAGCTGTAGGATATTCATAAAACAAATTTGTGGATGGTAGATGAAGTACTTTGCGGTGCTCTGTTATATATCGTGCAATTTATTTTATATAGTAAGGTGATTATGTCTAGTACTGTGATCAAACTTAACTGTTAAAGCCTCTGTATCCGACATTAACACACTCTTGACAGTTCATAACAGGTACATAAACAGAAATGAGCTCTTAGTTACAATCTCTCTCCTAACGCTTGCACCAGTTATGTAGTTGCAGACTTTGTCCAGAAAACCAAAGAGCTCATACTAGCATACATACACTACCAATTAGATAGTCTGTCAACCTAATGAACTAGGCACATTTAAGAAAGTTAGAAAAAGAAGTGGTGCTAAAGAAATGTCTGCATATAAAAGTAACATGAGATGTCTGCTCTGTGGATGTGGCGTTATCTCTCTAATCCCTGGATGTATCCTGTGAAGCTTGAACACAATTAAGACCTGCTAACACAGTGGACATTTTTTTAGCATGAACTACGGGGCTGCAGATAGCATATAAATATAAACACACTTGGTATACTAATGATTGTGAGAATGCGTACACTATTTTTTTCTTTTTCTTTTTTTCCTTTGTTTTTGCAGTTCTGGGGACAATCTGACTGGATATGACACCGCATAGTAGATTTAAATGTTCTGGGTTTTGTTTGTCGTGATGTCCTCGTTTGTGTCTAATTTAGTAAGCTGTTTTTCCCAGTGTTTAGTTGCGAGTATTGGCTTTGAAAGGAACTTTTCTGTTTTTGAAGAAAAAAAAAAGAAAAAATAGTTTTTTACTGGTTTAAAATGCTAATTATAATTATCCCTTTTGAGGTTACTTCTGGGCATTTTTGTGATATTGTTTTTCCCAGCCCAGGTGTCTTTTCTGTTTTTTTTCATCTGTACAAGACATTTTGTTATGCACTACTTTTTGTATCTAGACAGTTTTCAACAGTCGGCTGATGATTTTTTTTAAAGAAAAAGGCATGCTTTCTGACTGACATGATCTTTTGCAATACCTCAATTTTGAAATATAGGAAAGAAAATGATATTTTCTAAGTAAGTTTATTCAGAAAAATATATATTAATTTAATTCTGCAAGAAAAATGATTTAACAGATGGGTAACTTTATTTTTTTCATGCTTATTTGAGTTTTTTTGAAAATGAAGAAGTTAGAGCTTTATAACTGTAATATTAAAGATCATAGCTAACCTACAGAAATCTACCTAATTATGTGAACGAAGTAAACCCTTTTGAAGAAATACCCCTCTTTCATGTACAAACATACCCCCAGAGAGTGTGAGAGAGAGAGAAAGAGAGAAAGAGTGAGAGAAAGAGAGAAGCTGGAAGATGTACAATACAGCGGAACGTTGGGTTAAAACGAAAAACAAAATTATCGTGAAAAACAGCTGTAAACAAACTCCATTTGGTGCTGAAAGTTGTGAATAGAAGGTGGAAAAAATATTTTCCCTTAATTTGTATATTTATAATCAAGTGTGATTATGCACGACTGACCAGAATTGTGAGAGTTCTTCTGTTTGTATTTTTTTAAAGAGAACTTTTTTTAGTTTATTAAATTATAACATGCTCCCTTTTGTTTTGTAAATGAATGTGCCCCTGAGTTGTTAATATGTTATTATTAAAAGAGGGTCCTTCAAAAAAAAAAGTTATTTTTTAAAATACGGAGTTCTGAACTGCAACTTGACTAAGAAGCCCCTGGGTACAACAGGTCCTATTGTGGCCTTTTCTGATGTGAGACTTGAACTAGTTGATTTTTTGAAGGCTAACCTAACCTCGACTATTTGTTGTTATGTGCAATACTGTTTGTACTGTTTGTATAAAAAAAAAAAAGAAAAATGAAAAGAAAAAAGGCATAAATCTTTATTGCAGATTTATTTTCATTGCAGACTTTAGACATTGTGATTCACTAAAATCATTTTTCTACTGTCAAATATGTACCTTTTCTTCATGCTGGTATTTTTTCAATAGTAATGTAGCCTTTGTACTGAGACAAATTTTCATTGTTATTTTTAGAAAGATTTTTTGCTAAGAAAAAAATTAAACATATTTACATATTTTTCATTTTTATTTCGTATTTTCTTTAAGGAGTGCTTTCTCAACCATTAATATAGTTGTTTCTGGGAGAGACTTTCATATCTGGTCAATGTCATTAATATTATTTTGTATTTTTACTTGGAATAAATTAATTTTATGATGCTAATTCTTTAAAAGTTTATTTTTTTCATTTTCAGTTATTTTTGAAGCTAAAATCTTTGTAATATTGTTACTAAAGTGTCTAGTTTTTTGAAATGCAAAGCTTTATGTATTAACTTGCTGATGTGGTTTACAATAGTGTGGCAATGATGAAACGGTTGGTTATGTAAAGCGATTGGAAAATTGTAACAAAGAATTGGGCAATAAAATGACAGAATGAAGCAGAAAAAATGTGATATTTTGAAAAGCCTTTTCCTTTATCAAAATGATTTAGGGAGATAATAGGGATGTCACAGTACCAGTTCGCTGTCTAGATTTATACACCACCAGTGTTGATTCAATACGACTGCCGTTACAGTTAACTAAATCTATTGAAATGATGGGTTTTTGACCCTGCCCATTCAGCATAATGCTCCATTACTTTTCTTGTCATTAACTTTTCAAAACTCTTTCGATAGTCTTAGACTGAATCTCCTAAAATATATATCCTTCATTGTATTTTTGCCACCCTGTTATTTATTTATTTATGAACTAAAATGACCCTTTCCCGCACAACTTCCTTCTTGCATACATTTATCAGTGGCAGCATGGAGCAGACTGTAGGTACCCACATCATTTTCTAATGAAGTTACCACGCAGTGTTGGTAGCTGCCTAGTTAACGCAGAATAACGTACGTCCATTTCCTGGTAGCAATGCAGTAACCCATATTGCCACCATGTCTGAACATTAGTTCAGCTTCTTTGTCTTTCTCTGTTCTCCTCTGACTCTCCTGTGTCTTTGTCCTTTTTTTCTTTTGTATTGGCAATACCAAATGCAACACCAAAACACCTGTCACTTCACCTCCATTTACATCACCTTTGTTTTCCTATGCAGCCAGGAGAAACCCCTTCCCGATGCCAGTGACTGTTCTGTCACCTAAACCGATCCAGACTGAAACTGGTGTTGCGTAAACAGGGCATACAGTGACATTCTCTGGACAAAACCACTACTTCAACGAGTTATTGATGGCCTTTTAGACTAACTTATGGCAGTGTTAGAGTGGCTCAGTCATAACTTGTGGAAAGAAGCGTGTCCGGAGTCGGTCTATTGTGTATCCTCTGTGTGTTCAGTTCTGTAAGTAATGTATAGACTAGATCAAATAGTGAAGTAAAATTTAGACTCAAATTAGGTACTACTGGTTGGAATGTACGCAAATTGAAAACAAAGGAGATTAAGGAATGAGGAGGGAATAAATAATTCCTGCTAAGTGGTACAAAGTTTATGCTTATATTTCTGCCTACATGCTTGTATTTTATAGCCTGCTAGCAAGGCATGGGCTAAAACCAATTGTATTGCAAATATGCAGTTAGCAAATAACTTTGCTGATTTCACTGTTAGAGTAGTTTTAAAAAAAAAAAAAAAAAGAAAAAAAAAAAAGAATGGCGCTTAACTGGGAAAAGCTCCCATGTTAATATTTCAGTATTGTGACATCTCTACTTGCAAGGTATGAGTGAAAGATTAGTCACAGATATGTAGAAATGTCTCTTTTGTTTAATCTGGCTTGTATGTAGTTGCTTTTACGCTAGTTTGTATGATGTCAGCTAAGCCCTTTTTCTTTCCCTTCCTTTCCTTTTATCTCTCTTTTTCTTTTCTAAACAAACTTCTTATCTCTGCTGCTATAGTGTTCAGTCATACCACAGAGTATTTTATATTCATGTTAGTGACACTATGTCTGTACCCCAGATGGGTAGCTGGTCAGAAATCACATTGCTCACATAATTCTGGTACACTCAAATATAAATGAGAAAAAGTTTAGCAGTAAGTGAAAAATGAGGGTGCTAATAAGAGGTCATTTTGTTTAATTCCTTTTATTATTTTTTTTCCTGGATGTAGTTCTGTTGGGGTATAAAGTATTAGATATTTGTACTTTTACTGTCAAAGCAATGGACATAACTTTTAGCGCATTCACAGCTAAGATCTCTGTACTTGTTTTTCAACTAATTTTAAATGTACTGTACCTTTTATTACATGTTCTCTTAGATTGTTTTGCTAGTAATTCTAACAAGGCTTCTTCCTTTTTGGCTTGGACTAATGCTTGTATGGAACTGCAGTACTGTGACTAAACATGGAGCTTAATGCTGCTATTGCTTACAACTGCTTAAACTTTGTAGTTTGGACTTTATTTTTTTCTGTAATAACTTATTAAATATAGTTGTATGAAGTACTGACACTTGTCATCCTTTGCACACGCTAAGGAAATCTTGGGGTATGTATTATGGGAATGCAAACAAGCTACAAAAAAAACCCAAATATCGAATCCTCTATCTATTGTAAAACTTTATACCAGATAAGGCTCAGCGCATACACACCGTACTCGTATGCACACAAACCATCTTTCCCAATTAGTTTGTGAGGACACTGCCCACTTACGACAGTATCGAGTGCCTTTTCAATTACCTTTTCTGAATTTAACAGTTGCCACCTACCTTACGTAGCGCTTTCTAACTGGCAGTTTAATGATGGCTGCAAGCTAAACATTGGACCAATCGATTTAAAAAAATTGAGAGAGAAAAAAGCACTACAATATTAGTTGCTAATGGTTTCTATGCTAAGAATAGGAGACAACTGACTCAGCAATATAGCTGTTTGGAACAACACAGAATGCTTCCATGAAAAACTGTGACTTCCTCTATGTTGGGGTGAGAGGAGACACCACAAGAATTATGCATGTTTTATATTACTGCTTTCTTTCATATCTGTACAAAAACAGCTCAACAACCCTGCAGGAACGATCAGCACTAGAAATTACAGACTGACTCCAGTGCTAGAAATTAAGTGCCCGTTTGGAAAGTATATGAAAAGCTTATGAGGCTGTGTATGCCGACCAAGTATTGTGCACACTCCCTTAGCATGCAGAGCCTTGCGACTTTGCGTCATGCTGTTTTATCCTAACATTACCACGTGCAGTAACTTACATACATGAAAGCAGAAAGCTCGGATGCCAGAGAGCAAACAGTGTTCAGGCACTGACTTGTTTTGAAACAGGCAGTGAATGAGTGCAGCTCTAAGGAGAACAGCCTGCTGACTGCTCTTCCAGAAGTGGTTTTAGAAGACAGGGATCTGTAATAGGAATTCTAGTAAATTAATGTATGAAAACTTGTAGACTTCTGGTTACTTCAGAGTTAAATTTGAGAAGGAAGCTCTTACAAATAGCTTCCAGTTAACGTGTGTTAAGCTGTTGTGTCGCAGCCTCTAGCTGTAGAGTTTCTATATAAGCAGCGCACTCCAAATTCTTCTGGACAAAACCAAATTCAGTTTTACTCCCATTCTCTACTACAGAGAAAATTGCTGGAAGAATTGCAGCAGCCTCTCTGGAACTTTAATTCCCAGTCCTCACTACTGCATTACTAATAGGGCACCCCATGCTACTTGTGAGGTACAAATGCTGTCAGTTTTCCTTCTTCAGTTGATAGCATTTGACTCAGACAACGCAATGCTCATAATAAAAATGCCTTCATTAATTTAAATTATTGGACTTCAAAAGTACAAAAGACTGCATGACCCCTCCTGCTTCTTGTTTGTATGTGTTATTCTTGCTAGGCTTAAACTGAAGTAACTACCTGTATGACTACTGAAGCTTGCGTACTAAGCCTGGTTAGGTACACTTCTAAGCTAAATCAGTAAAGCTTTTCTTACTCAAGGCAGCAAATCAAAAGCACAGACCTGTGGAAAAGGTAAAGCTTAGCTCTTACAAGCCATAAGCTGCTTTCCTCATGATCTAAATAAACACAAAAGCTAAGCAGCATGAGCACACAGGAAGACCTGCTGTACACTCTCCCAGGAAAATGGATTTGAAAACAAGTAACTATATTACTCTTGATAATTTATGTTACAGTCTATCTAAACATGTTCTAGCTTAGGAAATGCCTACACCGACTTCTACTGGCTGGTTCATTTACTTAATTGCACCTAATGACCTGCAGGTGCATACTAGCAAAGCTGAGGTGAGAAGGAATGGGAAAAGGTTAAGTACTCCATTTTTTCTCCACTTTAATCAACATTTTATCTAGAAAAAAATCAGTCTGAAATAAATAAGTAGAAATGTTTAACAGCCATTATAACAGATATTGTGTACGTCAGAAATAGGGCTGAAACCACAACCAAGAGGTCCTCTGTCCCACAAGTGTCTGAACCTTTCAATTACTGACTTATTCCTTGCCTTCACACTCAGCCCGGAGAACCTTGGTTTGAATACAGTGCAACAGCAGAAGGCAAGAGCCCTTCTCCAGTCTCAAGCAGTGTGAGTCAGTCAAGAGCACAAAACTCCGATATTTTACACTGAAAAGTAACCAGACTAGCCAGTACTAAAGCATCTTTTTTCTACTGCTTGAGCTACTTGGGGTAATTCTACACCACATTTACTGTACAGGTGCCTAAAACTCAGGGGCATGCATTATGCCATGGTGCCCACAATCTAAACAATTAGCCACAGTGACATTCAACTTCACAATGCTACATAATTCCATGGATTCAGCTTTGTGACCTTGACTTTTTTTTTTTTTTCACTTCTCGTAGATTTGTTTATCTGCTAAAACTTTTGTATTATGTTCTTTTATTCAAAGATGCTAAGTACTGTTGGTTGACCAGAGCAGAAACAAAGCACTCCAAGAAGCACTGAAAAAAGATCTGCTACACAGAAAAATGACAGTGAGGCCTCAAAGTGCTGAAGAAACCTCACACTGTGAGATAAAATATGAAACGAATGGTAACTCAAACCACACGCACAAGCCAAAAAAGGACAAAAAAGCAAATCCAGAGCAGGAACATTGTAGTACTTTCCTGTTAACAGAGTTTGTAGGCAGAAAATGACCATTACTTTGTAGTTGTGTGATGAAAGCAGTATCCCCACAGCACATACAATATAGAAATGACAAACTTTAGCAGTCTTGCTCTCTCTGATTAAAAAAAAAGTGAAAGTCCACAGTTATAGTTCTGGGACACATTTTCCCTATCATCAGTCAGCTGAATTGAAATAGTTCATTTGGAAGGGACCTACAAAGATCAGTGAGTCCAGTTGCCCAAGCACTTCAGGGCTAACCAAAATTTCAAGAACTTTAGTAAGTGAATTGTTCAAATGCTTCTTAAACTCTGACAGGAATGTAATGTTTGGAAAAATTCAGTGCTAAAATTCCATCAGTAATACTATTCCAATTACTATGATGAAAAAAAGTTTTAATATAGACCAAGTAGCCAGAATGACAAAAAAGAAACATCACCCACCATTCACTACCATACTATGAGTCTGAGCTCCACTGTACAGCATGTATACAGTATAAAGAGTTAAGAGTAAGGGGAAAGATGAGTTTCCTGCAGTTTTGCCTTTTGTTAACACAGTATCTAAGATATAAAATAGGACTGCTTATAGAAACATATTTTCATATGCCCTAAACCAAAGATGCCATTGCTGAAGAAAGAGGACTTAAAAGAAAATACCTTCTGTCTTGTTTCTCACTTCATGTTTCTAGGTGACACATGAGATCAGGTGGGTGACAATGGCCTTACTATTGAGAAGTGTTGCCAAAAATAGGACAGCACTTTTGCTCTTTTACATAGTGTTTCAACTCCTGTATTTAAGTAGTATTTAGAACTATATTTATAGCAGCTTCTCTGCTCTGGAAACTGCTTTCACTTGCAGAAATGATGTTCTCTAGTAATTAAGTTGTATATTATAAGCTGCAGCGACAGCCTCTGAGTAAAACAGTTTGGGCTAAGCCTGTCTGCTTTTAATCCCAATTTCTTAACTATTATGAATCAACCGCTCCACTTGTGTTCCTGTCAAGAGTGAAGAGTTCATGGGGATTGGTTGTGTCGGATCTTTTCACAGGGGAATTAAGCTGCATTCATAACGCTGCAGAAGCTACTGCAGAGTCAGCAAGCGGCAGTGCCTTTCTATCAGAGTCCTCTTAAATCACACTCTGAAGGAAGAGTGTAACAGAAATAGCATTAGCAAGAAGAGAGCACTTCATATCAAGTATTCAAACAATCTATGCCCAGTTTTTGTGCCAGTCTCAAATGCATTGTCAGATTAGGAAGTCTGGAGGGTTTTGTTCTCCCATTTGGTGGGAAACAGCTGTGAGAAGACATCCAGGAAAGGTAGTCCGTATGCTATACAGTCAGCTTCAATTTGCAAGTTTGGAAGAGTTTGTCCCCGAGCTCAGGCTGTACTGCTGAGCCAGTGCCCATGTGACAGCGAGCCTGCCCAGCTCCTGCTAAAAGGAGTTCTCCCTGGCTATCTCCAGCACACATGCTGTTCTCGCAGACTGAGCCTGTCATCACTAACTGTACCACCTGCTTGGACACCCGGAGCCCTTCTGCAACTCCTATTACTAAGCCATTCACTAGTTATAGATTCATCCTGGCAATGGGACAAGGTAATCAGCAAAGACGCTACTTCTTTCTGGATCTGAAGAACATGATCTCCTTTCCGAGGTATCAGAAGCAGCTGGTGTCACCTGTCAGTCCAACCTCTCCCTATGAGCAGTGTCTCAGCCATGCCCCAGACTCTTTTACCCCTCCCTTCAGATCACCCTGATCTAACTCTAAAGAGTGAACAGAAGGCTTAACTGCAGGACTGCACAGCTGAGGAAAGAAAGAGGGCAGTATCAGACTGCATTGCCTGGTGAAACCCAGAGCTACACGCTCTCATTTCTCCTACAGGAGCCATGAAATCTTGCCATAAACTGCATCCCACTTCTTGCCGCTTTGCAAGAGATGTGTAGGCTGCATCTGGGAGCAGCTGTGGATTTTCTAACAGAGAAGACCAACAGCAGCTGACAATGTTCCCCAACTATGCGTGGCTTTTTCTGCTTCCTGAAGGAAGTGCTGAAAATATGGCCTAGAGCTAGGAAAGAGTGACAAAGCTGGCTAGCATGTAGCAGGAAGGTGGTGCTTGAGGCTATAAGGAGCTTATCTAGGCAGGTCATCACTGATTTGAAGTTGCCTTCTGTAGTTACAGACAACTGAAAGGCCCATGCTGTTCTTTACACACTTAGAGTTGCCTGTACTGATCTACCAAAGACCCTTGTAATTCCCTGTCCCACTTCAAAGAGTTACCAGTCTCAAATGCTTAAGCAAGAAAGAAATTCTGTTTTTTTTTTGTAAATTGTGGAACAACTTGCCTCATAGAAGGATCACGCTGGAGTAAATTAGAAGTTCCAGAAGACAAGAAAGAATGTTATGTAATTCCTTTCATTCCAGAAGCACGCAGGGTCTGTGGTTTGGAAAACCTAGCACTGCACAGGATTGTTGTAAAAGTGGGCTCATGTCCCAAAACCTCCATGGTACAGGCAAAGCATGTTTCAAAACGAGAAGGAATGAAATATATATTAAATGAAACTGCAAGTAAGTTTGCATAATGCGCTTTTGGTAGGTAAACAGTGAAAGCACAGCCTCTTAGGAAGAGCAAGCTTATTGTTAGCTTTGCCTTTCTTCCACTGTGACCTGGGCCAGGCTGGACAATCTGTTCTTTAAGGGATAGATGTCTTTAAAATACAAGGGAGGGCCTGCACCATAATGCAGTAATTTCTCCCTATTATAGGCTGATTCTTCTACAGTCAAGGATGGGGTGGAAGATGGCCTGTAGACATTTCCTAGCACAAGTGATTAAAAATAAATGATCTGATGCATCACTGCTCAGAGAAAGGGAGAAACTCCCTCACTCATCTAGGTTAGTGTGCAGTACAGCAAAGGACAGATTTTTAACATTCAAGACAAGGAACACAAAGACATAAATACATTTCCCTACCTACCATTGTCCCAGACAGTCCTTCCTTTTCCTGAGGAGTTGAGCTGCTGTATCTTCTCCTTTGCAGTCCTGGGCTCTATTTATCTCTTATTTATAATGGAGCTGATGTAGCTCTATTTACTGTACTAGTTCTTAGGGGAGTACATATCTTTTTCCCAATCCACATGCAAAAGCAATTCCATTTAGAATTACAGAATGCTTTGGGTTGGAAAGGACCCTTCAACTTCTAACTTTGCATTGCCCAGTTTGAGCTCTGTCTGCTTCTGAACTTTGTGGAAAAATGCACCCAAATTTAGAAAAGCCTGTGTAAAATTTCTGCCAACTAGCTAGGTTGATGCGTGTTTCAGCTAAAGCAATATATACTGCTTAGCCTCTTAGAGTTACCTCTAGGGTGTTTATCCCCATCAAATTATCTATGCAATGCATAAGTCATAGATTCTCACATGATGGTAGCTGAAGCAGATTTTCTGCCTGTGATTATACAGCAAAGCAGGCTACCACCTTTCTACCACAAGGGAGTAAAGAAGAAATGCTGTTAAATTTGGTGAAAGACTTCTGGGAGCCATGGTCTGAACAGCTATAGAAGTCAGAAATCCCCTAGTCAGCAATGCACTTAAACACAAGCCTGCCTGACTGGAATTACTTATGTGCTTAAAATTATACATACACTGAAGTCATTGCCAGACTGGGGCCGACGGCTTGCTCTGGCATAGCTAGGTCAAACAATCACTAACCTAGTGTGTACCAACTCCCATGGCTCTGTTGAAGTACATACGTATTCAGAAAGCTGATCTGATTTTCAAATAGATGTAACTGTACTGCTCACTACGTATGTGTTTCACAGTCTGCCTGAACCACACAAATGTTTTGAACATTTATTACGTTACTTTAGTTTCTTCATTTTCAAGAGAATATTAATTAGCAGATAGGGAAGAACAGTAAGAATTCCTCCTTCTCAGGCCAGGCTATGACTTCCCACTCAAAGCTTGTGTCGCTAATTGTTCTTGAAAATAGTTACGTTTTATCACTGTATAAAGACCTCGGCGCAAAGCAGAGTTCTGTTGGCTTGGAATTACATAGAACACAGACACAGATCCTACCCTGAAGTGCTTTCGGTCTAATTAGGCAAACCAAACATATCACATAAGAGGAATGAAAGGACTGAAAATAAAAGTGACTCATCTAAGACCATACAGGGTCACTGTTACAAGGTAAATCAGCACAATCAGCTCCTACCTCTGTTTCCGCTGTAGAAAACATTTATTGGTGTCTATTAATTCCGACACTCGACAACAAGAAGGACTTTTAAAATATTGATTCTTTCCTACTGCTTAAAACTCTGAGGTTGAAAGCCTGATCTTTGTTGGAGTGATTGGGCTGCTTTGAGAGATTGTGCTTCTTTCACATTTAACTGGCTCCCTATCCTCAGCATTAGATTTTATTAGATCGGTGCTTCAAAGACATGGCTGTGATGTTCAATTAAGACTATGGCAGCATTCAAACAAACCTCATACTCAGAAGTGCACAATACAAGAGGGTTCTTCTCAGAAATATCCCATTACATACACACTCATTTTCAACCGAGACTGAATTAGTCAAAACCTATTCATTGTACTTATGTTAACACTACAAATCCCTTTGGATTGCAAATCAGATTGGCAGAAACAGGAAGAAAAGGCTAGCTCAGACATGGAGAACAATTCAGGCATCCAAGCTCACAACAGTTATGACTCAATCGGGCTTGATTTCTGGCAGGCAGATTAAAATTCATTGTTTGTACCAAATAAAGCATGAATAACAGTATCCCCTTTGTCTGCCTCTTCATCACACTGCTGTTACTAGAGCTGCTGGACACAATCCCCCCTACTGGTAGTACTCGCGAAGAGGCTTTACCTTCAGTTTTCTCCTCACACGAGGTTTTATAGTGATGCTGGTCTGGGTCCAGCGATGCAGAAGACTGCTCAAGTAGCTCCATGCTTCCTTTTATCTGCCCAAGTCTTAGGGTATATATATGATGAGGTCACTGCTGGATTGTTCCTGTTCTTCAAGTTGCTCTGATCCAACCACTCCATCTGAAAAATGATAACAAACTTTTCTTAGTAGTGCAGTTGATGAATTAAATTCTAAGGGATGCAGCTCCGACTCCTGCGTTTACTATTCTTAATAGGCTTTATTCTTAGAAAAAGAGCTAATAAGGCTGCTTTCCAGTAGGCCAAATGGCCATAAGAATGCATTATCATTTCTTCAGCTCACTAGGCAGGATGCCGTCATGCTTGTGAAATAATAGGGATATTCTCCATTTAGACTGAAAAGAAGCCTGACAGAATCAAGTGATGTAATTTGGGGATAACAATAGCCTTTCTGTTTGTATTGTTTCTGTACCCACTAGAAAATCAAGAATAGATTTTTAAAGTAGCTGTAGGTAATTACTGTATGTCTTATGTATGCATTGTTACATATTACAGTTCATATTATAACAGTAGCACTTCTTTTTTAATTCAGCTTTTGCTCAGGTGAGATGAAGTACCAAACTGCTCAGAAAGGGAAAGCTAAGAGGCATACAAGAACATTACTATTACATGTCTAGAAAACAAGTTGTGCTTGGTGAGAGATCAACCTATATACTGAATTAGAACTGAGTAACTTGGTTACCTGCCTTAACTCCCAATGAATTCTGAAATCTCATGTCAAGTTTTTATTCTTCTTTTCTTTTTAATAAGCTGTGGATGACATACACCAGGGCACTATTGTTTTGAGTAAAACTACCTCTATACTTGTTCCTGGGACCAAAGAAACTGAGCGATCACAGGACTCATCCTTGCAGAGACCTGCTTTTCCCAAGCCCCGTATGGGTTTTCCTACTTTCTATTACTCCTCATTACAGAAGGCTGAAAACTGTACCACCAATCACTGTATCACCTCAGCACTTCTCCTCCTCCTGGGAGGCACAATTTCAGCCTGTCTAGCTTCCAAAGTTTTATTTTAACAGAATCCACCTACTTCATTTTTTTCCTACTTGTGTCAGAAAGTCAGACTGCAGGAACCCATTATTTAGTAAATGTGGAATGCCTCCAGCAGTAACACAGCACACATGGACTACTTTAGAAAATGTAATTATTGGGTTGGCATTTTCAACACATCTCTGAAAACATAACGTTATAATTTGAGTCCTTACTGTGCTACCACTTATCAACGCAGAGAAAGAGGCACTGCAGTGGAACTGCTCTTTAGTCTCACCACAATTAACACCTGCCACAGGAGATGTAAATTCCCTAGTAGCTGGGACCTTCCATTAGCACAAGGTCGAGGTTTCCTCAAACGACGAGAAGAAATTAGAAGTAAAGACATAAGAGACAGCATCTTTTTTCTTTCTCTTCATCTTTCTCTTTTTCTTTTTGCACTTCCCAAACACAATAAGGTTTGTTTTGCTTGTTTGTTTTCAGAATTTACTTCTGAATCTTTTTGCTGATTGGGAAGTTTGTTACAACAAGTTTTAGACACAACTCCCTTCCAGTATTTTGTGTGTTCTATCACATTTACACAACCTTACCTACAAAGTCTGTGCCCTGTGCTGGTAGATGCCTCCTAAAATAGAATTCACATTTGCTGTAGGTCTGCAGAGATCTGTCTGATTACGTGATTACAACACCTTTTTGCTACTAAACTGGCTAAGTATACAAAAGTAACTTCTTTCTTGATATCGCATTTCCAAACCAGTAATTTTTATCAGGCATCCATGGGAAACAATAAGATAGAACTCATTTCTGCTAACTCCCAAATGTTTAGGAGATTTCTTCCCTGCCCCACCACCCCCATAATGCTCTCCAGTAACATTTTCAGGTTTACACAAGGTACCCATGTTTCCAGATATGCTTCTAGTCCTCAAACTGCCAAAGAAAATGTTAAGAACTCAAGGTCTAATATTTTGCTGCTTCTTTGCTTAAGTTTAAAATTGATGTCAGATTCTGGCAGAGGAATGGGTTGGACTACAGAGAAACAGCAGAAGTCTGTGCCAGCAGTGTAAGAAAACTATCTATACTACAAAACATTCCAATGGATATTGTAAGGTATGGAATTGTTCTAGTTATAGAGAGACCTCGGTGCTTCTCAGCTGCTTTGAACTTCTGTAAATGCCAATATGCAAAGTCACAACACAGAGCAAACATTCAGGAGAATCCTTCATAGGAGAGATCTACTGGTGTTACTGTATCCACAGCCTCAAATACTTTAATTAGTAGCTGCCACCCATCTTTTAATGAGTCTGTAGCACAGGTCAGTGCCACAGCCACACATGCTGCTCGGACATTTTCATGGCAGCCAAATTAGGGTTTAACTTTCGCTCATTTCCCGTTTCTCAGCTGTGAATAATCCCATGCTGCTCAGTCTCTGCTCCCCGCCCTAACGCGTTTTACTCAGCCAGCTGACAACTGCCTAAAAACAAAATGAAAGAAAACAGCAAGAAATGCTCCTGAGCTTAACAGTGTGGTGTGAGGAACGGGCTGCATCATCAGCCTTCATCACCTGCAGGGATTAATTAAAGGATAACGTTTGCCGCAGAGTTTATGTGGTAATAAATAGCTTTTGTCACTGATTGATTAAGTGCCAAACCAAAACCGATTAAGGCATCCGATAATTACAAATAGTGTTTATCGTCTTGAATAAACCTGTGCCACAGATGCAAGTCCTAGCACACGAGAGCAGCAGCACGCTCACTCTCCGACTGCTCTAGAAGCAGCAAAGTGGCATTGTTAGCGGTAGGCGAAAGGATTTACAGCCCAAACCGCCCTGCGCTCAGTTTTGGGGCACAGTTTTGGAAACCCACGGGCCCACACGGCCGCGGTTCCGTTCGTGACGAACATCGCCGCGCGCGCGCGGGGCTGCGCTGAGGCGGCGGCTTCTGGAAGGCTCGGCGGGAAAGGCGCGTGCCGCCCAACGGCCCCGCGCCGCCCAACGGCC
>JAOWBP010003659.1:19121399-19147489 GCA_028571105.1 Tragopan temminckii
TCTTAACAACCCTTTCTGTAAAGAAGCTTTTCCTGATATCCAAGAGTTATTGTAGGGAAGGGCTTCTCTACTTGCTCTGCATTTTCCTTCCTCTCTACTACACAATTCATCAAACCACTGATTTTATTGTCTGTGCACACGTAGATAAACCCTTCATTTCCACTCATGCACAACACTCTAGAAGCCTCCTGACTTCCCACAGGAGAGCACAGATCTTCCCCTGACACAAATGGAGCAGTCCTGTAGATCATTCTACTCCAAAAGCCCTTCCTGTCAAAAGATCATAAACATCATAAACGTCCACGTTTTATAAGAAGTTCTTATCACAAGGGTAAGAAGTATGTCTGTGAAATATTGATGTCTACCAATACTCAATGAACTCTCCAGTATGGAAGACTTAAAAGATTTAAATGTATGCCAACGGAGCAAGCAAAGGATTCTTTGCTAAGAAAATTAATGAAGGACTCCAAATAGTTCATCAACACATATTTCCTTATCTCTGCCCAGTAAGCGACACCTTGAATAAAACAAATCCCAGCACTCAAGAAACGATGTGAGAGAAACAAGCAAGCAAAACACAGAAATAAATTTAGAGATGAATACAGTTGACATCATTTATAAATTACAGTTATTTTAGGGATAAAAAACAACAAACAAGAAAGCATTATTCAGTAGAACTGACAAACTCCAATGCAGCAACCTTGAAAACTTGTTTGAAATTGCAACATGGACAAAAAAAAATTCAAGATCACAAATGCCAGCATACAGCAGGTCAAAGCATTAAGAATTTCATATTGTGCAGCTCAGAGATTAAGGCAGATGGAGCACAGCATTACCTATACTGAAGTATTTGCTGCACAAAAGGTCCAGGGATTATAATGAGCCTCTAGTGAGCACTACAACATATGGAGCAGAGATGCTATTTAGATAGCTCTCTATGTATAAAATATTTATTTTTCTTACACTTGCCTGCACATTAGAAGACAATGTTTATCAAACAGCCTGCAGAAACTCATCAAGTAATATTCAGAAAGCCCCAGGTTACAATATATTTGCAAATCTAAGTACTTAAAAATTACCCATGGAAGTATGATAGGAAAAATAGCTGTAAAAACAAGGCATAAGCAGTCACCCACAAAGGAAAGAAATTGGCCCCTGATGTGTTTCTACAGGAAGGCATGTGAGGAACAGGAAGGAGGGAATTACAACCAATATGTAAAACTACCCAGCTAAGACTGTTAGCTTGAAATGACCTATTTAATCCAGGTAAGAAACTAGTAACTATACTACATATACTGTTGTAACTAATGTTCCACTGAAATAACCAACTCTCCTGTCAGCCTTGCCATGTTTTTTTTTTTTCTATAATCCAGTAGTATCATATATCCAGGCATATAAATGCCTTGAAAACAAGGCAGTCTTCATTAACAAAATACCAAGATGTGAGCCCGTTTCTGTCTATCCTATGAAACAAAACTGAGCAAGAAACATGAGCTTTTGTTTTAAGCAAGAGTGATACAACTTGATGACAAGGCTGCATCTAGTCTAACCACTGTAATGAATGCTGCTCAGTATCAGAATTTGCTTGACCTTTCTCACATATGCCTTTTCTGAAGTTTTTCATGAAACAAGGCCAGAACGGTAGTGCCAGCAGCCTGACCCCCATTTCTCACTTGTCACACATTTCGCTAACTTTTACATTACAATAATTTTGTAAGGGGGCAAGTATGCAGACCTTATGGTAGACTAATTTAATTCATATACGTTTATTCAAGTACAGGCTGATGCACACAAGCAAAATGCTGATGAATGTTACAGAAGAATCAAAATACATTAGCCCATGTAAAGTTTTTATTTAAAAATACTGCCCAGGACCAGAAGGAGTTTTCATTTATCCTTTATTAAAAGGAAACTAATCCTGGTATTATTCCACCACAACAGTGAAATTTATATTCTATTAATATATTCGTGCTCTACATGCAGGTTTCCATCACAGTAGCTCTTCACCATTTAAATTATCTCCCTTTGTTCCTTTGGCACAGACATGACATTTATTAAAGAATACTGCTCTATTACAAGGTGGGAAATGCAACAGCTTAGAGAAATGATTACTATTTGGTCATTTAGCATTCCTATTTGCTACAGTGTTAGCCACAAAAAAAATGTGATAAGCCTACGAGCAGGTATGATCAGGTGATAGGCATCAGATGTAGATGATAATTATAGTTCAGTATCCAAAACAGAACTTTAAGAATAGCCAAATCTACACAGCCAGAACAAAAAGATGTTTAGAATAGTCCAATTCCAGTTACCTTCCTGCCTAGCAGAAACCTGGCACCTAAAAGGTTCTTCCCCAAAGGCTATAAAGGAAACTAAATTCAAATATCCACTGAACTGAGGAGGTGAGCTCCTAACTGCAGACTGACACCAAACACAATACAGAGATAGGACAGAAAAGCACTTAAATCTTTGTTTGAGGCCTTTAAGCAGTATGAAGTACTGACAGAGGATCTGAAGTCTTGTATCACACTGACATTATTCAACTGAACTTGGCAACTCTGAGCTTCCAAGAACAAGCCTGGAAGAGATGGTGATGTTCAACTTTTCATACAGGCATTTAAGACCCAGGGAAAGCTGACATTAAAATCCATCTGGAGCCAAAAAAAAAATGTTTCAGCTGTTTTCTTTCAATTGCAAAGAAAGTTCCCTTTATCTTCAGGTTACTTGCCTAGAGATTAACAGCCCCAGCACGCACAAGTCAAGGCAGGACTAGAAATAAGAGAGCAGGCTCAGTAAACAGCCTGACAAACACACGGCTTGTAGTGTCAGGAGGATCTCAAAACATGTCCTCAGGCAGCACTACTGCTCTGCTTTAGTTACCATTCTGTTCATATCCTGAAGTAGCAAATTCTAACCTCATCAGCACCTTCAATAGCTATACATGTATGCTCTAAAATGCATTGCTGTCCTATTTTTCCTAGATTGGCCACTTTGTCCCAGTCTAGCTGTTTCACCTGTTCCAAATACATAACAGATTTTTGTTAGCCTCAAATCCACAACACTCCCTTTACTTATGCTCTAATTTCAATTAAAGCAATAAGGTTTTTCACGTAATAATTTCCACCACTATGAAATACAAAGAAACTTTTACAGCATATCACAACACTAAAAAACAACAGTAAAAATCAGGTTTAGTAATCTTGAAAATAATAACACACTCAAGTTTCTGAATGAGACAAAGCCAGATCAACAGAAGGACCTCTCAGCTTACAAAGCACATCAAAACAAAAAGCTGTTTTATGATGTTGGTCCATAACATCAGAGGCAAATGGTGGTACAGTAGTACATGTCACGCCTTTGAACCAATATTCCATTAAATTTTGTTGCCATGTGACAGATGGCATGAGGGGCAGTCTGACACAATGGTGTCTGACATGGAAGTGCAGATGGAGCAAAGGTGTGTCCATGAATTCCTCCATGCAGAAAATGTTGCATCTAGTTACACTCATCGATGCTCGCCTAACAATGGATGTGAGCACAGTGAGGCAGTGGGCACTCTGTTTCAGCAGTGGAGACAGTGACAATGAGCCTCTCCCACTAGTAAAGATTTTTAGGAGCGCAGCATCCAGGCTATTGTTCACAGTCGGTGAAAATGCACAGCTAATGGAGGGGACTGTTGAAGAAGTATTTTGTAGCTGAAAACTCGCTCTATCAAATAGTGTTCTTGTATTTGTTGCAGTTTCCAAGGAAATAAACATGAATCAATGACCTGGATGAAGGGACTGAATGTACCATCAGCAAGTATGCTTATGAAACAAAGCTGGGAGGAGTGGCTCACACACCTGAAGGCTGCGCTGCCATTCAACAAAATCTGGACAGACTGTTGAGTTGGGAGGAAAGGAACCTGACGAAATTCAACAAGAGCAAGTGCAGAGTCCTGCACCTGGGAAGGAATAACTGCATGCATGAATAACTACATGCATGAATAACCATACAGGTTAGAGATTGACCTGATGGAGAAGAGCTCTGGAGGGAAGGATCTGGAGGTCTTGGTGGCCAACACTGAGCCAGCAGTGTGCCCCTGTGACCAAGAAAGCCAATGGCATCCTGGGGCACGTTACAAAGAGCGTAGCCAGCAGGTCAAGGAAGGTGATCCTTCCACTCTACTCTGCCATGGTGCAGCCACATCTAGAGCACTGGGTCCAGATCTGGGCTCCCTAGTTCAAAAGACACAGGGATCTTTTAGAGAGAGTCCAGCAGAGGGCCACAAAGATGATGAGGGGCCTGAAGCGCCTCCCATACAAGAGAAGACTGAGAAGGGATCTCATTACTCATTAAATAAATATTTAAAGTGTGGGAATAAAGTGGATGGGACCAGGCTCTTCTCAGTGGAGTGCAGCAACAGGACAAGGGGCAACGGGCACCAAGTGGAACCATCTGAACATGAGGAAGAACTTCTTTACCGTGAGGATGACAGAGCACTGGCACAAGCTGTCCAGGGGAGCTGTAGAGTCTCCTTGTCTGGAGATATTCAAAACCCACCAGAATGCTTTCCTGTCAGCCTACTACAGGGAACCTGCTTTAGTAGGGGGTTGGACTTTATGAACTCTGGAGGTCCGTTCCAAAGCCTACAATTCTGTCATTCTGTGAAATAGGAGGCATTACTTTCACAGTGACCTATATACTACATTCCAGCACAGGGATCGACCCCACGTACAAAAAGACTCAGACCACAAGTCATAAACATGGAAGTAAATAGCTTATTTTTACAAAGTAATTTTATACATCAAGGACATGAATTTTACCTTCACAAATAATTGTGTATTTCCATAAAGACATTTTACTCCTGAAATGCAAAGCAAAAGAAAATATAACTGTAGATAAAAAATTCCCTCAGCAATTTAAGTAACAAACAGTTCAGAATGGGAAGTAATCAGTCATCTCTCAGTTCTGACAAGACGTTCAGGATTTTGTTTTATGTAACCAAGAAAAAGAACAGCAATATCATCGCTTTTCTATTGATATTGCAACAGAAAGACAAATAAGTAATTTTTATAAATGAGATCTGTTCAGACAATCTGAACTTCAGATGTAATGCAAAATCTTTAAGCACTATCTTACAGGCGACTGGCAGTGTACCAGTTGCTCTAATCTGAAAAATAATTGCTTTTATTCATGTTTCTGTCTCTTCAAACAAACTAAAAATCATTCACATTCACACAGAAAGGAAAGTACCAGACTACTTCTGTTCCGAAACATGCTTAAGTTAATAACATAATGCTTATGAACTGAATGCTCTGTGCTGCCTTCTGGTGTAAAGATTCAATGCATGCAAACTAAGTTGATTTTATAAATTGAAGAGTCCTTTGCAACCAGTTGCTGCTATGTTTTGGTCTCAGGCAGACTGCACAAATGGTGTTGCCTCTAAACAGACTAAATTTAGAAATTATATTTACAGCAAATCACAGTACAACCTTTGATTTTAAATTCATGTGCACATTTCTCTACTCAAATCTCTATATTCTTTCAAGTACCACAAAACTGTTACTCCAGTTAATTGTGATTTTCCTGAATCAAACTCTAGGGAACAGAAACAGTCGATTCTTAGTTTTAACCAAAAAGGAATAAAGTATTCATATAACATCAAATAAGCGGCCAAAGAAGAATAAAAGTATTGAACTCAAAACACGAATATCTTTAAAAGAAACTCTTCTGTACATTTTTCCATCTGAATTAAGAACAAATAAGGTTAGTACGTGATGGGGAAGTATATTCTAGATGAATGCAAAATCAAATGAGTATATGTATGACACAAGCTTCTAAGCTACTAATCTTTAAACCATGCAGGTATGTATTGGGTATAAAAGGACAAAACAATAAATAATATTTAATATGGTATGAATAAATAATTTCAAAAGGAAGAATAGCAAGAGCTATCTTAGTATTTAAAAGGGATCTTCCATTTTCAGTGTACTTTACAAAAATAACCAGATCTCCCATGACTATGCAAAGGCAGCTTTGTGCCTACTTGTTCAAAACAAAGGAGACTTAGAAATACTGTACTTCAGAGTCAGTTCTATGAGCACTAAGTCTGATGGACCAAATACCTACCCTATCTGTGGGATATTAATAAACTAAATGTACAAACTAATACACAAAACTGTGCCCTTGAAAAATAATTTCCATTATTTTATCAACTTAGTTTTATCCTTGAACATTAGAGGTCACTGTGGGACTTTCTACAAGGGTACCCAGTGTACTCAGCAACAACTATTTACCACCATATTGATTCCAAGTCTGGTATTTGTGACAAGTTCAACTGCCACATAAATTTCTCAGCTCTGAGAAAAAAAAAAAAAAAAAAAAAAAAAAAAAAAAAAAAAAAAAAAAAAAAAAAAAAAAAAAAAAAAAAAAAACACCTCAACTAAAATCAATCATTTTGAGGAATGTATAATTATTCATTTTACTAAAAAACAAACAGAAAAAGCATTGTAGAGCCTAGGCACATGAGTAAAGTAAAAAGGTTCTTTCAATACTTGCACATTCATTTATTTCTACTATAAGCTTTTACAAAGCCAGAGAAAGGTTATCCATTGGGTCATTCCCCCTTGAAGCTAGGACTGTAAATAATAGTTGAAGAAAAGACCAGTTTAAAAGAGTACTAAATCCCTTTGATAGAGCAGTATATTGTTCATACAAGTCAGTATCTGGTTTCTCCAGCACTTCAAGACTTCATGGAATCACAGAATCCTTGGAGTTGGAAGGGACTTCAGAAGGCCATCTCGTCCAACTCCCCTGCAGTGAGCAGGGACATCACAGCCAGATCAGGTTGCCCAGGGTCTGATCCAGTCTTGCCTCTAAAGCCTCAAGGGATGGGGTATCAAGCACAACACTAGGTAACCTGTTCCAGTGCCTCACCACCCTCACTGAAAAAGACTTCTTCCTTATATCTAACCTAAATCTACACTTCCTGAGCTTGAAGCCATTTTCCCTTGTTCTATCACCACAGGCCCTGCTGAAGAGTTTGTCCTCTTCTTTTCTGTAGCTCCCCTTTAGATATTGAAAGGCCACTACAAGATCACCTCACATCCTTCTCTTCTCCAGGCTGAACAGCCCCAGCTCTCTCAGGCTGTCCTCGTACAAGAGGCATTCCATTCTGTGGATCATTTTTGTGGCCCTTCCCTGGATGCACTCCACTTGCAGTGCACATTCCAGGCAACTGCAGTTGGTGGTTTTTTTTCCCCTTGATACATGAAACAAAATCATATTTCTCATCTTTAAAGACTAAAATATTTCAGTTAAAAAACAAACAGAGATTGCCCCTCTTCTGTAAAATTAAGAATGTCCATTCCACACTGCCTGGTAATAGGTTCATAGTAGGAATGTTGCTGTTCACCTTGTCCAATCTTTATAATACAATATGAACACCAAAATATACATTCTGAAAGTGAACTTGGCACTAGAATTTCAGTGACTCTTTTTCAAATTTTAAAATAAATGTATTTGCAAAAGAAAGAATTCCAACACGTAGGACCAAATTTTCATTTCTTGAGAAGATTTCTATGAGGACCAAAAAAACTCTCAAAATGTTAAAGTATTAATTGAAAAATAGAAGTTTGGGCCACTAACTAGAAGTGCAATAAATTTAATTGGTCCAAAAAGACCAGAAAATTATGCACTCATGATCATGCGAAATACAGATTTGTTATTTAACAACAATAACGTATGAACATTATTGTTGTACTAAAACTAAACTAAAAGCATAGCATAAGATCCAGGTATTCCAGAAAGAGTCAGGATCTGCAGCACAGCAATCAACTTATCTGAGCATTCAATTTCAGCTGTGTCTGGGGAACCTATTTGAATCTTAAAACCACTCTCCACCAAAATACTGTTCTCAAAGAGCATGTTACTACCCAGCGTTACACAATGCGCATTGTTCTTTCCCTCAATCCAGAGAACAGCTTTCTTTGGTAACCAAATAGAAGTTACACAGAAGAATCTGTAATTTTGAAACTAAAAGAAATGAATAACTCATAGGAATCTCCCAGTCATAGTTATTAAAACATTATTATGTTACATTTTTACAAAATACACGTGCATTCAGTTACAAAACTGCATATTGGAAACAGATTTGTTATCACTTGAAGTCTCTAAGAGAAATCATTTTATTAAATTTATATATATAAGTTACATATATATATGTGTGTGTGCGTGTGTATATATATAAATCCCTGTGATATATTTTCTTCCATGTATCTTCTGTTAGCAATTCATTGCTATTTTTTCCCTGCACTGAACCAGGAAAAAAAAAAAATACAAAAAAAAAAGGAAAGCAAACTGATGGTATAAGTAACCTGGACACAGGTGAAGCAGCTTTCCTAGATCACCAGCTTCATTTTTTCAGTATTTCAACCTACAGAATTAATTTTGGTTCAACGGAAAAGCAAGATAAGAAAAAAAAATCCCACTGAAATATTGGTTAATTAGAAAATATTACGAGGTTAGAGCTTACTTAGTGTTCTGCTCCAGTTTTTCTGTCTAAGCTTTTCACTGACTTCCAAAACACTTCGTTTCCTTTAGAAAGGATAAGAACACTGTGGAGACCTCTCTAGGAACTCAGTCTCCAAATACAGGAAGGACTGTGGCCTCTGCACAGCAGAACTGACTGAAAGAGAAACGCCAAGCACAGAAAAAACCTGCACTTTTAAGTGATGCCACAGTAGAGAGTAAAACCCAAGATAGTAATTACCCTCAAAACGTTCAGGCCGTATGGTAACAGGAAAACCACTCAATCAAGAGAGAACTGCTATTACCAGGTGCACAGCGATGTGGGGAGCCAGCAGCAAGTCACTGCCAAGCCTCCATATTACCCGCAGCACAAGCAAACGCTGCTCACATGCGTACTTTGCAACACAGCCACAGCTTCCTACTCCCACTCATCAACACTGAAAACCAGAGTACACAGTGAGCAACATTAGCTTCGCCACTTCTGTTTAACCAACCTCATCCCACTTGGTAATATAAAGGAGAAAAAGACAACGCAGTACCCGTCACTAACTAGCAGAGCCACTACGCCTCCCCCTCCCCTCCCGCTGCCGCCCAACCGTGGCGCCACAGCCCCGCGCCGCCCAACGGCCGCCGGCCTCGCGCCTGCCCGGCCCTCCTCTGAGCGGCCACGGGGGCGCCCGAGCGCGGCGGGGCAACCTCGGAGCTGTAGGGAGCTGTAGGGAGCGGCGGGGAGCGGGCGTGCTCGCGCCGTCGAGGCCTTTCATGTTCTTTTTATTATTATTATTTGGGGCGTTCGCAGCCATCTGACCGCTAAGTGCACGTGTTCTCCCGAGCTTCGTGCTGGTCGCTGCTCAGGTGGGAAGGCTGAAACAGAAGATTCCCAGAGGTAAGGTGATGGCAACTGCTTCTCGTGTCCCTTGCTTCTCCTCATCACTCCCTGACTCGCACAAGCCCACGTAAACCATCACGGTGTGATTTTGGGTGCTTTGCTTTGTTTGTTGCCTAGATAAGTAACAGGCACAGCCAAAGAGTGATGTAACTTGTAGCTGCAGGAACACACGGTTCTGCATTTTATAAGCAATAATTAACTGCTGCTGACTGTACCAGCTGTGCAGAGCCTGAAATGCTGATCGCATCTTGTAGCTTTTACAAGGGCAGCAAAGAAAGCAGAAGTACCAACTTGGAGTTCTGTGCCACATTGTGCTTTCTGGCTTGCAAATGAACTGATAATTTAACTGATCAGAAGCCTAGGGGTGAGCATTACATTCATTCCAAACAGTGGCAAACACCCGTGGGCAGGCAGTGACTGTTAGTTTGCCTGCTGTGCTCAGTGCTTCTGTGCGCAGTCTGTTGTAAAGATAATGCTCTTGAATTGACTATGGGTAGTATTCAGACTTCATCTTTACCCATACTGGTAAAGGTATTGCAGGCTCCAAAAGGAGCAGAAAATAGCCTCTCAGAACTTGTGGCTTGGTTGACAAATCTGTGTTCTGTGAGTGATGATATTTGCAAGATGGGGGCACCAGGGATGAACAGCTGCAAGTGTTCCTCAGTATTCATAATTTGGAATGAGCGAGGATGTGGGTAGTGTGTAGAAACAAGGAAAGAGCTTTGAACTTTTTCTGGAAGTCACGCTTGTTTGCAGAGTGTAGCAGAGATGGTAAGTGACGACTTCAAGCAGTGATTGAGCACCTGGTGGGAAGGCAGGGCCAACCCGGGGGAGCTCAGGTGCATGCAATGTACATGAATGACCGGAAGGGGTGGAGCCAGGATCCAGCCCTTGCCACACCTCATTTAAGGGTTGGTAGTGGAAGTGAGGGTACTTGTTGGAGATCCCTGCCTACCTGAGTCCTTCTAAAGGTAAGCAGCTCTTTTCCTTCATTTCTGTAACCGTAACCGTGGCTGCTGTATCTGTGCTTGTCCTCATCTGTTGTACCCAAAGACTTTGCCATCCTGCTGTTAACGCTGTACTTTCCATCACGTTATAACAGTACACAGTCAAATGCCTATTTTTGCTCCTTAAATGAACTAGCTCCAACTCAGATTAGATGTAGGAATCAGAATGTATTGCTTTCAGTGTGCTGATGTCATCTTAATGTCCTTCTTTTCTGGCTGTGGCAGAGATTGTATACGTTTCAACTGATATTTTCTAACTTGGAAAAGCATTTATGTTGAAACATCTAAGTGAGCTCTTCGCTTGGCTTATTGTTACAGTTTGCTACTTGAATTCTTTATTTCTAGGATGCCAGGTTGCAACTGATAATTAAATCACCATAAATGTAGCGTGAATCACATGAAATGGGGTCAGAATACTTAAGTGTATCTGGAGAGAATAATACTTATTTAAAGAGATATGCAGAAACAACAGCAAAAAGCAGAACACTGCTAACTGTTTCATGTACTGCTGGTCTACTGATAAGAATTCCTGTTTTCTCAATGGAGTATCTAAACAGCCACCCTGCATAAACTATGGAGTGTAATTACTCTGACATATGGGAAATTTCTGGCAGGCATAGACTTGGTATGGGCAGCATAGCATTGCCCTGCAAAGTCCCCTGGTACTGAGGACATGCCCAGTGTGTTCTGCTAGCTTGGCTATTTCTGGGCTTCTGTGTGGCAGATCAGTTTTCCTGGGACAGCCCTTTGGCAGGATGCAATGTAGTGCTCTTCCTTTTTCCCTGTTTCTGCTCTCCTTGTTTCCCTATAGTTCCTGTACTGTTTGTATGTGAGTTTGAATGTATGAATATGCTGTTCTCTAGATCTACTTCCTCCCCTGATTTATGAAAAGAGAAATTGAGCAGTAAATGTTTTCCCTTAGCACATGGAATTCTCTTTAAAACTCAACATATCTGCACCTGAATTTTACTTTAGAACAAAATTCTGCAAGTCATCGTATGTAAAAGTGTGTGTTTGTTGATGACTTGCTAAATTAACAGGCACTGAACACTGAGTTTTTTTAGCCACACTTGTGCTGTAGTACTAAGAAAATAGCACAAGCTTTGAGTGTGTTACCTTTTAAAGATTTGGTGGAAGAAAAGAGAGAACCTAACAGAGTTTCTAAATCCAGGTTTGAGTTCCGTAATGTTACCTGGCTTTGAGTACTCTATTGCTTTGGCTATTCCTTCCTTCTATTTAAAGCCTTAAGGAATTGGCACAGTTTAGCATTAACATTTGTATGTAACTATATACTAAATGAATTCAAGTGGCAATTTTTTAGTCAATATAAATTGAGTCTTAGCCCTGTTCATTTAAGCAGCAGATCTGCTTATGTTTTCATAGAATTTCAGACTGTTCATCTATACAGAGGCTTCAGATTTTGAAAAGCAGCTTCTTGTCCCATTCAGCTGCTTCTTTTAATGCAATCAGTGGTGCACCAGTTATGAATTATGGTAGTGGGTGTGGAGTTGATGCATTCAGCATGATGGTGGCTGAATGTGGCACCTGACTCAGTTGACTGGCATGGCAATGTTAGTACTTTGAGAGGCAGCTGGAGTCATTGAACTGCAATGGAGTTTAACTGATAACAGAAAAATCTATCAGAGTTGATAGAAATTATAGTTCTTGCAGTGCTGTAGCTTAAAGCTTTTCTCTGAAAGTTTCTGCACTAGTATTTGAGATGTATCTTTTTTTTTTTTTCTTGACAGCTGTCTTCCTTTTACTTCAAAATGTGTGTAATTTTCAAATGTGAAGTAAGAGGTAGATATACTTGTTGATTAATCAGGATAAGTGCATCTTATTCCCGATTTCATGGAGGCAAGTAGCACAGTTGTGTGACTATGATTTTTTGTTAACACCACAACTGTAATTTTATTTGTAGTATTTTTGCTGGGTAAGGAGCTGTCTGCAGGGCTGGAGAGTGATGGTGACTAGAGTTAAATCCAGCTGGTGACTGGTCACGAGTGGTGTTCCCTAGGGGTCGGTGCTGGGGCCTGTCCTCTTCAATGTCATTATTGACGACCTCGATGAGGGCATTGAGTCCACTCTCAGTAACTTTGCAGATGATGGCAAGTTGGCAGGAAGTGTGATCCGCCTGGGGGTAGCAAGGCTCTACAGAGGGTTCCGGACAGGCTGGATCACTGGGCTGAAGCCAGTGAGATGAGATTCAACAAGATCAAGTAGTGGGTCCTGCATTTTGGCCACAACGACCTCAGGCAACACTACAGGCTTGAGGTAGACTGGTTGGAAGACTGTAGAGGAAATGGACCTGGGGGTATTGGTTGATGCTCAGCTGGAGATGAGCCAGCAGTGTGTCCAGGTAGCCAAGAAGGCCAATGGCATCCTGGCTTGTATCAGAAGTAGGAAGTATCAGAAGCCAGCAGGAGCAGGGAAATAATTGTACCTCTGTACTCAGCACTGGTGAGGCTGCACCTCAAGTCCTGTGTTCAGTTTTGGGCTCCTCACTGCAAGAAAAACATCGAGGGCCTGAAGTGTGTGTCCAGAGAAGGGCAATGAAGCTGGTGAGGGGTCTGGAGCACAGACCTTATGGAGAGCAGCTGAGGGAGCTGGGATTGTTCAGTCTGGAGAAGTGGAGGCTCACTGGAAACCTTATCACTCTCTGCAACTACTTGAAGGGAGGTTGTAGTGAGTTGGGGGTCAGCCTCTTCTCTTGTGTAACTAGTGGTAGGACTAGAGGGAATGGCCTCCAGTTGCACCATGGGAGATTCAAGCTGGGTGTTAGGAAATACTGCTTTTTCTGAAAGAGTGGTCAGGTGCTGGAATGGGCTGTGCAGGGAGGTGGTGGAGCCACTGACTCTGGAAGTGTTCGAGGAACATTTGGGCATGTTGAGGGACATGATTTAGTGAGAACTGTTGGTAATTGGTGGATGGTTGGATTGGATGATCTTGTAGGTCTCTTCCAACCTTGTTGATTCTGTGATCTTATTTGTACCTGGGCTGTGCTAGGTTTTTGTACTCATACCTGAAAATTAACAAATCATCCTTCCAAGAGACTTCAGTTTTAAATGGTTGGCCTCATAGTTTTAACTTCTTCCAACCTCTGCCAGTAGATTCAATTTTACTGAAATTGTATTTAAAGTACTGTACCTGTTTAACATGGTTTGCACAGTGGTACTGATAGGTGAAGCAAGAGATTATCAAGTGATGTTCATGTGCATTGGTTTGTGTAGTGCTGACTGGGTACAACTTAAACTGCGATGTAAACTTGCATGGTTGTATCTCTTTTGTACAAGAAGCTTATGAAATGGCTTAACATCTTAACCTTAACATTAGTCTGTTGTCTTCTTGCATAATTAATGCAGTTTTAGCATTTAAAAAAGAAAAAACACCAAAAAACAGCACCAGGCTTCCAGTGAGACTAGTACCCTTACCAGGAAAGACAAAAATCGACAGTCTTTATTCAGAGGGTGGTGAGGCACTGGAGCTGTTTGCCCAGAGAAACTGTGGATGCCCCATTCCTTGGAAGTTTTCAAGACCAGGTTTGATGAGGCTTCATCAGCCTGCTGTAGTGGGAGGAGATTCTGCCCGTGGTGTGGAGGTTGGAACTGGAAGGTCTTTAAGATCACTTCCTGTGATTTCACATGCTCCCTGCCTTAGTAACTTGTCCATAGGGTGGTAGTGAAATAAAGGATATTAGTAATGGTAAGTTTAAGCATGTCCTTAAATCTAGTAGTTTTAAGATAAAATGCAGGCTTACCTAGAAATAATAGGAATCTGCTATTATGGACAAAAAAGATTAAGCGTGAAGTGATTTCATTTAAACTGAATCATGAGCATACATACCTTGGAACATTAGCATCTTCTTTAGCAAATAATACACTGCAATAGGGGAAAAGCTGTAGAGCAAAATATTTAGAAGCTGACATATTTGAAGCTTTTATTTCTACTCTATCCTAGCTGTATACTCATTAAGCAGGTGGAATGTAGATAGAGGCATTCCATAAACATATTTCTTTAGTTTTGTTGTAAGTGAATCCAGTTTGTACGCTGTGAACCCTCTGCAGTCCAAACCAGGTCATGGAAAATGCTATGCTTTTTTTTTTTTTTTAAATCACATCCAAGAGAAACATTACTAAGAGTATCATGATTGTACAGCAACTTCGAGAGGATAAATAACGATTTTATAGTCTTTTCTTGTCTTTTCCTCCAACAAGAACACTGCAGGAACCAAACAGTTTACTTCTACTGCAACTAACAAAGTCCTGCTGAAAAACCATGTAGTATTATGACTAATAAAGAACCAAATACTGCATTATTTCTGGGCACTGCCATGAGATTACTGCACCAGTTTGTCTTAAAGTACCTAGTATTCAGTTTCTCTGCTTATAAAACACCAAGCCCTATCCTGTCTCTCCTCCTTAAACTATTAGAGCTGGAAGCACAACAGAAATATTGTGTGCGAAGCATGCAGTTAAAATGAATATAATGCTATGATTTCCAAAACCCTTAGTGTTAGGCTTCTTTTTTGCCTACTCAGCCACAGCGAAAGTCATCTGTACAGAAAAAAACAAACATGCACACACACAACATACAAGTTACATATTCCCAGTTTTATTTTCATGGAATGCTAATTTAGTTACAGTATGGCAGTTCATAACTATTGAAATGTGACATTAATTCATCTCCAATGCTGCAGAACAGTCTTGATTTATATAGTTTTAAAACAATCTTATTTTACATAGTTGAGGTCTCTGGTGGTTTTTAAGCTCTGATGCTTAAGCACACAGCAAGCTACAAACCTTAGGTTTTATATTTATACATATATTTTTTTGTATTCAGACAACTGCTGTCTGCTGTAAGTTATCTATAATTTAATATTTATAAAAGTGCATATACTGGTACATATGCACATCTAGAAATGCACCTTTGCTACTGCCTCCCTTTTATAAAAAGCTGCTTAACATACAGCCGTATTATTCTCACTCACTGCTATTAAGTCCTTTACTATCTTTATTACATGATTTTAACTATTCAAGTCCCTCAAACTGGATGTAGGTATTTCTATGTATATGTTTTCCTAAAGAAAAAAATCTGTCCTATTCCTTTAAGAAGCTTTAAATCATGCATCAATTTAGTAAACAGTCACTTCAGCATGGATTTTAAAATCCTAGACAGTGTAAAATCTACTTCTGGAAAATGTCTGTATATTTATTTTCTTTTTAGTTACAAAAAAATATATAGGATTGAAACATACTGAATACATGCATCTCTCCAAGTGGCTATATTCTAGCCTTATAGATAAATTAAAAAAAGTACACCCCTGCTAAAAGGATGCAAAAATGGCCTCAAATAGACCATTACCTGTATTTAGTATAACTCATTACATTTAAAAAGTTCAAGTTGGCTGTTCTCTCAAGATGGTGTCAAAAGACTGAAGAGCGTATTTATACTCAATATACAAATGTGGGTGCACATACCTAGTCCCATTTAATTACTCTGTACTTTCAAGGTTTCTAGGCTTTGCCTCTGGTGATACAAGTTCTGAAATGATCTGAATGAAAGTTTAAGTTGAATTCTTTTAATACATGATAAAAGCAAGTTGTGTTTAAAAGAAAAATGTACACAGAACAACCTAAAGTACTCACTGAAACAACTGTACAGAACTACTACAGATACAGAAAAATAATAGTGGACTTCAAACAGAAGTAACACTTGATAACATTTGTAAAAACCTGCTTTGTTTTATTCTTCTACCAAGTTAAGAATTTGCAGCCATTCAGAACAAGTAAAATTCAAACCACCTCACAATGTTTACATTTAAAGTTATTCTATACAGTGCAAATGTTTAAGACAGAATAACTCCCCAGTGAGACAGGTGACACTGCTCAGTGTCAGCCTTTTGAAGATTCTTCAATAAGTCTATTTACACATTAAGCTAAAGGTTCACTATATATGCTTTGAAGTTTGCTGAATATCAGCAGAAAAAATTGTGAACTAGCAGCAGTTGTGTTACAAATATATGATGGTTACTTTAATGAATGCATAAAGTTTTCGAGGCTGTATTCAGTGTCATACTGTTCTTGATCCCATAGTTCTCCAAGGTTTTCAAGCACTGATTTCATTGATGCTTTCCCAGAAGAGGTAGAGGTATCAGGTTTTTCAGTTTTTCCATCCTTCCAAAAAAAATAATAGAGAAGAATGTTTTCAGGAATATTTACTGATCGTAAGCATGTATTCTTAGTTTTCTGTTACAAATTATTCCTAAAAAATCTGATGAAAAAATGTCTGATGATTGGAAATTGTGGACCTCCTCTGGAATTGCTCCAACAAGATTATCAGAGTGCCGGAGCACATCTCCTGTCAAGAAAGGCTATGGGAGCTGGGCTTGTTTAACTTGGAGAAGTCTCCAGGGAGACCTCATTGTGGTCTTCCAATACTTGAGGGGAGCTTATAAGCAGGAGGGAAGCAATTGTTTTTTATACAGTCTGATAGTGATTGGATAAGGGGGAATGGCTTTAAACTAAAAGATGGAAGATTTAAGTTAAATTTCAGACAGAAAGTCTTTATTCAGAGGAACTGTGGATGCCTCATCCCTGGAAGCATTCAAGGCCTGTGTGGATGAGGCCCTGGACAGCCTGATCTAGTGGGTGGCAACCCTGCCCATGGCAGGGAGGTTGGAGCTGAACAGACTGTAAGGTCCCTTCCAACCTAAGCCATTCTATGATTAATTTGGGAAAATGCCTTCCTCCTGTTTTTCAGTTACCTGCTATTCATTATTCTACTTTAAGTGTTCATCTGATGAAGTTTTGCAATTCCAAGTTTTTCCCCAGCTTTCCTCTGGTTTTGGTAGCTATTTCTAAAAAGCGTTCCTTTACCTTGTCAAGAGTGAAAAGATCAAGAAGCTGTTCTGTTCCCATGCTCTGTAGGCTTGCGTTTTCTTGGCTGATCACTGTATTAGCAATGTTCATTTTGAACTTCTGAAGACCCATAATCTTCTCCTCTAGAGTTCCCCTGGTTATCAGGCGATACACATTAACAACACGTTTCTGAAAGAGTAAAAACAACAGTTAGCTAAAAGAAAAAAAAAAACGGCTTCAGTATTCAAGGAAGTGTGATCTTTTACTATCTGTCAAGGATGGCTGGGAAGTAGTTTGGTATACTCTTGGGTAATTTTATAAGTTTGACTGCTGTTAAGAGAAAAGAATGAGTACAGGGCTATGCTAGCACTCAGTAGAGGCATCTGCGATATCTGTGCTGAGGAAGTTAGGAATCTTGCTGTTTGCCATAACTGTAGAGACTGTAACAGCTAGTCACTTGTTCCCTGTCCAAACATCAGAGAAGGACAATTCTATGTGGCTTCCCTTTTGTTGCTTTTGTTCCTCCACTACAAGATAATTCTTTCTCTGGATGCTTCTCAGCAGCTCAGTATGGAAAAGGGGATCATATGAAGTTGGGGAACTATGTCAACATCTGACATAGTTGTAAGAAAGCAGTGACTGAAAACTAGGTGGAAACCCCTAGAAATCACTTTATGTGCTATAATCTTATCCAAATTTGAAGAAACAGGAGCTCAGCAAGAAAAAATATGGGAAAATAAAGAGTTTTCACCTGTCCAATACGGTGTGCCCGGTCCATGGCTTGCAGGTCTCTCATTGGATTCCAGTCATGTTCCACAAACACTACTGTATCTGCCCCTGTTAAGTTAAGTCCCAATCCACCAACGTGAGTGGTGAGCAACAGAACATCTATAGATGGGTCATTATTAAACCTGAAAAAAAAAAAAAGAGGAAGTTAAGCATGGTAAAATTCTTTTAAGGATGGAAATATGAACCTCAGCTGCCTGAGGTTCCCCTGTTGATCTAATACTGAATAAGTAGTTTTAAAAAAATGGAGTAATTTATTACTAATAAAACCAAATAAAACTTGCAGTATCTAAGACATCTACCCACTAGCAATAAAAGTATTTGTACTGTTGGTCTTAGGTTAAATCAGTTGAGCAAGTCATGCAAGTAAATGCAGGCTTAAGCAAAGTTTACATCTCCTTAAAATTGTCTTCCAACTTCTATCCCTGATATTAAAATTAAGATAGACCTTTTTCCTATATTAACACATGCCAGTAATGTTGGGGGTTTGATTTTACTTCCATTAATACAGGAAAGGGCTACATTACGTATGAAGTAAAACATAGCTCTTAGATTCCCATATCCCAATTTTCTATATCCCAAGTTTCTTAGAGTTCTTCATAAAACTAATAATCTCCAGGTGATATACAGAAAGGACAGCATAGAACACCAAGGTCATTTGCTAACTTATGCATTTGTTTTCATGTGCCACATACTTCTGTTTTGTCTGCAATTTGGTGATGTCTTTACTCAGATTATAGAGAAAGTAGAGAAAGAGCAGATATTAGCAATTTTCTTCCTCAACGTTGTTTTTAAAAAGTCATCCAATTACTTTAAAGGCAGTACTTAAGTTCTGATGCAGATCTTGCTATTAACATAGGCTTTCACAGGCAGAAGTGTGGCATTTTTATTTTTAATTTCTTTTAAATATAAGTTAGTGATGGCCTGGCAGTACAATGAGGTGTCAGTTACAGACCATAAATAACTCACTGCAGTTGTCTTTATATCAGTCATGAACGAATATGCTTACCGTGAAACAATGGAATGCCTCTGGCCAGCAGGTATGCTACCATCTAATCGTAAATAGGTGACTGAAGGTAACTGAGGTCTGAGAAGGTCATGCTCTACTATGTCCAGCATGCTCTTAAGTTGACAGAAGATAAGTATCCTGTGTTGGGCCACAACAGCTTCTGTGCCACTCTCTGAAGATCCACCATTTCCCAAACCACAATCTAGCAGCAGCTTTAAGTAAAAGAGCATTAAATTAAAGCATATCAAAGTGACAGTAGATCCCATGTGAATGCTGATATGGATGGACTACCAAAAGTAGAAGGAAGAGAAACCCAATAAACTACAAAGGAAGTCTGTGACAGCTATTCAAATGACAAAGAAAAGTCTGATTCTACAGACAAACTACAGGTGTTCAAGATTCAGAATATTCATTTTCTTCATTTTTCTTTACTTACAGTAGAATTTGAAGTCTTTAAAACAACCTAATTTTATCAAACTAATAATCTCCAGTATAGTAAATTGGAATAAATCTGCAATAAGAAGGCCAAGAGTAAGAAACAAAATAACTACAGTTTCTTACAAGGTAGCAAAACTTAATGTAAAACTCATTACTTTCTGTTCTACTTCCAATTTTGAGTTTCCTTGGCTAAACAGCAAAATAGGGCATAAACTTTAAAAGGAAACCCCTGGACTCTATTTTATCTGTTACTTAACTCACATTTTAAGATCAGTTTTCAAATTGATGGGATCTTAAAATCCTAAACCATAGCATAAATAGAGACATGTTAAGGCACAACACGTAAGTCTACTTACTTGTTTTAAAGCAGAAAGTTTAGGTGCATGTTGGATATCTCGAAGGGATGAATTATGAGCTGCCAATTGCTCTGTAATTCTTTTATATTCTGGATGCTGGGTTGTTAGCACTAGTGCTGGATGGTTGCATAGCTTCCGTAAATATTGCAATGCCTTTAATTATTTAGGAAATGAAGTTCAAAGAAACTGTTAGTAACAATGTAGTTACAGCTGTATAGAAGCCACTCAGCCATATTCCACAAATTAGACTGGTACATTTTCATTTAGTTAAATTTACCCTTTTTGATTAAGAAAACCTATATTTTAGACTGCATCCATGACTGCTAGGGCCATAATGATCTTGGTTCTTGTTATAAAGATGGCCATTTTCTACACCTATGAGAGCAGAGAACAGGTGAGAGGCATAGGAGCTGAGCAGAACCCTTTGAGAATTATTGCTTCTACGTAACTAAAGCTTAAATTTGCAGTTCTGTAAGGCAGTGAACCTTCCCTTCTAACCTTAAGGTAACTGTTTGGTTCATGCTTTGCAGTCTTAATTTTGCAGTGCAAATGATAAAACTAGAGGCTACTAACTTTAATCTTAATGTTTTGTACTCTTGATAATCATTTTTGGTTGATAGCATTATGTAAGATCCACAAAATCTGAATGCTAGTAAATATTAGTTAAAAAAAAGAATTTGAAGTCATATTTACATCATTGTAAATACACTGTAACATAATTTAAGCATAATAGCTATACATGACCTTCCAGGCAAATTAATAAAAAATTCTAAATATTTTACTTACACAACTGTAGGCATACAGTCTAAGTTAACCATAATATTCTTTCAGTTTTAATTAAACACAAATATAATTACCATAAATAAGTGAACAAGTTAGTGAAAATTGGAAAAGAAATTGTACCTGAAATACATGACCTGTAGCTTTAAGCTTTGGTTTTTCAGTTTCTTCACGTAGTGAAATTGAAGAAACTGTTTCATCAATATCACATTTGGCACGAGACTTGGCAAAGTCTTCATAAAGCTGAACCTGTAGACCACGTTCCAGACAAAAGAATGAGTATGCATTTTCCTCACAAAAAAGGAAATAATATTTTTCCAAATTTAATTTCAAGTTCAGGTTCTAAGCTAGTGGAAAACAAAGAACGCTATTTTAAATGTAGCATAAGATCAACATTAATAGTGTAATCACTTGCAAGTGAATTTCTTTCAGCTTGTAAAGTACTTGCTAAAAAAAATCTCCAGATGCCGATAAATTGTTCTTGTAGAAGCCAGGAATTAAGGTAAAGTGCAGTCTACTGAAGTGCGCTTAGATATCAATATTACTAGGATTTTTTTTAATCTTGTGGCCTCAGAGAACGTCAAAAGCTGATATAAAATTGACATTAGAATACAGAACTGCTGTGAAAAAAACAAAACCAAAACCAACAACCTAAGCTTCCAGCTGACTTTTTAAATATACCTGTAAAGGACTGAGAACACAGTAATAATCTTGAATAATTTTGGGTGGAAGATCTTGCAGTACATCCTCTTTCATTCTCCTTAGCAAGAATGGCAGAACTTGGCGGTGCAGTGCTTCCATTGCAAGAACCCCTAGTGAAGGGAAAGAAATAGAAACAAGTTAAATTTTGTAGAAAACAGAATCATAGAATGGCCTGGATTGAAAAGTACCATAATGATCATCTAGTTTCAACGCCCCTGCTATGTATAGGGTCACCAACCACTAGACCAGGCTCCCCAGAGCAACATCCCGCCTGGCCTTGGACACCTCCAACCTGAGCAATTCTATGATTCTATTTGTTTAAAACCATTCCCCCTTATCCTATCACAGCCTATATAAACAGTTGTTAAATAACATTCAGAACGCACAGAGAAAAACAAGAAACCCACCACACAAAAAACCAACCACCACCACTCTTAAGTTGGAATTGACTACACTTCAAAAGTTCTCGTTTAAAAGGAAAAAAAAAAACAAAAAACAAACACCAAGCCCTTAAGATTTTGATCCTCACCAGCTTCTTGTTCACGACTGGAGCTTCGGGCATCTCTACTTGCCAGTATTGGTTTGCCATAACGAGCTGCAAATTGGCGTTCAGTACCCAAAAATCCTGGCATAAGGAAGTCAAACAATGACCACAATTCTAAGACGTTGTTCTGAACATAAAAGAAACAGTTGTTAAATTCCTTTCAGAAGTAATAAATTGTTCCAAGTTATCAGGAACATTTCCATACATACTTAATGCTTCCAGGAGAACATTCCAAAGGTTCAACACAAATTTTGAACTCCTGAAACCCAGGGGCTTTTTCATAAGTTTAAGTTACATACTCTTCAACACTTAAGTGGATTTTCTACAGTATCTGATGTTGTAAAGCCACACCCTCAGTTATGGACAACAAAATTCAGGAGATTCCACTGGTCTTAGTCTTGGATGGGATGGATACTCCAGACATAAATCTTTAGGGACAGAGCTCAAACTGTGGAGTTCTTTAAGTCAAGGTTCCTGTTAACTTCACTTGAGGCATTAGGAAATGCTCTTTTCCTGCCCACTACCTTAACAAGTGGTAGGGAGTCTTTGAGGCCCACAGTATCATGGCTCTATATGTAGGCATAATGGGAAAGAAGATTTACTTTCAAGCACTTACTAATAAAGAACTTATTTTACAGCGTGTACTTGGAACAAGAGAACTCTGATCAGCCGTACAATAAAACAGAATGCAAAATGCTTGTTTTTACTACTCACCAAGCTCCTTAGAAAAAAGGACAGCAGTTACCTGAATTGGTGTCCCAGAAAGAATTATCCTGTAATTGGCAGTCAGCTGTTTTACTGCTTTTGACAGTTTTGTTTTTCCATTTTTTATTACATGGCCTTCATCAAGAATGCAGTAATTAAACTTAATATTTCTAGAAAATAAGAACATAGACTTAAGTAGTATTTAAAATTCTAAGTTACTAAAACCTCAGAAAACAAAGCAATTCTTACCTGAAGAAATCAATGTCATTTCTCACAACATCATACGAAGCCACTATGAGATTGTGCCTTTTCACCTGATATTGTAATCTTCAGGAAAAAAAAAGACATCGTAACTGAAGTGTCCTTTTATATTATTGCAGCCTTAAAAGCACCATGATCACAAACTGTGTTTCAGTAATCAAGTGAACTGTAGAATTTGGTGTGATATTTCACTGTGCCTAAATCACAAACAAAGTACAAAATGCATTACCTTGCTCTCTCAGTAGGAGGTCCTGTATAGTGCAAAGGATTAAGATATTCTTTGGAGCAAAATTTTCCCACTTCATCCACCCAGTGTCCTGTGAGTGTAGGAGGACATACCACCAACGAGGGAAGGGGGACACTGTCTACCAGTTTTGTTCTTGCGTATTCTTGAGCCCTTTAAGAATATCAAAACAAAGTTTTGCTGTTTTTTTTCTTCTCCTGGAGGTGGTGGAGGCTTTATTCTGTGATTTCTTGTTGTTGTATTTTAAAAAACAGAATCACAAAATAGTTGAGGTTGGAAGGGACCTCTAGAGGTCATCTGGTCCAACCCCCAGCTCAAGCCAGACCACCTACACCTGGTTGCCCAGGACAATAAATCATAGCCATAGATAGAACTTGTTCAAGTCCTTATGATAGAACTTTTATTTAAGCTCACCTGAGGCAATGATCACCTGCAAGAATACAAATGGACTGTAAAGTTTTCCCTAAGCCCATATCATCACAAAGAATTCCATGAAGTTTGTATTTATTGAGAAATGCCAGCCAATTCACTCCATCCTGAAATCAGAAAATGAAGAAATGCCTCAGAAAAAAAAAACCAAAAAACCACAAATGTGTATTCCATTATTCATCACTGCAAAACGATGAGTTCATCTTCCCACCCCACACTGTTTACATACACATGCAACACCCAAGTGCAACAAGCTGGTGCATCTAACAGGTGCTTAGTGTCCATAAGTCTAAAAAGAGATCCCCATAAATGCATCTGCTGGAGCCCATTCACTCAAATCAGAAGGGAGATAAAGGTAGAAATGTAAAGTAACCAAACGCTATAATAAGGCCTGGCCTTGCAGTAGCAAGCTGCTGCAGACAGCCTTAGCAAGGCAGACCTCACTGGCCATTGAGAAAAATTACATAAGGAGGAAAAAAAAAATAAAGGAACTAGTATAAATTGAATGTATTACTTAATTTGGTCTTCCTCACTCAAGAGTCTAAAATGCACACTGTTCAGCTAATAAGAAAATAATTATAATCTAACAAAAAACAAACAAACAAAAACACAAAGCAAAATGCCTAACGCCTAAACAACCTTTCCATAAAACTCTACCAGACTGGAAATTACAGTTCTTGTTAAAGAAGTACAAGCTCTCACCTGCTGGTATTTTCTCAGCTCTGCTTTGATCGGTACTGGAATTTTATAGTTTTCCAGTTTTTTTCCATCTAACAATTGTTCCAGAAAGTGGCGTTCTTTAGCTTTCATTCGAATTAATTCTTCAGACATGTTTGGTGGATCTGGTATACCAGCCTAAAATAGTATTTTTAAAGTGGCAATGTTAGGGCTGTGGTACTTAACTCTCACGCTGATGAAATAAAATCTCATACTAGCTTTGTTATTTTAAATAAACAGATGGCAAAGATCTGCAATCTTCTCAACTCTATATAAAATAAATCCAGGGAATTTTACAGCTCAGCAAAAGAAATTAAGTATTAATAGTTAAGTGACAAACAACAACAGGCATCTGCTAAAAGGAAGCCAAAATGTGGAAATAAACAGAAAGGAGAAAGAAAATGAAAACACAGCACATCAACTTTGTTTATCAAAGCTCTACAATTACTGAACTTTTTTTTTTTTTTTTGAGGTTGAATTAAGATTCCTTAAGTATTTCCCCATTAAAAAAAAATGTATTTCCATAGTCTACTCACTGCTCTGTTTCTACTGACTCCAACCTCATACAGATATTAATTTAAATTTCTTCTTTGGCCTCACATTTAAAATCATGACTGCCCCTCAAAACAGACCAGTATTTTCTCTCATTATATACCAGTATTCTCTCTTTACTTCACATGACTAAGCTTGTATACTTGATACATAACATCTGATACCGAATCTCCTTATCTATTAATCAGTTCATATTAAGGAAGTTCTTTATTTAAGTGATAAAACAAGTGTTGTACATTTTAAAGAGATACTCACTAAACACAGCTTTAAAAAATGTAACCTACATTTATTCCAAAGTACTGTATTTGCATGGATATGAAGAGAACTGTGTGCTGGAATGAACAGCAGCACACCAGTCAGCTTGTTTCCCTAGAAATTCAGTTCTGTGCTCATTTTCAATTTGAACATTTCAGTGTACACATACAGAAAGTGTTCCTTCTAAGGCAAGCTGTTTATTATCAGATTTTAAGGTTCTATTACACTAAATTAAAAATCAAGACAATAACAGATACTAAACTAATTAAGCTAGCAATATTTTTTTCATTTAAAAAAGGGCATATGAATTCTCAACTGTCTTCTATTACCATCTGGTGGTGAAAATCAGTTACTTGGAAGCCTTGAAGTGCAATATTAAAACATGTTGGAGGTCTGCAAGTTGCAGGAAGAATGATAAACAGAAGCAAATCTGTACTGATTAATCACCACTGGATAATACTCATGATTTTGCAAAAGCTGTGGAATTCATTTTCTGAGTTTAGAAGAGCATTTTAGTTTCAGAAGGGATGGAATTGTTTAGTTCAGCATGTCTGGTATGATGCTGTATTTTTGGTACTAGGAGAAAAACAATGTTGATAACACACTGATGTTTATAGTTGCTGCTAAGCAGTTTGTACAGAGCCGAAGTCATCCCAAAGAGCTGGGAGGGAACAGAATTAGAACAGCTGACTTAAATTGGCCAAAGGGATATTCCATACCATCTGACATAATGTGGAAAGAGTTTTGAAGAGGGTGAGAGTCCATCTGTCTCTTCTACTGTTCGGGGGGCTAGCTGGGCATCGGTCAGGGGGCGGTGAGCACTTGCTTGTGCATTACATATTACATACATTCATTCATATACACCTTCATATATATACGAATGTATATAGTACATTCATATATATACAAATGTATATACATATAAATGTGTATGGCATACATATATAACATATACATATACACACACACATATATAGTCATAACTATTATCCCTTTTCTTTTTCTCTATCTTAGTAAATAGTTTTTACCTCAACCCTCAACCCATGAG
>JAOWBP010003659.1:19147589-19159400 GCA_028571105.1 Tragopan temminckii
TATACACACACACATATATAGTAATAACTATTATCCCTTTTATTTTTCTCTATCTTAGTAAATAGTTTTTACCTCAACCCATGAGTTCTACTTTTTTTTTTTTTTTTTTTTTTTTTTTTTAATTCTCTCCCACATCACACTGGCAATCACCATATCCAGGAGAACAAACATACAACTTCTAAGCTGCTTTACATACCAAATTAACATATGCACTTTAACTTTGTGTACACAGTTGAACTTCCTATGAAGACAATTTTTATTTTAACATTGATTTAGAAAATGCTAGCAAAGTTTCATTTTTCTCATTTTACAGTATAAAGAATACATCGTCAGTTGCCTGATCTGTACTGAATTTCTAAAATACAGTTATTTATTCAGCATTTAATATACCAGAGGCTTGGGTTTTGTAGCTGATGGAAAAGTGGAGACAAAACAGGTCATATTCTCATTATACTTAGAACTTCAACTTACCTCAAGAGGCATCAGTCTAATTAGTGTTGCGAAGCACTGAGTAGCCATGAAACGTACACTGTCTGTCTGATCGCTCATTCTACCCAGAACTGGAACTACCAGAAGAACAATGTATGGAACAATACCTACGTCTAGCTGTTCCATTACACCTGAATCATCTATTAAGGAAATAGTATTTACATGTTCAGCATTGTCTGACATCATTATCCACCTGGCAGTTTCACATACAAGTTATTAATACATTACTTCAGATGAACAAGATTTCTACTAACAAAGGAATGAAAAAAAAATTGTCTGATCTATCCAGCTAACCTTAGGGCCAACCCAGTGAATTCCACTACTCAGTGCATTTTGGTAACACTAAACGTTAACTTCCTTATTATTTTTCAGTTTAGTTCATTTTTTTAAGCTTGTTCTCGGAGGGTAATGTGGTTTTCCACATTCAGCATTCTTTAGAATATTGAACTGCTTCCACCAAAACTTCACTTGATAAATAACGAAGACAATGGAAATAAAGTTCTTACATTTGTTATCTACAGGAGAAAAAGAACTTAACATTCTACATCAGTCCCCTTCCCATTATTTTTAAGCAATGGTTTTTGTTCCTCCAAATTTTGCAGCTGAAGAGAGGCTTCTGCACTTTCGAATACTCAATCAAGGATACATGCAAGCGCTTCAATTGCACCTTCTTGTTTGGTGTTGTCATCTATTGCTCCCAGCCATGGTAGAACTTGCTCTAGGAATATATTCATTGTTTCCATGGTAGCTATTTTGCTCATAACACCTACACAGCGAGCAGCCATGTGTCTCACTGCAGTGCTAGGATGTTGAAGGCACATACAAAGATGAGGCAAATGCTCAATTAACTGAATAGAGGATGGGGGAAAAAAAAAAGGAAGTTACTATGAGCTATTTAAAAATATTGAATTATTTTAAAGTAAAAAATGTTTAAACCATTGTTGTCTCCACAAAAGTGCTTAAATTGGTTTCTTCACATGACCTCACTGTGCAGAACTGAAAAATTTTGTCAGAAGAAAAATACAATTCAACTTTCAACACTTATTCCCCACTACAACGAACATTCAGAGTAACAAAATATTTATTACTTTAGTAAAAGTGCAAGTTAAAATAAAACTTTTAAATTAAAGACGTGTTTAACACTGGAAAAAATACAGTACTAAGCACTCAGAACTTTTTAAAAAGAATCATTATAGATTATAGATGCAGATTAACAAGTCCTTCCAGCCTGCAAATTTGTCCCAGGCTAGTCCCATTTAGAAAACCCTCCCCATTTCAAAAAAACCTAAAAGAAACCGTACAAAACAAAGATCTAAAACAGTGTCAATGAACAGACTGAAGTGCTGCATACAAAAAACTGTCTTTGAACATCATTACCAGAGGATGAAGCTGAATATCCATTGAGGCTGCTGTTATTTCAAAAACCTGTAAAGAGTTTACTAACTCCTGGGCAGGAGCATCTCCTTTTTCCAGCAAGGACTTTCGATCTGTTAAAAATAGAAAAGGGGTTCAATTTCAGATTAACATGCTGTCCCCATCCTACTGGTCCCCCAACTTTAATTTTAAGTATAATTACCAAAATTATTTATGTGAATGTTGTTCCTTAATGAACCAACCATAGCATCCCAGAGATGAGGCAATCCCTTTGCCATTTCAGCACCAAAATGTTTAGCTATCGTAGATAAGGCAAACTCAGCTCCTCTTCTCTGAACAACATACGGTTTCTGAGCCTGGAATAGAAGAATTTTTAATGAAGTAGTAAGGACAGGATGAAGTGCATCTTGTTTCAAACAAGCTTAATTTACTAAACAAATGTAAACGATGATGAAAACAAAGTTTCCATATTTTATAAACAGACATGCATAATATTCTGTAGAAGTGCCGCCAGATTACTAATATCAGGTCAACTTCAGAAAGATTATTTTCACATTCAGAAGTTGTATGAAAACTTGCTGTGCAGGCACTAAACTGTAAGATTACTTTGTTATTTATGTTACACAACAACAAAAAAAACTCACGAAGCAAAAACATCACTCACACAACCACACTTGATTTCTCTGAATGATGATTATTTTTAAGGAGGCTCCCATCATTACCTAGGCATCTGATTTTGATAGTGGCTACTTCCCACACATCTGCGTGTTTGTTTTTTTCTTTACAAATTATTTATTATTTTTTTGCAGGTTAAAAAAAAGGCAAGTCTTCTATAGCAGCTTATTTTCTATAAATTTGGCAATGTGGTTTTTACTGACAGGGCATTTTAGCACTAAGTTTTCCAATCGGTTCCAATTCTAGAACTAAAGGTATTGCCAATATAGAGGACACCAGTAACAGCAACGTGTCAGCACAACTTTCCAAAAGCAGTACTGTATTTGTTATTAAGCCCTTCTCCTGCTCCCACCCTCTTCAGAGATTGAAACTGATATAAACCACTAACAATTAAAAATAAAATCCACAATCCACAAAACAAACTGTTCAGTGAGCACAGTTCTGACTGGCATCACATTAAATACTTTGGTAGCTTCTTAAGAATAAAAGGATAACAAAAAAGGTTTAGCACATCAAGCGTGGAAGTCAGGTGTACATCCTAAATGCAGCTGAATTTTAAACAGTTTTTCATGCTTCAGAGTTTCTGTTGTGTATCAAAATAATCAAAACTCGATGTAAGTAACAGAACACAATCACAGCTCAGTTTAGGAAAATCCATTTACATGGATTTATATTGAGATACTGATATCCTGTGCCAAATGTAAGGTTTTTCAGAAGAATTAATTTGCTTAACAACACACACAAGATTTAAGACATTATCATCATCATTAATAAACACAGGCTGCTTGTCTCACAGAATCATATGTTGACTTAATTCTCTTGGGGTAAGGATCCTGGGCAACCTTTTTGTAGCACTATTGATTTCAATGTGTTCAAACTAATAAAGGGGAGGAGTGGGCATACAAATTATAAATGCAAATTTTTCAACTTTACCTCATCAAGTTCTGTAGGAATGCTTCCACTGCTGCCAGTGGGGAGGTCTGCAATTGGGGCTTTGGGAGCTTTAGGAGCAGGACCTCTTCGACTCGTGATGGCGAAAGCAGCTTTCTGGTGTCTGTACAGTGTAATTATTCCCCTGTGCTTAGTGACTGTATGATGCATCCCATCTTTGTCAGAGTTGGGTCCTAAGGGAGAAGAGAGAATAGCTGAAAAAAATTCAAGCTGTGGTTTAAAAACGTGGGTGGAAGTGATAGCCACTTACAAATCATCTGCAGATCTCAAAGTGCTTTGAAAACCATGGGTAAGAGTCATTGCTCTCAGGGATGGAAATAAGTATAGAGAAGAGTTACTTTGTTAAGAGTGTATTAGAGACTTGGCAAGGAAATCTAACGTGCACTGCCAGATTAACTCTTATTCAGCAAGAAACAAATCAAGTAAAAACCAGCATAATGTCCTAAAGACTAAAACTTTTTACCCTTTGAAAATAGTTCTTTGGATTTCTTGATGTTTCTACTTAGGCTAATCATCTTAACTTTTGATTGGATATGAATGTATTATTCTACTCTGAGATGAAGGAGTACACATTAACAAGGAAGTAAAATCTCTAATGGTCAAACCTGAAAGTTGGCTAAAGATCTTATAAATAGCAAGGTTTCAATTTGCATTGCTCATTAAATCCATACATTTTTAGCAGTGAACAGTCACTTTAAGAAACTCCATGACCACAGCAAGCACAAGATTTTTTGTTAACTTCAAACACTGTCCTCATCTGTTGTCATCTTACAATTAGTCTAGAGAACGTAACACAAGTCAGACTTTTTCCCCTTCTTTCTGACAAGCTACTTTCTGGTTTCAAAACTAATTCCATTTCGATGAAAAGTTTCATGACGTGGATTAGAAATTGATAATGATAGGTAAACAACAGTAAGTAACTAAAAACTGGAACTAAGGTATATTATATTAATCTATACACTGTATGGAACTGCAAGATACCTGAATGAAGTAATTACTAATAAATAAAAGATTGTTGCTGGCATTTTAATATTCTGAAAGCAAGATTCACTCAAATACTCAATTTAGCAGTTCAGAGATAAGCACAGATCCTAGCAGTTTTACATAGCATACCTTTTGAATTTTCATTGCCACTCTGAGGCTGTGCAGGACACGCTGCTAGTGGGGTGAGATGTGGATCCACACAGAGGGAGTTGCAGAGATTTTTTATTATCTTGGAGTTGGGACAAGGAGACCTTGTTGTACACTGCTGAAGTAATTTTGCTATGCATGAAGCCACATAGTTCTGTACTAGCGTATTCTCCTCTTTTCTGATAGCTTCCATTAAAGGCTTTATAACAGGATTTAATTTTTCTGGCAGTTGCTGCAAATTCACAACTGCACATGCAGCGAAAGTATGGACTCGCAGATGCAGCACTTGCCACTCTTGATTTGTTTCTGTAACAGTCATTTGGACTTGTTGTCGTTTACTATCCAACTGTTGTAGAATTTTAGGATTCAGAGTAAAAGATGATGTCACTTCATTAAAAACAGAAGTAACCTAATGAAGAAGAGAAGAAGTTACAAATATTTTATTTACTATAAAAAGGGAACAAACACTGAACACCATGGTTTTCATGGCAGAACACGAGCCAGTTCCAACATTCCACAGAAATCTCCATTTTTACCAGCAAATTACAGGAAGTACTCCAAAACAGGGTCTGGAATCTTGAACTCCAGGTTAAGTGGAAAATTAGGCATATTAAGAACATTTCAGTTCTGTATTCCCAAATCTAGAAGAATTTAGATACTTCCCAAAAGGTATCCTATGTCCTCCAAATATATCCAGATATTTTAAGTCTACCTATAAGAAATCATAAGATGCGAGTGAAGGAGAATACATTATGAATACAATAGGCCAGCAAGGACGTGCAGAGTTCTGCGCATGAGCAAGTTCTATGATTTTCTTTTGAGGTAATGCAGGCTGATGTAAAACTTAAGGAAAAAGTCAACACAACATAGTAGGTGGCAGCACTTGCCATATTTCCCATTTCCCCACCAAACAGCCGACTACTGTTGCTTAAATTTGTCACAGGAAACAGACTGCAAGCTACAAGAAATCATGGGAATGCTGACCTTGTTCTACAGATAGGACACATGACTCTGAAGTAGGTGAAAAATGTAGATGAAAAATGGTAACTTTTGAGAGAGTGAGGGTGGGTGTTTTTTTGTGGTTTTTTTTTTTGCGCTTATTTTTAATTGCTTTTTACTTTTAAATGTTCAAGTCTTTCAACGATGAAGCGATACACATATGTCAAGTACTACACACGACCTTGATTAAGGGAATGACCAAGGGATGCAGAAAAAGTATATAGGTAGAAGCACAGCATTTTTACATCTAATGCATGGAAAACCATTCTACAAAAAAAAGAGTACGATGCATGTATTTTTAGAGGTGAAGACAGCCACAAAAGGAAGCAAATAGTTGTGGTATGCATCTTATGAAATCTTTAAAATCAAAATGCGTATCTCTTGCATAAGCATGTAGCAGTCAAGCAGCTGTATTACTAGACTGAAGAGTAAAAAGTTGAGGTATATGAAAACTCCTTTACTTAACAAAAGCTCTTATGATTCTGTCTAGCTTTTCCTTGGGAATCTATTCAATTTATATGGCAGCAGTAAGACTGGCTGCCAAAATCCCTTCAACTCATATATGCAATCATCTATAACTTTAAGGATATGTTGAGATTTCCAAGTTAAGCTACTACTAAAATATTACCATCTAAGACTTTGAACATCCAACATCTTTCTATAGTCTAATGGTGGCCACAGTGATACAAATCCAAACCTCCTCTTGTTCTCCTCAGCAGACCTACACACCTATCCTACACCAGTCGCCTTTAATTTAGGGGTCTCACATAGAAAAGATCCCATCTTTTACACAGAATATTTTTTTAGAAAGCTCTTTGCATGAACTTACACATTTATTTGCAAGTCTTTTGACAGTGGTTTGAAGCATTTGCACTTGCATTTTTTATTCTGTGTAGATTTCAGTAGTGCATCTACCACCAGTGAAAATTTTTTCTCCATTAAGCACTTACATTGGATTCTACTTCATTTTTTAAACAGTTGGTAAACATCATGGAGGGAGGTGGTGCGTGTGTTTATCTGCTACACATCTCATGTCAAACGAAGTATAAAGCTATCACATGATTTCTAGGAGTTGCTGTCTGTGTAATAACTGCGCTGAATATATATTGCAAGACAAGAACAGATTTGAATGAAGGACAGACAGGCATGCCTCCACTTACCAGATCATTGGCTTGATCTATTGTAAATACACTGCAGTTTATTCTGTTTCCAATGTCAATGTGCGCATCAGCTAACAATGAAATAAGCTGTTTACATTCATTCTGCATTCGTGTAAAAGGAACAGCAATTTCATCATAATAGAGGTGTTCAGAAAGCACCCCAAGTAAACAAGGTTGCACACAAATTGCCACAGTTCTACATTCCTGAAAAAGACAAAACAGATAATTTGTATTTTTGAGTCATCAAGATTTCTTCTGTTCAGTTTTGAGGAATGAACAACAGAATCCAAATACAGAACTTAAGGTACCAGAGAGCCCGTTAACATTTTACACTCAAAATATTAAAGATTATGAACAAAATATTCAGTCTGTCACTAAGAACTGTAATGACAGTGGAACACAGGGAAGATATTTATGCTAAAAGGAAAGTTGACACAGATAACATGCATCTTGAATAGATCAATTTGTAAAAGAAATGTGAACATATTTACTGATTCACAGTTCTGACAGTTGACATTTAGCTACTTGAGTAGCATAATTTACTCCCCCATTGTCTAGCTATCAAGATTTTGGTATTTTAGCTTATCTACTGAAATTTTATTTCAAGCTGAAGTAGCAGATGATGAGCTATGGATTAAGTTAGTAAGTCAAATTTATTTTTGCTGCAGAAACATCCTACCTTTTGCAAGGCTGCCCACTCACAGATTACTAATGCAACACTAATCCTCTGCAAGGCAGATTTAGAATTCAAGTGGAAGAGCAGTAGCTGAGCTAATGATTCAGCTGGCTTTATTTCTTGAGTAACAGTATTTACACCAGGGTCACAAATACAGCAACAAAGTGCTCCCAGCAACCTGACAGAAGGAGAAAGAATATTTGCTTCAATGTTATGATCACTTGTCAATTAATGATTCAAACTGAAGATGACAAAATGACAAAGCAGTTTACATAATTAGATTTTAACAGAAACACTTGAACAAAAAAGATAAGTTGCTTGTAAATATTTTTCAGTTTTCCAGTAAACTGACTTTGCTGCCATCATCCGAGCTCGCATGACAACGTAATCCCTGGTTGCTGGATCTTCTGCAATGCTGTCTGCCCCAGCAATATATTCCTGAATTACTTCCTTGTTCTGAGTTTGACCTTGACGCAGTTTAGCAGCTGCCTTTTCCTATGGAATGAAGTTGAGAGAGGTTTAAAATAAATGTGTTTGTAATACAAAAGATGAGTTTATATTCCTTAACATTTCCAGTAACCATCAGTCCCTGAAAAAACTGAACTCAAAATGTTTCTTGGATAGCAGACTCCTGAAAGCATTTAGCCGTTCTAAGCCACCTCTCCAGTAATACTCTATGGTGCAATTAAATGAAAGATATGATTCCTTCACTTGAATATTAACTCTCAACATGTAGCTGGAAAACTTCATTTTCAGTGAACACAAAGGAAAAATTAAATCTCTTTCAGAATCTTCAGAAATAAATTACTGCTTTTAGACTTGATGCAATCCTACAGCCAGATTTTGAGGAAATCACTGCAGATACATAGAACCTCATAAATACTTTGAAATACAAGATGCACATTGAGCATATTACGTGATAATACTCTGAATTCCAGTGGATAACTTCAGAAGAACTATTTTTCTCTACAGAATTGAGGTCTACAAGATAAGCAATATTTACCATTCTGAAACGCAACACTACTCCCCTCTAACACTTTCAGAACGTGTCCATTACTGTACCAGCTAACTACTTTCCTACTTTCCCCACAACACTTACTGAGGTCATATTTTACTTACTTTTGATCTGGTTTTTACTTCTAGCAACATGTTTAAATCAATTGGCAAATGAGATGGCTGCATCATTAAGCAGAGCCAAGCTCCCATCCATGGACAAGCAGCTGCAACCACATACTGAACAGATGCTTTGTTTAGCAGTTCCAGCCATACCTGGGGAAAGAAACAGGGTAAATAATGACCGATTTATGTGTGTTTTTACATAAAATCACATATGTAGAAACTATCCTGTTTCCTTTCAGTCTGTATTAATGCATCACATCGGCAGACTACAAAATGTGACACAAACAGATTATTCTGTATTGATGCTAAAGCACAGAGGATATGAAGAGGCGAATACAAACAGTATACATCTAACTCACAAATACCTTATGAATAAGATCCAGAATTTCTTGGTTACTTTCTAAGATACAGAACTGAAATATATGTCTCAACATGTCTTGCAGAATTGGAGTCAGCCATGTTGAAGAGCTCTGAAACAAGAATGATCATGATTGAAAAGATTCCAATATTCATCATAACAAAATGCTAGTAACTCCAATTCTTACCTGGTCTTGGGTAGAGAGCAGTGTGAATAATGTTTCCAGTGCTGCTTTTCGTACAGAGGATATAGTATGATGCAAGAATGGCCACACACGTGGGACCAACACTGTGAGCGACTGCTGAATACTTGTACATGAAGGGGTGATGGAGAGGCAGCGAGAAGAGGAAAAAATGAAAACACAGTTGATTTTGTTTTATTTAGAAGAAAGAGGTTATTGCATATATTGGGTGATTTCAAGTGAAGGATCATATTATACAACTTAAATGTTTTATGGATAATTTGAGTCAGCATCATTATTTTTTATGACAATACTGTTGTTTTTTTTCCTTATAGTATGAAGCGCTAGTTGATTTAAGCATGTATTTTTACTATGTTGTTTCCTACATTATTCTTTCTCCTTTGTTACTTTGGAATTTATTATTAGATATTTATGAGTTAAGATCCAAACTTGTTTTTATTTATTATGCATGAACTTGGACATCAACTGATACTACATGATGAATTACAGATGGGGTTGCTGGTAGCAGAACTGCGTTCTTAGTTTTGTATTTGTGCTGAAACCAGCTTTGGCAGTGACAATCATTCAGAATGCGAAAGGCAAGGTGTATTAAGTGTAGCAGCTATGAGTTTACCGTGTGTATGGTGAAAGAACATGCTAACATGCAATTCCTTTACTTTGAAAATCCTGAATAGACAGAAGCTCAACACTGTCTTCAAACTTAAAGAAGGATTTGTTTTCCTGTTCTAAAAAGCTAACAATTACTGTTTTTAGCAATTACAAACTGATATTTTGAAAATTAAAAAAAGGCCTTTTAATATTAAGAGTTAGTAAGGAAGGAAAAAAACTTATCTTTGAAGAAGGGGCAAACATTATTCACTGTCATACATAATGAGAAATATTTAACATCTCCCCTCTGCTTTCTTCAGTGAATGTTTCAGTAACATTATATGGCAATTTTTTCTCCTCTTTTTCATTTTGGAACAGAAATCAAGTTTACCCACCGCTTTATCTACCTTTATCAGTCACAGAATGACTAGTTGTACTATTGATCCAAGTTTTCACGTTCACACTTCTTTTGAACTGTTTCAATAGTCAAGTTTTATGTCCAATAGTAATGTTGCTGTTTTGATGTAAATAGTTTGCGCGCTTGTTTGGAATTTGTCAACAAGAAGCAGATATGAAATTGTGGAAAAGATCACCATTTAAGTGCAGCTAATATGTTTTACAAAATACCCAGTAGAACCAGTGGAGTTAAAAGCAGAAAAGCAAAAGACACATATAAGAACATCTACTACCTTTTAATTATTTTTGGGCCCTCTACTAATGAAATGAAACTAGGTGTACTGTCCTAAGCTTCCCTTTGACAAAAAGCAAGAATAAAATTAAAATACTGATTTAAATCACGTATCTCCTTGGCATGTGATTTGAGCGCTATTTTGATTATTTCTATCTGAAAATAACTTGAGATTTATATTGAATAATGAAGTAATACAAATTAAAAAGTTACCTGCATTTGCGGACCTGAGGATAAGTCAGAAGAGAAGAAAGAAGGATCATGATACTGTTTGTGGAAGCCGTCAAGTCATCCAACTCGAGGAGCGCGTCCCATAACGTATTAAGAATGAAAGGTACCTAGGACAAATAAACAGAAAAGGTTGTCAGACAGAAAGAGAAGAAAATATTCAGCTGCTAACTGTTATATGTTATTTCCTTTGCTCAGTGAAATTTTGGATCAGAATTGATGGAAAACAGCTCAGTTACCTTCTGAGACTGAAGGTGGACCAGGCTTTCCACTACTGGTACTAAAGATGCTGCAGCAACAGCTCGGACATCATCATCCAGATCTTGGAGACCTTCAACTATCGCAGGCAACACTTTAGGCAATAATGTATCGATCATGTCCTGCCAAAAAGAGCAAAAGTATTTTTAAACTAAAAAAACACAGCACACACCAAACATCTAAAAGCTATTTGTTATATAACAAGAAGCTACAAGTCCAATAATGTAATCTAAATATTAGAAGGTACTATTCATTAAGAAAAACCTAGGTTATAAATTTGAACATTAGTTTAGCTCAGTTTTTGAATAAACAAGAACCCAACATTTGCAGAATAATAACATGAGCTAAACTAAACCTCTTGTAGCACACAGCTCTGTAAACCTCACACATGAAAATATCAAAGCTAAAAATGCACAGCCTCTATTTATAATTAGTTTTGTGCAATTAACTGCTGATGAGGTTACAATCGTGCAACGACACTGCCAAACACCTGCTGATTTCTGCAGCCTGGATAATAAAGTTGCAGTCATACATCTTAACCCATGTGAGATGCAGTGCAAGCAAGGCTGGTTTTCTCAAATCTATCTGTTGTTCCAGCACATCCTCATCTTTGAGCAGAGCTTTCTGCTCCAAAGCTCTCTACAATTTGTCATGAGAGTTATTACCTGACGCACTGCCAAAGCATACTTTATTCCTAGGAGTCCACCGTGTCTCACTTCCCATTGCTCCTGTGTGAGCAGCTTCAGGAGAACATCCACAGTTTTATGAACTCCAGTCTCATTCATATGCTTCAGTACCACTCCCAAAGTCTGAGCACAAGTTTCACGTACTGGTGCTACCACCTAGGTGATGAAAGAGGCATTTCATTATGAACTTTGACTTACAAATTAATGAGTAGAATCTGATGAGCAAAAT
>JAOWBP010003659.1:19159500-19179441 GCA_028571105.1 Tragopan temminckii
CCACCTAGGTGATGAAAGAGGCATTTCATTATGAACTTTGACTTACAAATTAATGAGTAGAATCTGATGAGCAAAATATGTTTATCTGCTACTTTGTAGTAAGTATCTGTGAGCAGTTAGAGCAAGCACATGCAGTAGCACTGTACAAAATGTAGCAAATCTGCTGCAGTATCATCTCCTGCAGAAGTCTGCTGATCTACCTGTTCACTCAGACAACTTACTTCATCTGAAACAAAGTCTCCAAATCTGTCTAATGCAAACACACAAAGAAGTCTAATAACCAAGTCTTCCAGCCACTCCTGATGCTGCTGAATCATCTGTAAAAAGAAAAAATGAATATCTGATCTGTATTTATTCATAAAGGATTTCGGACATGCTTGTGTTTGCTAAATTTATATTTGAAAAGGTATCATAATGTATGTTTAAATTGACTTGCACAATTAAGGCAGAAGAGTCAACACTGATTTAGCTCTGACCTGGCTTATCACAAACATCACAATGGTACACATAGTACTTTCATCAAAAGGCTGCAAAGCATCATGTAAAGTAGACCAATGACTTTATTCCTACGCAGCATGCAAAGGTAAGGTCACTCAATCTATATTAATGTTGCTGTGTTCTAGGCAAATTACAATGTGTTTGAAGAGTATTTAGAAATAAACATGAACTATGATGCAGTGCACTTCTCAGTCAAGTCTCCTCCAGATTTAGGTAATTACATCAAGCTTGTTTTGAGGCTCTGGCATCTTCTTAGAGGCCCAACAGCTTTGCAACTCTGAACCCCAGAGGAGAAACCCCATAAAAGGGACTACTCACTACTACTCTGACATCATCTTTCGCACCTCTACTGTTTATCTACTAGATTACCATTTCTCTTAAAAATTACCACCCTAATAAACACATCTTTGATCATACTGTGTCCATACTGCACGTGAAATGCACGGCAGTCTTCGAAGTGCACAGGCTCTTTTCATAAATAAGAAACTGATGAGATTATCATCGCAGCATGTTATTGCTCTGCAATCTCCAAGGAACAAATACAACATGGAAGCAAGGAAAGACAGCAGCTTCGGCTTTCTCTGTACATAAAGTATACTGAAGTAGACTGATCTACATGTGATATATGTATCTCGTCATTCTTCAGCACTCTCTAAACCATAAGCTCTCTCTGCTGCTTTTACTGCCCTATCAATGTGAATGAGATTCACTGTTAATAATAAGCAAATCATCACTCTTAAGAAATTAATTTTTTTTTTAAATTTTCCTTTTAAATACATGGGAAGCATGTAAATACTTTTGTGCGTAATGTTTAATCAGTTGAGGTGGTGATTTGATCCAGATTGTTTTGAGTTGAAAGATCTCATGGTTTGTATTCCCTCAAAATGACCAATCTTCTGCAAAGCTTAAGTATTTTAAGAAGTCAGTTTACTAAATCCAATTCAAGAGCTACGTATTAAATTTACATGACTGGAAACTCACCTCTTCTAATGAGCTGTCTCCCATTTTACCACCACTTTTACCATGAGCTTTGAGTATCTCTCTCAGTCCAGTACCTGCACCATGTCGAACCTAGAAAAGTGAAATAAAACGTCAGTTTTAGAAGATTTAGGAACAGAAGATTAAAAAAACAAACAAACAAAAAAACTCCATAGTGCAACTGGTTACACTAGGCAATTCAAACTCTTTTTTTCCCTAATAGAGATATATGCAATGCCATAGAGTTAGTGGTACTTCGTAGACTTGTGGACAAGGGTAGTATTTTATTAGATAAAATTAGATTAATTGTTTTAGAACAGAGTAGTATTTATTAAATATTTGTCAGCTTATGGACAGAAGCAAGTAAGAACTGTTTCTGTTTTCTATCAGAAAAAATTCTGTTATCATATTTGCACAAATGTACCCAACAAGGCACTTGCCATTTAGTTTTACTTCACTATGTTATAAAACACTAGTTTTCAGAGAAAGATCAACAATTACAAATACAGTCACCAGATATGAGCTATATAAAACACTCTAGTTAGCTTCTAGATCACTGCAGTTTTTGGCTTTGGGGGAACTGAGCAACACAAGGAGCTGCTCAATTATAAACCACTTTTACTAAGTTTATAGGCTAAAGGAAAGCAGTGCTCTTAGTAGACTTCATATTTCTTATAGATCCTCAGTGGCTATTTTGGGATCCACAAAACAAATTTCCGAGAATTACTATTCAGCTTAGTTTATAAACCTACCTTGCTTGGCCAAATATTAAGAGAAAAGTGAACAAATATGGCAAAGCAAATTATGGCAACATGTGTGCTCACCAAATATAACGAGTTGAACGCATGTAGAAAGAGTTTTGGAGATTACAGAATACCAGCAGAAAGGTATGCTATGGCAATACCTGTTTCTCATACTTTTGATCCCTAACTAGCTACAACTGGATAATCAAGAAAAGCTAGCATAGTAGCTGCATGAAAAGTTACAAAAGCAAAAATTTGAGCCTGGTTTTCATTGAGAGGCCTTTACATAGGTTAGAGCAGAATCTACTATGTTATTTTTATAAAGAGCACCTACCATACATGCTTGTTGATAGTACATTTCATGACAGTAACAACTAGAGCCAAGTGGCTAGTACATTCTCCAAGTTATCTGAGAATTTTACATGAAATATATACAGAAATATGTACAGCTCAGGGGCTGCTGGTGAAATCTCTAAGCCAGTAAAAAACAGCCAGAAAGCATAGTCTTAAAATCTTAAGTGTTCATTATACACTTGTTTATACTAGTTTTTAAAAGCCAAAAGAACTTCTCAGCTTCTGAAAATAAAGAGCAGCAAGAAATAAATGTATCAAGCAAATACCAGTAGTAGGATTCAGCACATCTGACTTCAGCTGCCTATAAGCTAGACAAGCAGTCTGAACAAGTCATCCAGACTGCCTATAAGCATGGCAAGAATATGCCAGAGGGTGATTTAAAAACATGTTTTTTGAGATAGCTTAACCTGTTCTTCCATTGAGAACATATCATAAAAATAAATCTGTAATGATCTACTTCCTTGTTTCAGGTCTGCACACCCCATATCAAATGTACTAAGAAGGCTATGAGAGTGTCTACATTTCAGAAAACAAGTGGACTTCTGTTTCAGCTGCAAACAGTCTGCCCTGAAATAAAACGAGGTTTATTAGTTTAGATACAGTGATGTGCCACATGGATGTAATTAACCTTTTTCTCAGGGCCCAAAATACTCATGCTGGCTGTGGATGATCTATCTCTGCTTTTTCAAGATTGAGGTCAGCATGGGCAGAGCCAAGCTGCTATTGGTGAAACTGCAATACAGATAACGGCTACGTACATTAAAGTTGGTGATAACATTTAAACTTTTTTAAAGGTGATTTTCTTTTTACAAAATTGAGGTTAGTTCACAGTAGTTATTCCCATCTTCTGCTCAAGAAAGAAAACCCTTTGTCAGTTACTTCATATTTTTGCTTGGAATTAATATGAAAGTTTGTCAAAAAAAGTACAGGGATTGAGTAAATGCATGAGTGTAACAACTGAATTTTGGAAATAAGCAGTCTAAAATATATAGTTTTTGTAGTTGGAACTTAATGTAATTTTTTTTTTAAAAAAAAAGTAAATTCCTTTTCATAACTGAAGAGGACAATGATTTGTAGCCTATGCACTGTTAAGGTGATTTTTCCCCTCTTCTAGATGAGAGTTAGATGGATATGCTACTGTTGTCAGCAGTGCTTGCACAGTATTCCTCGAAGTCTTGATAAGCCTGCTTTAATTACTTAATGTTGTTTTGCTCAAATTTCAATACTTCCAAAATTCTCATTTCATTTCCCCTTTAAGGAAATCTTAAAAAACACTTAAGAAATTCTGTAAGACCAGGCTGGTCTCAACTACATAATCTATATTTATGATTCATGTAAGTTTTGCTACCAAGCAAAATGCTCAAGTCCTAAGCATAGAATTTCTATTTAAGTCTTATCAAGCTCTTATCAAGCTTGATATATAGCTATATCGTGGATACTGCATGCGTCTTACCTCCCAGGAAGGGTTAAAGAGATCATTGCACACCTCTTCACAAAAACTTTCCAGAGGCCATTCATTTGCCTAAATTCATAATACATAGTTAAGTAAGTTAGTGATTCTTTAAATTTATGCATTGTCTTTGAAAAGCAAAGTAGGCAAATCCCAGTTTGAAATCAGATAATGTAATTGGATCAATTAATCAAGCAATAAGCACCAACTTTTCAATACACATTCTGCATTACTGAAAATAAGAAGCATATCTGTTATTCTAGAATTTCTTATAAGGAGGCTGACATGGCAGTGGAAAAAAAAATTATGATACTAACATTAGGAAGTTTACACCATCATAAAGACAAAACAAATGAAAGGCTAGCAACCAGCAGCACCTCAATTTACAGCTGTCATTAAACTTTCATAAATGCGTTTTCCAATCACTGTTTCACAAATAAGAATTGAATTACTAAGCTACGTTAAGAAAAACTTATTTTGAATTTAATCAAGGTGAAGTCACTGCAAAATAAACTTCTATGCAGTATTTGTATTCCTGTATAGCATTTCTTAAAATTTTTCAGCTTTTCATTCAACTGAAGCAAATATATTTGCTACTAAATATAGAATCTAATTCTAAATCATGCATAATTAAAGTAAGGCAAAGATTAAATAAAGTAAGTGTACATGAACATTTAGATCAAATTATGTATAGCTCTTTTATCTAAGCATTTAGCATTTGACAGTTTAATACCCAGGTCCAACACCTGTAATCCACCTATTCAGGTTCACCTGGGTCGCAAACTAATACAGATGGATTAAGTGTGTTTTCCTCTCAATGCTGCATACAGCTTGAAGCTCATTTGCTTCACTACATACTAAGGGAAGCTGTCAATGTCATTCTTTCCTCTCACTCATAATCCTAAAATGACTTTACAGTTTGTGAGCATAAAGAATTTTTATTTTATGTTACTCTGCTAAACAACTGATCATTTTCACTAACAGCAGAACAGCGCATCATACCTCTTCTGAAGCATTTTCTACCAATGTTTTTGAGTCTGTGGCAGGTTGGTTGATAACAACACTTGCAACTTTCCTTCTCTTTTCTTCTGGTTCCCCATCAGTGCTATCATTGCTGAGAAGGAACAAGTATAAGTTTATAGTCTGAAAGTATGCTTTATGAAAAGCAATTACTTCTACAACTGAAGTCTCAGACACAGTCAAGTGTGGAAAGAATCTGAACAAAAAAGTGTAATGCCTTCTGAAACATGCAAAATATATAGAGTTGCAGATAACAGAATTGAGCCAGGAGGCCAAATGAAAATCTTTCTCAGCTTTACCTAAGAAATACAGAAATTCGTAAATAAACCAAGGAAAAATAATTCTGCTTACTGCTCTTCATAAATACAGCAGGTTCAATAGCATGTCACTGAACTCCAGTGACAAGAAATGTACCATCATACATGGGAAAGTCGTATCTAATATTTTTATTGTATTAATTCCCCCATTTTCTTGTACTATTCTCAGGGGTGCATTTAACAACAGGGACAAACCAGACATTTTAAACTACAGCATCCCAAGATTTCAAGATTCCTCAAAAGCCAGGTTTTTAATAGCCTACCAGGAATAAGCACAGCAGCACCTTGCTTCCATCAGTAAAATCAGCATGTAAAAGTTTAAGATGCAAAGACTGTAGGAAGTTTTTCAACAGATCAAATTACAATTTAAGCGTAACAGAAAAAAAGAGCAAAATAGTTCACTGTTATACCTCTTCTCGTTAGCTTCCACTGCATCTCTAGATCTTTGCTTTGCAAACAGCTTAGCCATTCTTTTGGCTTTATTCTTTTGTCTGCTGCTCATACCAGCTCTAAATTCTGAGTCAATTAACTCAGCGGCCTGAAGAGTCTGAAAGAGAAGCCATTCATTGTCAGCTCTTCTTACAACAAAGGTCCTGAAAAATCCCCAAACCCACATTGTTGTCAACTTCCCCACCCCTCCTTTAACTGAAATGCAGAGCAGCAGTTTGACATCAAATAATACTAATGTGGAAGTACGGGGTTTAAGAGTTCAAGAAGCCAAAGCATATCATAGTAGAAGTTGATCATGTTTAAAATATAAAAATGTTATAACTGTGCAAGCTGAAATAAAGCAAACCCACTGTATTATTCTTTGCAGTGAAACAGCTCGAGGTTTTACCTACAGGTTGTTTGTTTACTAGTGAAACTGAAGAAGGAGAATAGTCCAGATCTTCATCATTGAACAGATCTTCGGTATTCATCCCAATTGCAGCACCCATATCTAAGCCAAGCTTCTTCTGTAACAGTTTCCTCTGTCGTGCTATCCGCTCCTTAGGATCAATTTCACCTTTAAAAAGTTTTCAGAAAGGCAGATGTGTCAGATTTCCAACCAGATCTATTAGTGAAGTCTTGCTCAGTGAAATAGCATCAAAACAGAAGTCATAGAACCAATCTAAACTGTATTTAGATAATATATAAATAAAACATTTAAAACCCAATCATATTGATTCCTAGGAAGAACCTTCTGATGTTAAAGCTACAGAACTACTTCAAGTGATTTTTGAACAGAAAATAGCTCCCACAAAATTCATCAAATTACATTTGGTCCACAGAAGTTAACAAAAAGAAAACAACTTTTGCAAAAAAAAAAAAAAAAAAAAAAAAAAAAAAAAAAAAAAAAAAAGTTTTTTAGGAAATTGCACTTTGAAAGAAATTAATGCTAAAATTAAATCTAAATCCAGCAACTGATTTGAGAGCCGGCACTGCATTAATCAGCATGTGCATCTCTGTGGAATGTCGTTGTTCAGGGTTGTTTTTTTCTTTCCTGCTTTATTTTGTTTGTTTCTCCAAAAGTTGCTCCTGAAAGCAATGGACCCTGAAGCGTAAGCACGATGTTCCCAAGGTGCTGGAGTCTGTTAAAAATCTAATCCTTAAGCTTCATGTGTCAAGCAAGGCACACTTAGAAACTTAATTGAAACTACCTAAAGAACACTCTGAATCCTAAATATTTGAAGCGCTTAACATCTAGAAGACTTTGGAGCCTGTGTAGAATAAACTTGACAAATAAGTTTGCTTTATATCCATTCATGCTGACTACCTACTTGAAAAGGAAAGCTGCTACAAAACACAGAACAGAAAGCAACCTTTATGAATTTTCCTGTCAGTTAAAAAAGCATCAACTAAAGCAATTTAAAAAGTTATTTTAAGTCATTTTTAAAAGATATTTTATATCAATTTTTTAATTTTTCATTTTCAATATTATTTACAATGTCATGTGATTATAAGGCAGCAGGATAAATAACATATCTACGAAAAACCAAAGTGTCCTATTCCATCAGTTTGATTACTTAACAATTAGGTACACTGCACGGATTGCAGCGTGCACAGGGGATAAGTAACTGACAGCTCTGCAGCCAGCATGCCTTCCTATCTATGGCACCATTTCGGGTGGTGCAGAAACTGGAATCTGGACTGGAAATAGAAAAGTACAGTAAAAATAATAATAATAAAATATAGATAGATAATATATAAATATAAATTATATAAATTTGTATAGATACAGATATAGAATCATAGAATGGTTTGGGTTGGAAAGGACCTTTAAGATCACCTCATTCCAGCCTGCTGCTATAGGCAGGGACACCTCCCTCTAGACCAGGTTGCTCAAAGCCCCATCCAGCCTGCTTTGAATGCTTCCAGGGAGCAGCATTCACAACCTTACTGGGCAACATATCATACATATCTTCAAAATAATTTTATGTCACTTTACAGATATAAATTAATTATCTGCTAAAAAGCTGCAGAAAGTTGTCAGACAATTCACTTGAAACAAAAGGTATCACAAAGTTACTAAGCACACATTCCACATTTCTTACCCATACACTGATGGAAAAGCAGCGAGAAGATCTCTAATAGAAGCCATAAGTTAACTGATACTAGATAATTTCACTTGTTGTTCCATACTCACTGTAGAGAAATATTATTATCCCTCTTTTCCACTAGGAGACCGTAAAAACACTGATATCAGTATAAGCATTTAAATGCCATAACAATGTAAATCATAAGACCACCTGGATCATACTATGGTATTTAACAGTTCTGAAGTAGCACAGTACGCACTGAATATTTTAAATATTTGACCTTCTGACCTCAACAGTGTTTTGTGCAGTCTCTCCTATATTTCAAACCTTAATGCTTTTCAGTTAGCCACATCCGACAAGCAATACTGAGAGCATTGTTTTAGCAAGGAACAAGTGACCATATCTCCTGAAACTAAAAAGTAATAATAATAATAATAATTCTACAGAAATGATAGGAATCCGCTCTCCTCTCCCCCCTACATGTACACTAATTCTAGTGAGAGAAAACAATACACACACACCCTCTATAAAAACACTGTAATTCAAGAAAGACAGTACAAACCAGTTATGTTAGAGCAGATTTTTCTTCCTTGTATTTCCCTAGCATTCTGAGAAACCATGGATGACTAGACTTAAAACACAGCTACAACAAGCCTTTTCAGACCAACGTTTTCTAGCTTGCAAGTAAAATATAGAGATATACCTGATTTATCATCCTGGACTTCAAATTCTGCACCAGCAGATCCAAGGAGAGATGCACCGTGTTTTAACAAGCGACATATATCAAATCTGTCAAAACGCAACCGGTCTGTTGAAGGTGAATCTTCCATAGGACTTTCTGATCCTGGTTCTAAACAAACATTGAAAATAATATTAAGGAAAATACGATGAAGGTTGTTCTCAAAATTTTGGCAGAAGTAAGATAACGGTCAGAGAGGAAGAAATAATTTCACTCCCCAGAAGAACTACCAGGTATACAGCATTTTCATTCACAAAACAAAGACTCTATTTCATAAAAACAAATTTTAGTGTTTCTCCCTTGCTTAGTTTAGCTTTTTAAAATCTTGGACACTGACAGACACAGGATTTTCCACGTACACATAAGGCCACCTTCAGTTTGAGCTGTACGTGGCTCACACATAGTTCAAAACTGAGTATCATGTCAACTCTGTCTCACATAACCAACAGCCAGGCATCCCTGACAGGAGAGCAGGAGAGCAGACAAGCTGCAGATACTTGTCCAGTTCAGCAACGATAAGATGGTTGATCCTCACAAGGTGTCTTATCATTTCCTGGTCATGAATTCATTTCCAAAGTATTCCCTTGCCTCAAAATTTCAGTACTCATGTTTCATGGCTTCTAGTCATGCACAGCTTAGTGTCCATTCCTATACAGTCTGGTGTGCTCACATCCTGAATTAAGTCAGCACTACAAATACCACTATTGCCTACAAGAAATGCAGCTTTTATTTTGGTAATTTGTCTCACGCTTACTTACAAAAGTTTGTTCATTTACAGTAGAACAAAGTTAACTGCATATTGAGCACCATACAAAATGAGTAATACCTACATTTCTTCAGACCTGAAGAAGGAGATAACGTTTCATTATATATATATATACATGGCAGAGTCTATAAATAAAGCTACTAAGTATACAGATTTCCCTGGAAAGAGTTGGCATAGCTCCTGAAAAAACCCTCCCATTAACATGATTATCAACATCCTTAAAGAGCTCTAATATGCAAATAGAGGAGATCTATGGTACTATGAAATCCTAGAAGGACTCTTAACAATAACAAGATAGCAGATAAAGTGCAACACTAAGAACTTAAGCTGTGACTACACAACACAGATGTGAGAACTGGCAGTTAACAGTGAATGAAGATTTTGGAGGCACTTGTTAGATTTCTGTAATTATCAGCTTATTAAGCAGTGACAGAATAGCCAACTGAGTACTGGGCTTCATCAGGAAGGACACTGAAAACATGACAAAGCACATCATTTTGCCACTACATATAAATACCAGTACTCTAGAGATGCAAGTATACTATGGGCAGGTATGTGCATCTCAAGGAGAACACAAGTAAGAAAAAGCACTGAAAATTACAAGTAAAGCTGTCCAAAAGATAAGGCAGCTGTCTTCTGAGAAGAAACTGAAGACAGGGCAACTTTTCAAGGTGAAGAGAAGAAAACTGTTGAAGGGGCGCAAATATAGCAAACGTTTATAAAAATAACAAATGCAGTGAATAAAGCAAGTGCAGAAACTGCTTAGCAGATTCTATAGTAATGGAACAAGAAGGCACTGAATGCAACTAATGTGAGAGCAGCTCAAAGCAGATAGGAATTTTGTTACAATGAAAGCAACATCCCTAATACAACAACTTCAGATACAAAGTAAGCACAAACAGAAGGCAACAAGATGCCATGTCACCTCTCTCAGAAAGGTGCTTTCAAAAACTGCAAAATATGACAAAATTGACTGGCTAAAAGTTTTCCTGTTTCACCAGTTATTATTCCTCTTAATTATATGGAGTAAAGCATTTTGAGGGTACAGAGCAGAAGCATGTGAATCTTAGAAGAAGCAAAGGTCATGCACAATGTTGTAACTGAATATGAACATCTCAAGCTGAAGAGGTTACTACAGTCCATGAATACAAAATAAAAAAGCAGGTTCATCTTAAACAGAATGGCACAGCTGCCTTAAGACTTTTTATATCACAGTCAGTTTGCATCAGGTAAACAATGTACTACTCTACATAATTCATTTAAGAAGCACCTTGCTTTGATCTTGGAGTTGGATTCCATTCAGGTACATTTTTCACTATTGCTTCGACAGCCTGGCCAGCTGCAATACGGGTATCCCAATTTGTACTTCTTAAATACACTAACACCTTTAAAGAGAAATTAACAAATAAAATTACATTTTGTTAAAAAACATACTTTTAGAGCATCTATCAGTTATTACACTCTGGTGTAACACTTTTACTGCTGTGGATCAAGACAAGATTCAAAACAATTAAAACAAAGGGCAAAAAAAACCCCACCAAACCATAAGTGACCTTCGCTGTACCATTCGCACTGCTTAGCAGAACCCTTGCCGCAGCCAGTCCTTAAGAACTTGCAAGTTGTGTTTAGTTGGATCAGCCAAAGTTAGCCTTGTTTTATACAATGTAGACTTCACTTTATACAATGTACCCCCAAGTACCAAACAAGGCTTGAAACTTTTTTCTTTCTAAAATTGTTTCAAGAAGAACAATAGCCTCCAAAATTTTACGGAAGAATAAAGTCAAGATGGATCACTAGCTACAACATATGCTCTTCTAAACTGATTTCCCTTCCTGCCTCAAAACTGGAAGAATTATTTATTTCACTGACGGTGGTTTGATATTCATGATTCCCTGAGCGTTCTGTTGGTATCATAAATTGTGGTGAGAGCACCTGTTCAATAAAAGCAGAACTGAGGCCGCTCAGCCATCTCCAGCTGTCAGAAACAAAACTATTTTTGGTCTTTTTACTGGACTTGGCCAGACTGCAGTCTCAAACTAATGGAAACCTGTTTCCATTTTCCAGCCTTTTTAAAGACATGCAGCTTCCTATAATACCAATCCTGTACCACACAAGCAACAGTCTTTAAAAGCGGCTGCAAAACGTTTAAAAGGCAGTAGAGATCTCGATTTTCTATAGAAGAAAATGTGAACTTTCAGCAAACTGAATACCAGTACTGTATGCAAAGTGAAACCGGACTTATGCAACCTCCTCAGAGGCTACCAGAACAGCATGCCTTTAAAGACCCAGCCTTCTAATTTTCTTCTCCTTTTTTTCATAGAGCTCCACAAAAATACTATACTTTCAGCTGCCTCTATCCACAGAAACCACATCCTAGAAAACTCATTTTAGTTTTTAAAATTATTTTTGTCCTGTAGTTATTTTAGTCCTGATAGCAGTATCAAAAAACAAAAACAAAAAAAAACCCAGAAAGACAGAAAAAACGCAAGATGCTTACTTTAGATAAGAGATTGTTCAGTTCATGAGGGTGCAGTTTCACTACTTCCCCGAGTTGCTGTGCAGCTGCTTTTCTCGTTACTGGTGTTGTACCAGTGTCCAGTAAAATAAAGAGACGATCAAGCCTGAATGATTGACAAAAAACGAAAATGTTACAGAATTCATAGTTCAGTTGGCCATTTCTATTTATATTCCCCCAGATTTTCCAGTTTATCTAACGCAAATAAAAATGTTTGCCTGCCAACTGACAGACTGACAAATATACCTATTCCCAATAGTAACTGTACTTGCTACAAAAGCACACGTAATCTGGTAGGAAAAAAAAGAAATGATGGAGAAACTTTTAGAAACTTTAGTTCTAAAAAATCTGCAAATTACAAGAAGAAAATGAAATAGGCTCCTTTTTTCTGAGACAGAACATTTTTAATTTTGAAAGACTAGTATTGTTAGGTTGTAAGCAATCTTCAGCAAATTCTGACAGGCAGAGAAAGCAAAGGCCTCAATCATTCTTACTGTGAATTATCATTTATTTTGAAGACTCACATCTGTAGTCATCCCCTGCTTTTCCAGGATACCAGAAATTTTTAATTTTCACCAATGTTCCCTCTAATTACCTGAAACACACAAGATCTAACCTGCTCATATATCTGCAGATTCAAAATACTCTGATACCTCCTGCCCTCCCACGAAATACAGGGACCAGATTTATTTTCACAGTAACTTTGTATTAGTGAAAGAGACCTCAAACATCTACTCTTAAAACAGTTTTACAGAATGCTGAGATCCATGAGACACTGTGCAGTGTGAGGTCTCTACTAAATGTAAGTCTAGATGTGGCACAGTCAGAATTGTCCCTTCTGTTCTTAAAGGTAATCATAAGAATTCTGTTCAAATATCACACCACCACAAAGCTGGAATTTACACAGCAGTGAAGCTCACCCAGGTCCACCTGATTAAATAATGCTACAGGTAACCTGACAACTCCCCTTCCTCAAACACATACCCCAGGTTTTCGCAAATACAGGAAAAGGATTAATATAATGTGTGCTAGATTTTTCCTACTAATTACCTTTCACCAGAATTGCTTTTAACATTATTTCTAATAATAATAATAGTAAAAACTGTACATCACTGCATTTTGTATTTTCTTTTACACACTTGAACTGTATCTATTCCTGAGAATACTTTATAATTTGATGCAACAGAACAGCAACGCTACAGGCTAAGATGTCACAGCAATATAACAGTTCCAAAACCCGTGTGTTCTAACAACCAGAGATACTAGACTAGGTATCCATTAAAGAAAAGGTATTTTCTAACTCAAATTATTTCAAATCATTTTAGTATTTTAGGCACACCTGTGCTATCTGTGAACTTTGAAATAATTCTCTTCCTACTACAATAATAGACAAGCCCATTTCAATTTCTGTAGATAAAACTGAAGTTTCAATTGCTGTCATTTACTAGTTAGTAAATTGTTTTAATGCTACATAAAATCAAAATCTAAATATTTATAAACCAGTGGATTTGTGCTATTACGGAAAGATGAAAACAAAAGCTTTAGGGATCTGAGCCTTCCAAATCACTTGTAGCACACTAGTCAGAAATAACACATCCTCAGGAACTTCATTATTTACTGGTATTTTTTTTTCTTTAATATGTTTGACAGTAATAACCCAATCTGATTTATGACAATCTGTATTATTCACTGCAAAACATGCTACCTTGCACAGGAACCACAGCTTACTTTAGCTTGCTTGTGCCCTCATGCTTATACTCATCCTTTTTGGTCTTAGCATTCCATGCTCAAGAACTTTGCCATTTAGTGCCACCCACTGCTTCAACTACCAGAGTATCTTTTTTCATCTCCACATTCAAGCAGAATGAGCAAACTTAGACCACTTCCTCAGCAAACAACTCTTCATGTCTCAAAAGAGGAAATGACTGATGGCCTACCCTCACAAAAGCTCAAGCTTAATTCCAGTTTTAGTTATAAAACTAGACAGTCACTCGTAAGCCCCATAACTTCTGTGGCTGTATCACCTTTTTAACTGCAGCAGACTACGTTTGTAATCTGTGATTTTAAATTGTAATAAGTTTACCTTACATACAAAGTTAAAACAAAGGTGCTAAGCATATGGAATTTGCAGGCAGACATCTACATCTCATCAAGAGGACAACAACAATACATGAACCTCTGTGAACTCATGCAGTATGAGCTCATTAGAAAGGAGGCAGACATCTTTTTCCTCTCAAATGAGAAATCTGAGATTTTTCTTATCACTGCTTAAATGCATCAGCAAGACAGAACTTGGAACAGAAATTCAAAGCTATTATTAACAGTATTACATTCAAATATCTTCTAAGAAATTCAACTTGAGCTTTTATACTGACACAGAGTTCATCACAAATATTTCTGACACAGAGATGTCAGCCCAAGAGCTTAAGTACAGGCATCTATTAGCATCTGGGACACTTCTAAATGAGTCTTGCACATGGGGTTAGCAGGCAGGATGTAGGAGCACCCTTGTCATTCTGTAGTAGCCAAGGATACATTTACACTAGACATCTAGGCAAATGAATCCTCCCCACAGAAATACTCCAAGTAATCAAAGCCAGAACTTTTCAACAGAACACACCAGCTCTGATAAAAGTTGAAATCTTACTTCCAGTATAGAGCCACCCAAGAGAGAGATTCAAGAATAACCAGTAGGGCTGCAATCAACTGGGAATAGCCATCCCACATTGGACCAGACTCTTCCACTTCTTGGCAGCTACCACTCCAACAGTTTACTGAACAATCCTAAAGGTAACAGAACTCTAACAGTGAACAGTCTCGTTTGCAATACTGTTCACCAGAATAGCAGGTTGGCTGGGATTAAAGATGAATTTCCCTTTTATCAACACTGACACACAAAGATTACACCTGTGGGCTCAGTTCAATTAACTGAAGGGGGTTTTGTGAAAAGAAACAGAGAAACTTTGTAACTGACTCCCATATCACTAAATGTAACAAGCCTTTTGCCCTCTCAGTCTATTATTGCAGCAAAGGCTACAAACAACCACCACAACAAAGGCCACAACAACTACCTCAGAGGCATTCAGCAGGTAGCACAGTCATTCTGTGACCTACACACTGTTTTCTGTGAATTTGAAAGTCTGTCAGCTGTTGAGGTGTTAGAAAGCTAATGGCAGGATAGTTAATGACCAGGTATCAACATTATCCCAAAACTTTTTCCAAAAGATGTATGCAGCTGAATTGTGGAAGGATCCTGCTCAGCCCAGGGTAAGCGTTCTGAAGTACCATGAGCACCCTGTCCGATCAGATGGGGAAACTTGAAATTTGTTGACCTCAAATGAGTTTAGGCTTGGAACAGACAGCAAACTGATCACTGCTGCCAATGAAGCCATCGGTTTGGACTCTACATCTGCTTCGTGCCAGTACAATTAATATCCAGGGCACAGTCACTGACAAGGCCATCCTAGCAAGCCTCCAACCCAAAGAAATCGTGACTGTACAAAGACCCTTCTAGGGTGATCCCTGGAATGCTCTACTTGGAGCTCCTTGCAAGACTACTAGCTGGCACCCACCAGAAAGGGAATACTTTTACAAGTTTCCAGTATAAACCACACTTTAGGACCCAGAAACTTCCCAGCATTATTTCATAGCACAAAAATAGCCCCAAACCTAGAAAACTTAACCAAACTAAAAATTTAGACTTGACGGGCTTGACACTCATTGCAAAGTTCAACTTAAGCTGTAATGCAGATACTTGAGTTCTTCCTGTTGTTCTAATAATCAGACCTTTATTTCATCATTTGGTCCCGGCTTGATCTGCTTCACAGCTCAAAAACCTCATGCCACTGTTAAAGCACATATAAACTGTTAAACAGTCAAGCAAACAACTTCCAGTACAGGCAGCAAGAAGGAGAAAATAACCAATGATTGGATTTCAGAACCAAGAAATGGGAGGATACACATAAAAAAAATGAACTGTAAATAGTTATGAAGGTAGGCATGCAGACACCAGAAATCCTCATTTCCTATAGAGCACTGAAAGGGACACTTAAATGAAATGAGAGTTCCATCATTACACTGGTCACAGTATTCTGTACTGCATACAGAGGCCAACCAAATGCAGAAGTTAATGGTTTCTTATGGAACGTATATTTGATATAACATATGAACCAGCATTAGGTTATACAAGCTTTATTTGTTAGCTATTACATACATACATACCTACATCCAAACTCAATACATATGGCCACTTACATTACAAAAACACCAAGAAAATAACACAGGAAATCAGAAAGCTGTAAAGATATTCAAAACAACGCAAGATATGCATTACCAAGTGACATAGAGAACAGCTTGGTAAGAATTCGTTTTAACTGCTGGAACAGGTTAGAATTCTTATCAGAGTGCAATCCTTGGTTTCAGCTTTCATGTCAGTCTGTTATGTGTCTGAGAAATTCTACAGATCTGTCTCATTTGGGCAGTAGTGCACATGGCACCTCTGCTCACCCCTATGATGGCACAGACGCTCCCTCCTACAAACAGAGCAGGAAACAGATCCACAGTGGGCTGTAAGTCACCATTAGCATGAGCAGAGCTCCTTTCCTTTCAGCTAGAACTCTGGTAATTACATCAGTTTATGCACCTGCCTATTCTGGTTATTAGGAGGGGAGAAGGTATGATGCAAACTGCAGAAATTCTGAAAGGAATATAACTATTCATTTTTCTGTAAGTCGCAATGAAAGCACACTTCTTGTTCAGCTTAGTTCTTGGTTTTCACGCACAAAATAACGGCTCCCAAAGGATCAGAAAACAAAGTCCTTTCTCTAGGAAAAGTCAGTGATAAGTCTAAAAGAACACTTCCAAAAGGTACGCAGGATCCATAGCAATTCTGGATAATTTTGCTATCTTGTAAGCATTTCAGTCCCCTATTAAACTTAAATTTTAGATAAGTAATGATACCACTCAAAGCAGCCTCAATTTGTTATTAGGAGGACACTGCCCAACAGTTCAGTAGCCAAGACCAGTATATGAGGTCTATGTATTTTCCAGTGGCTTTACTACTACAGCCTTCTGACTTTTTTTTTTTTTCCTTCTGAATTAAAAACCACCTTTCAAGTCTACATGCTTCTAGTTATACACAAATCCAAGCAAACTAAGGCCCTGGAAACTCCAAGAACTAGCATTAAAATCATATGGACCAAACACAGAACAGCTTGCAACAGCAAGTTGTTATGCTCCCTCTTACTTGCTTAGAAAGCGTCTTGAAATTACTCTGAAAGGACTGTCTTCAAGAAGGTATTTCAGGGTGAACTTAAGGGTATACTTTTTAATTTAATTGTTTACCCTTAATGCATCTTACCAGCCTCATGCATTTAAAGACTTTTTTTTCCCCTTCACACTGAGATAGCCCTCAAAAGTAGCCCTGGTGTTGAAATGATGATACATGAGCTGCCTTTAAACAAATTAAAAAAACTGAAAAGTTGTATATTGGATATTGAAAGGTACCATCAGCACTTGATCATCTACTGAAGCTCAACCACTGAGTAATCCAGGATTGTTGTTGTTATTGCTGTTCTTCCCCCAAAATTGGCGGCATTCATTTTTCACCTGAAGTATATCAAAAGCTTATTCATAAGGCACTAGATTTATTGACCTACACATTGCAGGAATTAAGCTGAAGCAAAAGTTTTCACTTCCTTTTTTTTTCCTTCTCAGTTCCACTGTCAAGATTTTTTTTTATTAGTTATGCAAACTTCATACTAATTAATTTATACTTATAGACAGGAAAAGGTAGCGAATGTCTACACAAACTGGCTTGTGTGTAGAAAGAACACCACCCGCTCAAACATACTTGTGGGTTTCATTTGTCTTTTCAGCATAAAACTACCAAAGAGATGAACATATATAAAAAACTACTCTGCAAATGTTCTGCTTTTAGGTGTATTTTCTAGCGTATCTCAGAATCAGAGTAGTTCTTCAGTTCATGTAACAGCAGACTGACAAAACAAGCATGTATACATAGAGAGAATGCAGATGAAAATGTCAGCAACTATTTTGTCAGTGGATCACAAGTGATATTTTCTGCTTGTAAGATGACCTTATTAACAGAAGGACTAGACTGAAGATTGGCAGTTGTGAGGTGTTCCAAAGCATTCCCCAGATTTATGTAGATCACCAACTAAGGTTTTAAGAAAGGTTTCCAATTCACTAAACAGCAGAAACTGAACTTGGCTGCAAGAAAAACCACTTGATAATTTGTTTTGAGGATGTTAAAACACTCCTCCCTCCTCTCCATTGTTTTTTTTGTTTGTTTGTTTGTTTGTTTTTGAGGTGTCAATACAGAATTTACCCTCCTGAAGTTTTTATGTTAAAGTTGATGTCTGGTATACACTCAGTAACATCTACAGTCTTTAAAGAAAGATTATCTTCTTCTTCACTCCCCACAGCTGTACATTTAAAATCATTCAGCAATGAAAGATGTTGGTCCTTTAAAATATAGAAGGGTAGCTATCTGGAGGAAAAAATCCAATCTCTACAGTTCAGTGGAGCTAGTAGAGAAACTGGAACCACACCCTCTACAGAAACATGGTTATGAAGCATACTACAAATAACTGTTTTGACCACTATCTGAAAAGGAAGAATTTTAGAAATCCAATGTTCTGAAATAAAAGGTGAATATAAGAATTGTTGAATTTACAAAAGCAATTGAGACTACAATATCAGGTGCATTTGTCAAAAGCTGCCATGTAATGAGCAAGTTTTGCTGTATCTAAAAAAACAGTCTGAGATAGAAGGTATGCAGTATCATACCTGAACATTAGAGAATCTTAGGAGTTCCTCAGGAATCAGCAAGGTGCTACAGCATTCCAATGAGTAATTCTTTCACGCGATTTGTATGTGGAATTGAAACAGCTCTACACCAACTCACAAGTATCACAGCACTGGTATTAAAGCTCATCACTTCATGTTCACTTGTGTCACATTTTGATCTTAAGACTACACACTGAAGCAATGCATCATATGACATTAATAATGCATCAACTTTTTTAGTACTTCCCAGGGAGGTTTAAGAACAAACCCTATCCAAACCAAAAATTTGTTTTCATATCAGTTACCAACCAAACAGATGTTACCTAAATCTTTGCAAACTTCACTGCTGTTTTTCAGTGAAGCAGTGTAGTTTTACAGACATGCAGAGGCATTGCTAACTGGGTTTGTTACTAATCTTTGCAACTGACAGAGCCTCAGCATACAAACTTTTCAGTTCCATCCTGGCATACCAGTTAGCCCCCATATCTTACATACCTCAGCACAGTTATTTAAGCCGACTGCCCCTTATCTAATTAAATTGTAATGTTAGTCTATTTTACATGACTGCTTATAGCGTTAGATTACATAGTAGCCTTGTTACAGCAATCTCTTTCTACTTCCAGGTTCTTGTGGAAAGCATTACAAAAAGTTCCTCAATACATAAAAGGCTAATAGAGATGGCAGTAGAACAAGATTAAGGGAATACTTTGAAGAAACTACTAAGCCCCAGCTAGTGCACCTGCTATTGAAGCCTTAAAAGACATAGTGCTACCAAAAAGTTTGATTTATAACACATCTGATTTACAAGCACACACACCTGTACTCTGCTACACAGAACTGTATGCTTCTTCATGTACAGCTTCAGAAATAGAATTTACATTTGTTACAGGATCTCAGAAGTACACAGACATCACCAGCATGTGACTTTGGTCTAATCTATCACAAGGTTAATTTGGATTTATGTTTCCTTTCAACTGTTCACTTTGGAAGCCTAACATGTCTATTTCACACATAGAAAAAAAAAAAAAAAAAGAAAGAAAAAAAAAGATGGCAGGAATTTGGGCTCAGCAGTTTTAACAGAACAGCTCTATTAAGACATACCTCTATATCAGTGAGCAACTTTAAAAGCTGGCACACCCCAGCGCACATGTGTGTAAGCAGATACTGCCCTACATCTTGAGGCTGGGCCAGAACACACTAATCACTTTTCCCCACGAAGCCCCTTTCATTTC
>JAOWBP010003659.1:19180546-19208927 GCA_028571105.1 Tragopan temminckii
CGACGATGCCGGCGCTGGGCACCTCGCGCTTGACGCGCTGCGTGGTCTCGATGCCGCCGGGCGCCGGAAGCGAGAGGTCGAGGAGCACGATATCCGGTGTGTGGGCGGCAGCCGCGTCGATGGCGCTCGCTCGGTCAGGGCTGGGAGCGGAGTTGTGAGCGGAGAGCCGTGTCCGGTGACCGGCTTCTCAGCCGTTCGTTTCGGTCGCAGCGGTTCTAACCGCCATCGACCCGGCGCGGCCCGGTCACGGCGGGCCTCCCGCGCTCTGCCGCGCCCCGAGGCGCTGAGGGACGGCCGCCGAACTCAGCGGGCTGTGCCGTCACCTCAGGACCCGGGGGAGAGAAATCGGGAAATCAGGCGGAGGAAGACTTTTGGAATTAATCTGCATTAACGAGCCCAGACCGGGATGTAAATAGAGCTGGCGCATGTAACCTTTCAGTTGATGAGTTGAAAACAATCATAGATTTCTTTTCTTCCTATGAGTTATTCATAAACTTGCATAAATGCATTAATTTGCGTAGTGCCATAGGGTGAAGTCTTCATCTGCAGCCCCCTGAGGCGTGCGCAGCCCGACAAGCCCTCAGAGAGACATTTCTGCTCGCCCCCAGCCTTCCTGAGGAGGGATTTGCTTTTCTCTGTGGTAAACTCACAGTACGGAATTGTTCCTCAGTAACACACGTATCCCACTTAGACACAATTCCATCTGCGTCCTCACCATCTTTGTATAGTTCTGTAACGGAGACACAACTACATGCTACCTCTGGCACCTGGTCCTGCCTGTACCCGAGTCCCCCAGGAAGGTGCCCTCACAGAGCGCTGGGGAGCAGAACGGCTCTCCCTGCCTGTTCCCTCTCCTGTCCTTTGGTGGGAGATCGGTAGTGATGAGGAATGGATGCTGAAAGCAGTGAGTCCAGAAATACCACCATGAGCAACATGAGTCAACCGGAGGCCCCACATCACAGAACGTGACCAGAGCAAACCCCAGGCTTCATTTTCTGTGGCGAAGACAGTTTTTGTCACAGTGCTGTGCTCAGTGACCCAGATAAAGTCTTTTCCATCTCACAGAGCTGAGGTAAGAACTACCTTTAGGTAGTACAGTATACATCTTGTAGCAGAATATAAAGAAAAGCACCTGTAGCTTTAGTTGGAGGTCAGGAACCTCTTACTGAGACACTGCTACTCCCAAACTACCACACTTCCCCCCTGCCATCAAAGAACCAACAAATGCACCTCTCTGCTCCCAGAACTATGGGCTCTCTCACGGTGTGTGCGTGTGCTTGGGTCCCAATGCATGACCTGAGGTTCACAACACCTCCTGCCCCTGTGTATACGTGACATCCAATGGTGGGTGCTTGCTATTCAGCCATATGATGGGGAAGAGCAGCGAGGAAGTAGGGCAGAGAACAGCAAGGGTAAGGGTGAATAATGTTTCTGCTTTTGTTTAGCCAGGAGCCAGCAACTGTTCTTTCCTGCCATGCATGTTAGTGAAATGACCCTCAGGTGCTATTTCCAGTATCTGTGCAATTCTAGCATCCCATTTCCAATATCCATGCAACTCTAAGATCCTACATCCTCTTAGGTTCCTTAAAAACATTTTGTGCACTGTTCCAATAGCACATAAGGCAAAGTACACATCAAGAATGCTATAAAATTTGTTTAGAAGAGCTCCATAGCAGTTATCTTACCTGATAAAAAGAAGTGCAGGGAAAATATTGGTGATGGGTCTTACAGACTGAGTACTTGCTGAAATGATGATAAACCACAGTCCATGTGAAACAATCTGCAAGAGACAGAAAGAATGATCTAAGCATTTTAGACTGAAACACAATTCATCCAAGTTTCACACGATATATTTTTATATTTTTATGTGGCATTTATGAAAAGTAAACCTTTACGTAACTGTTCACTTATATCTTCAGGAGTTCAATCTGTATCTTACACTCTATGAAAACCAATTCTTTTTTATCCATTCTTTATGCAAATTTCTTGCACGTTTTACTTTTCCCCATTTTTTTCTCAAGAAGTAGCAACACATTCTCTCCTGTTTCTTTTTGTATATATTAAAAGCTTATCTCCCCTCTGTAGATCTGCTGTGTGCCAGTATACTCTCTGAAACCTCTTCCTAAATTAGATAAAACTTAGTAATTTGTAGTTGGTTGGCATGTTTTGATCATCATTTCTTGCATTGATCTCAATTACTTTTAGTTTGTGTGTTCCTTCTCCTGCCAATTGTGTCCACTTGTGAACTTTTGTTGCTTTCTCTGCAGATTGACAGCAATTGAAACTGTCTTATTTACCAGGTGTGCCCACAGAGTATGGGAAAAATACGATGTCTTCAAGTATTCTAGCTGTGCAGACAGGAGCTGAAAGAAGCACAGTGTTGCTGGTGAAATCCCTCCAGATTAGGATCTGACAAAAAATAATCTTCTACGTATTCTAGACTTCTAATTTTACTTTTCCAGTTGACTTTTCTTGTCCTGAAAGTTTGTCTTGCTTAGGATCACAGCAACCTCTCTGTAACTGTAGGTATGACATTTGGTACCTCCTAGTCTGGTAAAAACACGTAATTGCATAGAATCATAGGTGCTGGAAGGGACCCTTAAAGGCCATCTGGTCCAACTCTCCTGCAGTAAACAGGGATGCCTACAGCTCCATCAGGTGCTCGGAGCCCCCTCCAGCCTTGGGTGCGTCCAAGAATGGGGCACCCACCACCTCTCTGGACAACCTATGCTGGTGCCTTACCATTCTTGCTGTAAGAAACTTCTTCCTTAGCTTTAATTGATATCTCCCTTCTTTTAGTCTGAAACCATTTCCCCTTGTCCTGTAACAGTAGGTCCTGCTAAAGAGTCTGTGCCCTTCTTTCCTACAGCAGCCCCTTAGATACTGGAAGGCTGCTCTCAGGTCTCCTGGAGCCTTCTTTTCTCCAGGCTGAACAGCCCCAGTTCTCTCAGCCTGTCCTCACAGAGGAGGCATTCCATTCCTTGGATCATATTCATGGCTTTCCTCTGGATGCACTCCAACAGGTCCCTCCTATACAATTTTCATAATTGTTTGCATGTATTTTAGTGGCTTTCAATTTGATTTTTATATTCTCTTGTAAATACTGTCTGAATAGGAGCTAGTATTGGATTTGTTGTATGGCCTTCTTCAAAACCTCCTCAAAAAGTAGCAACGTGCACACAGCCTTCCTTTGAAGTCTTCACCATGAGTAAAGATGCCATATCAGAGACTGAATGCTGACCAATAGCTCCTGCAGTCTAAAAGGTGCCTCAGAGATGTCCATGAAATTATATCTGAGGGACATCCTGACAAGTATTACAAATTAGGACATTGCCACACACAACTTTTGTGAAAAAAGTTTGAGGCATTCCAGTTCCTCAAAATCAAACAGCATTATAATCGATCATTTAGTTAAAACCACCAACATCCAAAAGGTTCCAAATGTCACCACATTTACATTATGAAATCCAATGAATTAACATTCATTTACACACTTCATATCTATGAACTGGAAAGTCCTCATTTTAGTCTAGCTGATATCCATGCTCCTGTTTTAAACAAGCATTTAACATTTTGGGTAGCTTCTTGTTCCTGTTGCATGACTTTCAGGATATAATCTAACAATTTCATACAGTTGTTTTTCTTTTTTCCCCCAAAAGCCAAAGTTTTCCCAATGTTTATATTTAAATCATCCCTCTTTTTACCACTGTCTAAGCAGCGTTAGCAGTAACTATAGCACCTCCTCTGTCAAGAAAGTGATTGAACTATATGGACATTCACTAAAATGGCTTATGAACTCTGAAATATTTCAAGGTTTGTTAACAATAGTAATTCACATAGATATTTAGGAGAGCAGTGAGCTCAATTTATATGAATAAATGTATGTATATACTTATAACACACACACATACATATAAATGATTCATATCCAGAAATAAGACTGACAGGCTCCTCCCAAATTTCTGTTGGTTTGTTTTGGGGGATTTATTGAAACAAGGCATCAGGTAAAAATGAGCCACAGAGTCAAAGAGAAATGAAAATAATATGGTCAAACTCTTATCTATAGATCTGCAGGTATACATAAGCCTGGGGAAGAACATAACATGCAGTAGAAGCAACACTAGAAAGACTTTTTATTACATTTTTCCATTGCATAAGCTTGTGTAGTTGTAAGTTTTGTTCATCTTATTAATTTAATCCCAGTAGTCAAATTTTCTCTCTTTTTTTTTTTTTTCATTAGATGAGGCAAAAGGGACATTATCCTGTGCAGCTTAAAAAGGAAAAAAAAAATGCATGTAATACCAGTGTGCACAGACTGAGTACAAACAACATAAATAGAAAAGCAATGCTGTCATCAGGGATGTACGGATGTAGAAACACGCTGTAATGCTGACTAAACAGGAACAGAGGTTTCACATCTAGTCTAGCTCTTTCCAAAAGCTGTTGCTTTATAAAGATAGAAAAGAAGGCTTATCTGTGGCTGTTGTTACAAGTTCTGCTACAATTACTGAGCTTATATTAGACTTAAAAACAGGTTGGGTGAATACATCTTTACTGTACTGAATGACAGAAAACAATATTTTTCTTTTAATTTGTAAATGCTTCTTCTCAGGATGTATTTTAGGCCTATTAAAGATTTATGATGTGTAACTATTGAAAATCAGAACTCACCACTGCTATTAAAAAGCTCAACATGATGTAGAAACACTCCACTTGAGGTGGGAATAACAGTTATCAACATTAGCTTGTAGTCTGTTACCTTCTCCTTAAGGAGTTAATTTTGTTTTATAGGCTTTAGCTTGGCAGTATAACTTTCAAAGTGAAAAAATCTCTGTATTTATGTTAAAAGAGGTTGTTTTGAAGAACTGCATGAAAGTCATCGTCGTCTGTGTCAGCTTTTAAGTATATTTATTTTGGGGGCTCTTTCATCTTCCTCTGTGGAACATTCAGGCTTGAACACTACTTACAAAGGAAGAAAATGACTCTTGCTTCCAAGCGTGAGTGCACTGGCTTACTTCCTGTCCTTGGTGAAGCTGCTGCTTCAAATTTCTATGTTACTCTAATCCATAACTGTAAGTTTTATGCAGTGGGCACAATTACAGTAACTTTACGGTGCATTTTGATACTGGGAGTGTGCAATAAATCAGCTATGCACTTGTAATATGTAAGTTGGACTGTATTCTCAAATTCCTCAAATGATGGGATTGTTTTCAATATGTGAGATAGATTTGTGGCATAGTTTCATATTTGATTGTCTGAAATTCTCATTGGATTCTGGAGGGTGTATCTTCAGGCTATTATACTACACCTAGATTATATTTAAAGCTTAAAGGAAAGCCTTAATTAGTTTTAATCTCCCACGTGACTTTGTGGAAGGATTAGAGGCCTGAATGCTGCTGTATGTGTTTGGTAGCTAACACAGGCACAGTGCTCACACTGCTGGAAGACCCAGGTAAGAAGTTAGTAGGAACTCTCTCTAGTGTCCGCTTTTTATACCCAGTAATCTTTGGCCAGCTTTTTACATGTACATCTTTTGCACATTTCTTCTCTCACACTGGTAACTCTCCACCTCCTGACATTTTTCTTTTCACTCCTCTGCTCATTTTTCTCTTCTCAGTTATTTTCTGTCCTCCCTTCCCCCTCCCCATTGCCTTTTCACCTCAAGAAAAAAGGGCAATATTGCGGCTTACAACCAGGTTACTTCCTCACCTGCTTCTCTGGTCACTGGAGCTGAAGAGAAAGATCTGTGGGTTTGGTGTTTGTTAGCCACTGGAACAGCAAGGAACACTCCACTGGCAGCTGAAGCAAATATGAGTCAGCCTAGAGAGGAATCACATACCAGTAGTTGGTAACAACATGAAAGCAATTCCTTTTTGTATTCACCTGTATGCTTCACTGCCTGATGAAAATCAGGCTGCCAATTAAATATTCACTTCAGGGCAGTAATAAAAAAGGAATTTTTATATGAAGTCAGAGTTTAATAGTTACATATATTAAAACTCTTACAACTTCTGTTTTTCTTCAAGATTTCACACTTGATGCCATAGAAAAACAACATTCTCCATAAAAGTCCTGCTTTTTATTGCTATGCCATCTTACAGAGGTATTTCTAGGTTCACTGGGAAAATCCATAAATGAGGTCAACAAGATTTCATGATATTTTTGTAGAACTATGAAAGATATAAGAGAAGGAAATTTATTTTAGTCAGTGCCACTGAAATACAATATTCAGCTAAAAAGAACAAAAAGCATTCTATTTAATTCCATTTTCCACCATGTGGATCAATTAGTAATTGAATACTACAGAGACTAATATGCAGTAATGACTCAGCTGAGGAACGTGAGATAATTTTCAGTAACATTTTATGTGGGTTTAGCTCTGCCAAATTCTGTCAAGAACAATAGGGAGGGAAAGCCTTGTCCTAAGTTCTAAAAAAAATATTTATAAAACCACCCTTGGCTATTTCCATATAGTCATCACAAAGCCATTTACAGAAACATCACATCTATTAATTTTGCTTGAAAAGAGGAATCCAGCATAGTTATGAAAGGGATATTTATTTTGTCAGACAGCAGGAGCTGCACTGTGTGACTGTACCTATAACACTGGACTCTGGAGTGCTTTATCCTCCTAACATGCTAACTTTAAAGGTGGGATGGGGAGTGTCTTAAATCTATTGCAGTTTTTATGATTGGTCTTGAAAGGGTGCTGCAGCCATCATCGAATTATATTTGCCAATGTGAACATGATTATTCAGTATAAATTTCAATTTCCATCCACCTGGGGGAACAACCATAGGCTGACAGTTCATAGTTGGGTAACCTACTGGCAACAATCATTTGCAAATTTGTGTGGCACAAGCATCAGCTGTTCATTATCATTAGCCTGTCTTATCAGAGCCCTGTTCAAGCTACAGCAAACTTCCACTGTGCTGTGAGTGATGGGCACACTTGTTAAGTACTACACCAGGGATGCAGAAATGCCCAGTATATCTTTATGTCAATACTGAAATTATACCTACTTACAAGATGCTCCCTGACTTCAGAGGCAAGTTGCTCAGGATCCTGCATGTTGTCTTCTACAAAACATCCTGTAGTATACTCCTGCCAACTCTTCAAGCAAGTCCTCATTATTTACCTCTAGGGAAAATGACTGGAGTAAAAAATATCAAGCATCACTGAGAATTACAGAACCATGGGTTTTTGCAATATTCATAACCAAATCATTTTAGACACTAAAATACTAACTCCTTATACCAACTACAGTCTAGAGAAAAAAAAAGATGAGTTCATAAACAATTTTCTTTTACTTGCTACATAAAGCAGCCAAAAAATGTTGTAAATCCTAAATGGGATCATGCATTATTGTACTGAAGAAGAATATTCTTACTGGTTAAGTTTTTAAGCCTCTTGCACCAATGGCTCTTAAACTGAAGAAGGCCACTCCATCAAATTATTAACATTCACAGTTTATTTTAACAGATAATCTTTATTGTCAGTGCTGTGGTTGCATTTTCAGCTGTTTCAGGCAGCCCGGGCCCAGCTGTTAGGTGCTATGGAAGCAGTGCGTGTGGCATGGAGCTGGCTCCATGTAGAGCCACTTCAGATACATTTACACATAAATTTCCAAGATTGGGAGTACCTAACACATCCTTTTCATAGAACTGAGCATCAGTTGTACTCCTGCCAAGCCACGAAGTTTTGACTGAAGGTAGCCAGTAGTAGGTCACTGGCTACCACCAACTGCTATGTGGTGAGCTGGGAGGCATTCTGCACTGCAGCACCCCACACACAGAACGTGTACATTTGATGTAGCTTGCAGTGGGCATTGTGTTTGGATTTCTCACAATTAGCTGCAGGGGTTACAACACTAAGAGCCATTCTCCTTTCCTAAAGATGCCTGCTAATCACAGTACATTCCCTGGCAGAGGAATATGATCTTCCACGCTAACAAACTCATGCAAGGTTTTAGTCTGTACCACTGACACTCTCCTCTAACAATTCCTAGCATACTTCAGGAGGTAAGATGCATTTCAGGGACCAGTCCCAAATAGAAACTCTCAAACAGTCCTGCAGGAGCTGACCGAGGACTACTAAAGGCGATCATCCATCCTAATTCCTGAGGGAGCTGCCACATTTCTCACTGTATGAAACTTTGCATTGACCAGCTCTTCAGCCATTCAGCACCTGCAGATTGAAGTAAGAAAGGATTGACTGTAGGGTCACTTCAATCCTAAAGATGTACTTCAAATCCAAAAACATAAAGAGCAAATATTTGCTCTTTATTCACTTTATGAATACTGCATACATAGTGTAAGAAGAGAACAAATGCTTGTAATACCAGTCCATAAATCTTAATTCTCTCATGAATCTTCACCATGAAGATTTTTTTTTTTGTTGGCGTTTTGTTACTATTTTAAGAATCTGGCTATGTGGTAGCCTAAGTTTCAGATCTTCCTTTCCCCTAAATAAAGAAGCATAGACAAAAACTTTCATTTTACTCTTCATTTTAAAAGAATAGATGAAGGAAGAAATGTTCCTTTTTCTTAACATTTAGTACTCAGTTTCAAAATCGCATTACATTCAGACAGCTTTATTCCTGAGCGCATATGAATGAGGCTCACAAAGCTAGATTTAATGGGAAATACTATTGGCTAGCTGCTCTAAAAATGAGGGAACGATTTACTTCGTATAATGAACAAAGCCAAAGTTGCTCTACCAGTTGCACAGGCAATGAAATATTTGCACTTTGAATTTATATCCACAGAATTCTTTGATTTTTAGAACGTTGTGCATGTGTTAAAAATCAACAAGAGTTGCCAAATGTTCCAATCTTCCTAAATCTAGTCCTTACACAGTAGTCGTAGACCCTTGAATGCAGAAGTCTGTTTTATGCTGCTAGTCAAAAGGCAAAACAGGATCTTGTTGAACTCTCTATGGAGTTCTTGTCACGAACATGCTCTTTCAGAGGAGTTCTAGAGCAGATTTATATCCTCTTGCTTTGCTTTACAGCTATATTGCTTTAAAGCAGTTTCTTAACTGCACAACTTGAGCTGCAGCTGTACATCTGCTGGCATCCTTTTTGTTACGCTACTATCCTGAGGCCCAGGTGAAGTGGCAATTCAGAAGAGACTGTTGCAATACACCACTCTAAAAGCAACTTACCTGAAGAAGTTAGTCTTCCATTCTGATTACCTTGCTGTGCTTTAAAAGGAAGTCAGTAGAAAACAGAACTGAAGAATGAGACACATTTGACTGACAAATGTGGAACTGTAAGAACACAGGTAGAAGCAATCTTGGACAGCCGAGAAAGGCAATCTGCTAACAAATGTGAGCTGCCTCGTTTGGATGTGTTACTAAGAAAATTGTGAAATTCATCTGCATTGAGCTATTCTGAAGCATTTATAATTGAGGGGATTAGGAAAAAAAACCAACAGCATAGAATATTGAAGTTGCTGAAAAACCTCCAAGTTCTCAGCAGTCTGGGAAAAAAATTGCACACCTACATCAGTTCTGTTGATGGTACAGAAAAACTGGGATTAAACTGCAATGCTGCAGAGATTGTTAGCAATAACTGTTAGCAATAACAACAAGCTGCTATTATTAAAAGATGAACTTGACATAAATTTATTTCATTCATTTCATAGTACTTTTTTCTATAACCTTAATTGTAGTTTACCTGATAGTGCATTATTTTATTATGACTTTAGCATCCTACTATTACATACATTTTAAATAAATGTAAAACAAAAGACAATTATAATCGCTCAGAAAGTTGTATAGTTCAGAGTGCATGGCTTCAATTTTGCTAAGAGGAATGACTACTTTCATCCCATGTATATCAAGACCTTGTCTCCAACTACACTTTACAAATACCCTAAAATAAATATAGAAGTAGAAACTAATCTTACAATAGAGATCAGTTCTCTACTACTGGAGTTTGCATTTCCCTAACATGTAAAAAAACCAAAACCAACCAAAGAACCCTGGCCAACATACAAAGTAAAACTGATTGATGCAAGCTTAAGCTGAGGAAACAGTGCCTTTTTTAATTCAGTTCCAGCTGTAATGGTCTCTTGGAGGTAAATCATAAGGTGTTCTCTCCTCCTCTTCAGGTCCATAATCTAATGGCAGACCGTAATTGTAATCAACTGTTACAACTGGTAATCTTTTGCCTTGTTCCATTTCTCTAGTAGTTTCACCTTCAAAAGTTTTTATTTCGTAGTCTAATGAACTATCTTCCTGGTGTACAGATGAGGATGGATGCATTGTACGTGAAGAATATGGTGCAAATCTGTTTTTTCCTCTGCTAAATTCATCTGAAGGATGCACTCTCCTATTGTCTTCAGGACAGCTTGCTCGATTACTGTAGGAAGAGTAAACATGAAGTCATTGAAATTAAAATTGCCTAGCCCTAAAAGAACAAGAATTCAGATTTCTACTTTTGTTTTTAGCCTCTCTAATTAAAATCTTCTCTACTAGATGTTAGAAATTTTTTTTTTTTTATTTAGTAGGTAAATGAACTAGAAAATGCTTTGTATTTCAACTGCTGTTTCTAATTAAAATTGCCTATTTACTGAAGGCTTCTTTACTTAGGATCCATTTTTGTTCATGAGCCCGATTTCATATTGTGAAGAATACTTAACAGCTGTTACATAGTCTCAAGCAACATTATACTTTGTATTTATATTGCAAAGTATTTTTGTATTCTTCTGCAACAGAAGAATCTACAAAACATCATATATATTTACTTTTTGTTGTGGATTCTCTTTACTCTCTAGTACAGTACTTTGTAAAATAAATGGTGTATAAAGCTGATTGATAGCAATCTTTCAAATTTCAAATCTTTGCCTTCACTAAACCATACATGAATACTATTGGAAGGGATCTCTAGTAATGTCTAGTTCAGTCTCCTGCTCAAATTCTTTCTTATCATGAGGTCGCACAGAGGCCACGTCCAGCTGAGCTCAAGCTATTTCAAAGGATGGCGATTCCACAGGTGTTCTAGGCAATGCATTTCTGTATCCTCAAAGAAATAGCCTTTCTCCATGTAGGTTACAGAATTTTTGATGGTCTAACAAGAGTCTGTTGCCCCTTATCCTATCACTGCACACCATGAAAAAGAGTCTGCCTCACTCTTCTTTATACTTTCTCATCAGCTGGTTGTTAGACATAGTATCAGTAGTTCACTTTTTTGCTTACTGAACATAGTTTTTTTTGTATTTTGAACACAGTTTTTTTGTATTTCATAATAAGTTAGCTTAAACTCTCCTTGTCATCCTAATGACTTAAGTGAGGAACTCTCAAACGATTTCATAACTACTATAACCTATATAAAGCCTGATACAGATGGACTACAATTTAGTCACATTATTTGCTCAGTGTTCAGATTCAATGGTTTAAGCAAAAAAATTAAGATAAATTTTTACAACACAGTTAATTTGTATTTTTTTAGTTGGTTACTGAAAGAGTAACTGTATAAATCAGAAAACAACATAGGTATTTACCTATAGCTTCTGTTGAAGTCATCGTTATCAGATCCATAATCTCTGTGAAGTGAAGGAGATGAGGAGAACTGAGGTTCGGATATGTTTTCATGGGAAGAAAAAGGTTGACTTCTGAAGACAATCAAAATAATGATATGTTAAGAGGAGTACAAACTACTGTAGGCTTTTGAAAAGTATCTATTAAAATTACTTCAAATAATTTAATAACAATTAACATTTCCTCAAATGAAGTTTTATTAGAACTATCTTAATTGTATTAGTTTAACATGTCAAAATGGTATGCCTCATGGTGATGACACAGTGCCTGGTTTCACCTGTACAATAAAAAAAGATTAAATCAAGCTTTACTAGCCCAGCAATTATCTGAACTATGTTCTGAAAGATCAAATAAATTTTTTGAGATATATTTGCAAGAAACTTAACTACTAAATCCAATTTACTAAGTGATATATGCTTTTGGGAGAATATGATGCAAGTTCAGAAGCAAAGGGATTTCTAGCAAATGATTAATTCATGAAATAAGAGAACGTCAAACTTTCTTGTAACATTACTGTTAGCTCAGCTTAGATGAGAATATAAATAAAAAATTACATCTTTTGTCTTGAGGAGTGCTGTTTAGATTTAACAAAGTTTCGTTTCAAGCTGAATCTAAAAAAGGTAAAACACGAGCTTTAAAGAAGCACAATCTTTTAGTTTAGGTAATGTGCCTTCAAATTTACAACACTGAAACTTAAGTCAAATACATCCAGACTTCAAAATAAAAAGTTGATTGTTAACTAACTGATCATTAATGCATGATTTTAAACAGATGACTGTTTCAAATAAATGTATTTTAAGAAGAGTTTAAAACTTAATTTAGAAGTGCTGCTAGTTCTGGTCTTACTCTTAAAGGATAATCAAAATAATCATATATAAAGAGCAATACAAACTACTGTAGGCTTTTGAAAAGTATCAGCTAAAATTATTTCAAACTGCAGTACTTTCAATTGTACCTGTCTGAACACCATTCACGTGGCAGGTCATCTTGAACAGGATGATCATGGAAAGGTCTTGACCTTTTTTGTCCTTGCCCTTTATTAACATAATCAAAGTCTTTTATCTGAGGCTGCTCCTGTAAGTCATCATAAGGCTGATGGTCACGAAAAGGTCTGCGCCTTTGCCCAAGACCTTTATTATCATAATCTTTGAGCTGCATCTCTGTTTGTAAGTCATTGTGAGGTTGGTGATCATGGAAAGGTCTCGATCTCTGGCCACGGCCCCTATTAACAAATTCAGAATCTTCCAGTTGCATCTGGGGCTGTGACTGATAGTCATGGAATGGTCTCAGTCTTTGGCCAGGACCTTTTTTGACACAACCTAACTCTTTTGACTGCATTGGAGTCTGAAATTGATCATGAGATGGCTGATTGTGAAACAGCCTTTGCCTCTGACCACGGCCCCTGCTACCAAAATCAAAATCCTTTGACTTCATATCTTCTTGTGAATCATCGTGGGATGGACAGTCAGGAAAAGATCTCTGCCTTTGCCCACGGCCTCTGTTAAATTCAAAGTTCCTTGATTGTCTCTCTGTCTGTAAATCACCGCGAAACTGGCGTCCATAAAAAGGTCTCAGCTGTTGTCCAGGTCCCTTGTTACTGAAGTCTTTCAGCTGTATGTCTTCTCGGTAATCATCGTAAAACTGGTGATCAGGAAATGGTCTTTGCCTCTGTCCTGGTCCCCTATTGTAGTCCCAGTTTCTCATCTGCATTGGTGTTCTCAAATCATCCTGAGTCTGATGGTCATGAAATGGTCTTCGTCTTCGTCCAGGTCCCTTATTAACGAAATCAAAATCTCTCAGTTGTGTTTGTCCTTGCAAATTATTATGAGAGTTGTCATCATAAACTCTTAATCTTTTCCCAGACCTGTAAAGAATTTTTTTCTTAAATAGAACATCTGTACTTGTAAGTACAAGTTATTAATGAAAGCTTTTTTTTAATCCAAGAATTGATATGAAACACATTGCAAGTAAAATATATATGTATCAAAGTTACTAAGAATCTAAACTCTAAGCAAAATTGTAAAACTTTCAAACAATGGCACATTAGAAGCTATGACAAACATTCAACTATAATTTCATAGGGCAAAACTAGTGATATGAATTTAAAAATAAAATGCAGACTGTTGTAGAATAATAAAGACCAGCAGGCATAGTAAAACTCTAACATTTTCCCGAAAGAACTGCTCACCAATTCCTAATAGCACATATTCCCTGCCTTCCCTGTATCTTCTCATTACTTTTTCTAATTCTGTAAATATACTTTGCATGAGTAGGCTACATTAAAACAAAATCTCTTCTAAATTAGAATATTTCAGTGCTTCCAGTATTCCAAAACACCACATTTAATTGTTAAAAATCAGCTGATTCTCTTGTAACATTGTAGTGGATTGCTGCTATAAAAACAGCTCACACTAAGGAAAAAATCATCTTTTGCACTATGGGGGTTTTTGGCTTTTCATTCCAGGTTTCAACTTATTACCCCTGAAAATCTTCATTTGGGAATTGTTCCACAGGTCCTTCTGTTGCATTTGGTGGGGGAACGATATCTTCATCTGAATCCCATACATCCATTCCAAGGTTACTGTGAAGAATAAAAACATCTCTCATAAGCTTCCTTTTATTCCCAAACATATTGAGAGAGGAAAAAAGAATCATAAAGATTCTTCAGTTGAGAATTACTGATTTTCTTAAAAATACTAAGTTAAACTTACAGACATTCAAGATTTTCACAGCAAGTTTTAATCTTGTAAATCTAGTTGAGGAAGGGCTGTAGAGAAAGCCTAAACTTCATACGTTTGGAACAACATCAAAAATATGTGAGACAAGTACCATACTTCAAAAAAATTCAGCACAGAACTAACTTACTTAATCACACCCAGTCTCTAAAGCAATCAACACAGTAAAACAAGAACAAAATGCACTATACTAAAATGAGCAAAATCTGTCAGATTATTTTAAAATCAATGGTACAAATAACTTACTGAGATGCAAATGTTAATTATTCTTAGGTACTCTTGGGTGTGAATACGATAAAGACAAAAGATTCCATATGCATCAGGAATATAAATACTAAAAGCAGGAGCTTTGGGAACAATCTTCCACCTTACTTCCTCCATGAGGACTGGTTTTTGTTGTGTTTTTTTTTTTGTTTTTTTTTTTTTTGTTTTTTTTTTTTTTTTGTTTTTTAATAAACCACACCATCAACAGCAGGCAGAGCACAGAGCTTATAATGAAATCTTAGCAGTAAATCTTCTCAATTTATAAGAGAATACAGATTCAATATAGTTGGTATAGTACAATACAAGTGCACCAGTGCCCAGTAGCATACATCAAAGTCATATAAATTCAAAGTATAAACAAAGGCACTTTATGTTATTCATATCAGAAGTCTTGCAGAATTTATATAGCTGTTTACTAAATGTTTAAGGGGGACAATTTTGGCTTACAAATGTAACTGAACTTTTAAAAATACATCCTGGAAAATCTTAAGCATGCGACTAAAAGCTTTTGCTTACCTTCTCATTGGTTGTGTTCTGAGATCTGTGAGATACACAAGACCGTCCATGCAATGACCTCTAGCATCACCAAAGGCTAAAGAAAAAGAAGAATGAGTCTAATGACGTGTGCTTAAACTGGGTCACAAAAATATGAAATAGCAGCTTTCTATTCATCATGAGATACTAAAATAATAGCATTAATACAAATGCTGTGGCAAGCTGTGATTGTTGAAGCAGTTTTTAAAATTTTTTTTAAACTGAAACTAGTAGCAGTAGCAACCTATGACTGAAAAATTCTTCAAAGCAAAAGGCAAAGAAAAAAGAATTAAACAGCTGAAACTTCTTGTCACTCAGTTTGCTAACACTCAAACCTCATCTGAAAGAGAATCAGCAGAAAATCTTCTATGGAGACTACCACGAGGTAACGACATGCAACAGCAGAACAACACACTACAGCAGAACTGTAGTATTTGTGAATACAACTATAGTTAAAGGTGAATTACAACTCAACATTTGTCTGAGTTCAAAGTGTGTAACATACCTTGGATTGCTGCCTCTGGATCCCAGCCTTCAACGTCTATAAGATATCTGAAGAAAAACTTGATTAGATTGCTGTCCCAAAGGGATTATAGACTAATATAAAGCCACTGCATCTTTTGTAAATACTGATATTTTTTTTCAACCCTTACCTACATATAAGGTAGCCAGTTCTATTAATTCCATTAGTACAGTGGACACCAATGAGTTTTTCTATCAAAAAAGATAAACACACACTTTAGTAGTTCAGAAAATGAAATTCCTTGAAATTAGCTTAAGACAAAAAAAGTGCTGTACTTTTTAGTAAATCATTATTGTTGTTTACAGAATGATACTGCCATGCTTGTAAAATAACATATTATCCAGACTTAATCTTCTTCATGCCGGATCTCTAGCAGCAGTTAACTCACTACTTCCAAACCTGTGAAGACTGAGATTAACTCTACAGAACATACAAAAAAGAAAAAGGAATGATATCAGAGAAAGCTGCCAGCTTTCAGTCAGAACTGCAGTAATAGGAAAGAATAAAATATGGTTTTGAAAGCAACCTTGGCCAACTAGCAAATGTAACACTAAATAAGTTAATGTACAAATTCTTTTAAAACTTACAAAAAGGAGAAAAAAATGCATAATATGCTTAGTATCTAGGAGTATGAAATGCATTACAAGAATAATTAATTTAACTGGACTGAAAATTCAGGTGATTACTGGGACGAATCATAGAGATGGAGTATTCAGGTTCACAGACACAGAGAAGCACTGTAATGGGAATCAGTCAAAAACATATCTTTTCTGAAAAGATTAGTATAATCAGCTGGAGCCTAAAAGGAGAATAACTTACTACTATTAGGCTGTTTCAACTGAGGTACTTCCAATAAGGGAAACAGCAATGTGGTCATGCAAGGCACTGATAAAAACCTCATCCAGACTATCTCATACACCAGTACACAACAGAAAAAAAACAACAGATTAAAATACATACTTAAAGGTCCACTGTGCTTGTCACAAAAAAGGGCCTATTTAGTGAGAATAAATAATATGTAAGAGCAAAATTTGGCATATGAATATTAACTGGTTGAGAGTTTAAATCTAGATTTAGAGGACAAACTTTAAATGTCAGAAGCACAAAGTTCAGGCAGGGACAAAGTACTGACAGAAGGTCTCTGAAATGGACTTCGATAAATTTTTGAATGAGATCCACTATCACTGTTTGCCATAGAACAGGACAGTCATGCTATCATGTAAGTTTATTCTAGGTTGGTGTCTCAACCTTCCAGACAGTAAAAGAACAAACTTTAAAAATTATTTGTAAGTAGAATCATGATTAGTTATCAGGGAAATCTGAAACCGAGGGCATGTTACAATGCATAAGTTAACAAAAACTGAAAACTCACACACCTCTGAATTTACATAATTACATAATTTTGCTAATGCAAAAACACAAAAACCAGCAACAGATCCACACTGTGGAAACACTGCATCTGCAAAATGATTTTTAAGAACTGCTAGGACATGATGGCAACAATTCAGAAAATCGCTGTGTGTGACTAAATGGGCTTGATTAAGTTGCATATCAGTGCCCAGTGCCATCAGAGAAACCCTGTTCTATTTTCAACATCCACAGAGGAGCAGCAGCTGTGACACTGAGTTTATGGGGAAAAATCTGAGCCGGATTCTATTGAGTATTCTCTGTCAGCTAGATGGGGGCAACTGATTTAAACCTTGTGAAAAAGGTGGAGTTCAGATGGGGGCATTCAACAAGCACTGGATAGAGAAGACTTCCCCAGCACAATTAGAGAAGTATAATAAAGAAGCCTAACTACAGTGGCATCAAGGAGTATAAAAATACTTGCAATTATAGCAAAAAAAGTCTATTGCCCAGCAGTGGTCTGTGAATTACCAGAAATTCATAAGCAAGTTTTTCTCACTTGGAGTTGCTTTGTCACATGACAGATACAGGTATCATATTATTAAGAAGTGAATTGTTACTTTTGAGAAGGGTTTGTTTTAAATACAAGAGATAAGGTATATTACGTTTACCACCACATAATAATAAACTGGAAAGTGCTATGGAGTGCATTAAGACATCTGGAGTCCCAGATGCCTTAAAGGATCTATTGTAATTAATAAATGATGCAGCTATCACCAAAGTAATACATTTTTTAAATCTTTTACAGCATAAGATGCTGATATTTACCATTTCTTGCATTTTCCCATAGGAATTTTCTGACCCATTTTTTGAATTGTAGAATAGTAGCGTTATCAGGAACTTCTAGTCCAACAGTATAAAGTTTCTTATACTGCACACTTTTAGGTAAATCCTAGAAACAAGAAGAAAAACATGGTAAAAATTACTGAAATATTGCATTAATGAAAACCCTTAAGCAGTATCTAAAATATCAGTGATCCAGAACTGTAGTTCCAGTGCTGCATAGAAACTGAAAGCAATCATGACATGACTTTACAAAGAGACATTCTCAGAAACCAATATTTACATTTCTGTTGTAAAGACCTTATGTGAGAGAAGAGTATCTGTACATTTACTTATCCCTAAAAATAAGATGGCACATGAATTAATTAAAAAGAGCAGATTATTTTAATTCCATTCTAACACATTTAACAATTATTAGCAACATCTACCCTGCTGAACCACAATCACATTCACACATCTGCCCCCTTAGTGTATCAAGCCAATGTACTTTTGAAGATCAACATTCAGTTATTAACAGCACTACTTATTCTCCTTTTCAGTAGGGGGCAATTAAAATTCTATGAGCTGGTCAACTAGTAACAAATCTGTCACGGAGGAAGCAATTTTAAAATGTATCCTTTTTCAGTGGATTCCACTGAAGATGTCTCCAATATCTTTTCTACAGTGCCTAGCCCTGAAGTCTTTATCCATTATTCTGAGCTGCCATAGCACAAATGAGCCACTGATGTAACTAGCAGGTAGGAGGAGCTTCTTCCTGTCATAAAGCATTTTGTTTCTATTAGAGATATGAAGTAAAGTCTAGATGGCTCAACTTGAATTGGAATAGACAAGGCGAGTAAATGCAAAAATACTTTAAAAGAATGATGGCAGTAACTATTCTAAAATTTGCTATTATTCTTACAGTACCTTAACTTCATAGTATCGCGTGGTATATGTTAAATCGATAATTAATCCGAGCTCCACATTTAGGGCTTTCATTGCAGCAATTAAGTCTTTTGGTGTAAATTTCTGGGTTGGGGTAAGCCTCTGGTTAATTGCCTACAATAACAATGGAAAAGGATCATTTGCTTTTTGAGTTCTAATAAGACATTTGTTATATTCAGCTTATTTAAATAGGAAAAGAGGAGTTTTCAAAACAGGAGTATCAAAAGCATATCCATATTTTATACAGACAAAAAACAAAATAAAAATTTGTTCCTCTTCCAATGAAAAGGCAAGAAAACATGGAGGAACTTCTACTTCCACAACATTAACAAAAAAGCACTAATTTAATAGACAAAAAACCTTGCAAAATGCAGCATGTAATAATTTTATATACATACTGATTAAGTAACTAACTAAACAAGGAAACCGAAAACACTGCAGTCCCTCCCCTGGAACTTCTTTTGTCCTGCACAATAGCACAACATTAACAGTTTATTTCACATAAAACATCAGAAGTTGTGATGCCAGAGTTCACTTACTCTCAAGGCTTTAACTCTCTCCCCACAAATGTTAGGCAGGTATTTTTATCCTTGGTTCAACTCTTGTCAGAAAGTACTTGCATGTCATCTAGCACTGGGAAATGTTAAATAAGACTAAAATACAGTGGCACGTTGGTGGATAATGAATAATTCATTTCATTTGACAGACACAGTGTGAAAACTGTTTACTCACCCTATTGTAGCTGTGGTTTCTGAAATGTGTTCTCTGCTCTAGGTATGAAAATGCCTTGTGCACAAATCTGGATTTTCTCTGAACAGTGCGCTGTCCACTGTGAGAGCCTTTTGGCTCTGTCACCACCAATAAAGAGTGGCAAAACAGATGCAGCAGCCTCAACCACCTCTCAGTTCCTTTGTTAATAAGAAATTCAAGTAGATTGGACTCAGAACTAATGGAAAGGAAGGCAGCCACAGACCACACAACTCTCAGAACCACAGATGCTATAGGGTAACTAACTATTCCATCTTTTGACTGTACAGATTCTAATCTAAGATGCTAGCAACCACTTTGAGTTGAGTCTGGAAACAGAGAGAAGAATTCTAATTTAAGAATGAACAGCAGGACATTTCTATATATCAAAGCTGGTATATGATTAGAAAGCTTGCACTGAAACAGTAGGGCTGAAAATGCATAGAAGTATTCACTCCTGAGTATTTCAAATATTGGCGTACTGCTGAAAAACAGTGGAGGTTGTCTAAGTCCAGACCTAACAAAGACTAGTCACAATTATCTCTCAACTACTCAGAACTGTTTTTTAATAAAATCTGAAACTGAATTCACAAACTTTGAGGTGACAACTACTCACCTGCAGAAGTCTGTGGCAGAACTTGTAAGAATTTTTTTTTTTTGCTATGCAAACTCACACTTAAAATCAAGTGAAAATACATCCTACAAAATTAAGACATCTGTAAACATCTTGCTTCACTGTGTGAACAGTTAACTGTGTTATGAAAAGCTATTTGAGATTTTCTGAAGTACTCAGACAAATCCTGCTGAGTTTACCTGCTCTTTTTATGATCTCTGGTGGAGCTCCTTCCAGGCTATCAGAGAACTGTAAGGGAAGGGTAAACTAACAACAAAGTATCTTCCTCTGAAATCTAGAGTGACAGTGTAATGCTGTAATGGGATGATAATGGCAGGGTGGCAAAGTCTTTGGCTACAGCAAATGGGAACAAGCCCAAACGCAGCAGCCACAGATGCAGAAATGAAGGAAAAAAGATACTTACCTTTGGAAGGCCTCAGGCAGGTAGAGACCTCTGGCAAGAAATGCCTTCACCTCCCCTGCCAACCCTTAAATGAGGTCTGGCAAGGGGTGGATCCTGGCTCCACCCCTTCTAGTCACTCAGGTACACTGCATGCACCTGAACTCCTCTGGGTTGGCCCTGCCTTCCCACCAGGTGCTCACTGCTTCAGGCTGCAACTCCGCATTTCCTCTACAGATGGGAAACTAGAAATATATGGAGTGCAAAAATCCTGCCAAGAGCAGTGTGTTTATGAAAAAAATTGGTGCTGGATCAAGTGGAATTACAGGAGCTGATGATGCAAAAAATCTCTCCCATCCCAATAGTAGAGAAGCTAATTACAAATCTATTGAATCTGATTTCCACTGGTAAGTAGATCTACCCTCTGGCAATCTTGGTAGAAAAGCACATGACTACTATACTGTTCTTTACAATTATGCAGAGTAAATATGACCAACTAAGACCTTTGGTGTCAAAGCAACCAAACCAGAATACTGAAGCCGGGAAAGCAGCTAAGGAAGCAAACCCTGCAAGCATTCCACTTCAGTCTTTGCTAACAGAAGTGAACTGAATGGTGACTGAAAATGTAATGGGGATTAATATGCCAGAAGAAAAAAAAAATTTTAAACTACATGAATACTAGAGTGCAATCAGTAGACAACAGTTTAGACAGAATACTTACTTTTAACTGCTATGATTATGTCTAGCCACTGAATATTAAAAGAGCTTAGAAACTTCTTTCCTGTGTATCTGAAGTAAGAACTTGTATGAATTAATTTATACAGCATGTGTTAATTTATACAGAAAGGCAAATTTGCAACCATGTACCTCAACCCACTAAAGAACTAAAGTCTCCACATTTTGTTCTGTCACAAAAAAAAATTTAGAGATCTAGCTTAGTGTATTTAATGGACTAAGGCTCTATTCCATGTTATTAAGGATCTAATGGAGTTACTAACACAAAAACAGAATAAAACTATGAATACATATCACTGAAGCTTACCAGTAATCTAAATATCTAATTTTAAAAGTACTGCAGTGGTAAGTGTATTTTAATAAGTGCTTCATCTTTGCAAAATGATATTTTGGCTTATACTGCCTAGACTGTTATTCATATTGCAACCCTCTCCCATGGTAATAATCAGACTTTTCTTCTAAGAGTCATGAAAGGATGTTAAATAAGATGTTGAATTTAGGCCGCTAAATTAGCGATCAAACGACTTCATAATTGGTTAGAGATTGTCTGATTTACAAAAAATGAGTAACACTAAATACATCGAGAGAGTGAAAAAAATATAGACCATTATGTAAACAAAGCCATTGGTAGATGACTGGATTGATTATTTAAACAAAATATTTTTTCATATATCTTTCCTGAAGTTTGTGTGAATATTAATGCTATTTTTCATTACTTTTGTACTGTATTTAGTAAAGACAATGTGTAGTTACTGTTTATACATACCCCTTTTAAAGGTACTTTGAACGCAATAAATCTAGTTCCTGGTATAGGCTGCCCAACTGGTGTCAAACTCCTCCATCTGTAACGAAATAAATATTTATTTTAAAATATTTTTAAACAACAGATGTCAACAAAAGACACAAGTAGCTCTAAGTAGAACTTCTAAAATAACGTATGTCCTCCTTAGATTAAAACTTTGGTAAAACAAAGCACATAAAAAGCTCTTTTCTTTAAAGTTTTAATAACAGTTACTTCAAACTATATGAAATATCTTACAAATATCAGGCAACTCTGATGGCATATTTAGCACAGATTTAATGTAATAGTTATTAAAACTTCAAGCATAAAGTCACAACAGTTACCTTTTTCTGCCTACAATGGGCACCTACTAGCATAGAGCATTAAGATTTCCAAAAAGCACAATCAATAGTTCCTAAATTTCTTGGTCACATAAGCAAGCAGTTGCAATAGATATGCACAAAAGTTTGAAAAAGATGTCCAATTAGATCCTTGTATGTATGTAAGATCAGCTTTCTAAAAAATCATCTTCCATTAGTACCCTGACTGTCTCACCAACACTGACATCTTTTAAAAAGTCATAAAAATTCATTTTGTTATGATATTACACATTTGAACACAATTAATGGCTTAGCATTCTTCTGGGATAAATGAAACAGGGAGCTGCCTCCTCACGCTAGGAGAATATCAACAGTGTTACCACAGGACTGATGGAAGAAGAAGCTTATTTACACACTACACAACTTACACAAACACACTCCTATTGTTTGCAAGCCTAACATCAGGAATCATAATAAAATGAATATTTATTCTCCATAAAGCACTATGATAAAAAAAATATTTTTACAGATCATGTGCATGACTGCTGCTACCATGCATTAGAATTATGTCCCAAATCTGCAGCTGTTACACAAAGTCATTTTGCAGTATTGACAGTACATTCCAAAACAGTCTTTTTCCTTCCTTTCTTTTCCAGCTTCCAGAAAACTCTGTTCCCTCAGAACGTTAGGGAAGCACTTACAGACAAGGAGCACTAACATAAAGTAAAGTAGAAGAACAACGTTAAAAAAAAAAAACACTTTTTACATTATAGTCACCAGAAATTTTTCAATGGCGGAATCAATTCTTAACTTGGCTGAATCAAAAACTCTTAGAAAGTTGTTACAGCCTCACTTAAATTATTTAGATGACAATGAAATGCTAAGTTTATTTTCATTAAAAAGTACAAAACTTTTAGATTTTGCAAATACATTCACTTTGTAGTATACTTCTTTTTCAGGGCAATATTTTTCACTGCTCTTTCTCTTGGTACTCTCAAAACCACAAAGAATATTTGATTGCAGAAAAATCAAGCAAAAATCACTTTAGTAACATGAGGATTTACGTTACAACAATCAAATTCTTAGTAATTCCAAGTCCACAAAGAAATGGTATTCACTAATTTTACACAGTGCTGAAGAAATTCTTCATGTAGCACATTTCAGAGACACCAGTATACATTCATGACTAGAGGACACATTCCATGCAACATGCTCCTAGTTTTAGATAGATAAATTCAATAGGAATTGATTAAGATCACAAGCAGTATAAACATACAGAAAATACTACCCAACCTAACAAAACCCAGGACATACGTATCCAAACTGCAAGATGTGGTCAGTTAAAAAAATTAGTTGTACCAAAGAGAAGTTTAATCAACCCTGTGCATAATTTAATTTTACCTCGTTCACATCATAAACCACTATGATTCTATATCATCTTAAAAAGAAGCTAAATGCTGTGAACCATTATTAGATGTACATTTGATCTGACCTACTGTTAAAATTAATGAGAAAATCAAGCTTAACACCAACTCCAATACCAAACACCAGTAGCCTCTGGCTATTTTTAATAACTCAGGAAATTAAAAATTTTTGATCTCAAACTTGCAGGCAGAATCAGAAAATGTGCTGCTTCTGGGAATAGAGAAACTAGTATGAATACCAATAAAACATACAACATGCTTTACAACAGTGGGATTCATTCATCAGGCAGCCAAAGGCCATACTTGCACATACACATTTAGAAACGTTTTGAAGGAAGGCAGAAGTAAAGTATCCCAACCACAGAAGACCAATCAGCTCATACACGGAGACAGCTGGATGCCACAGGTTAGAAACTCAAGTTGCCTTTAACCAGCTTTCTCTTGGAGAACTGTATGAGTGAAAATCTACCATAATCAAAGTAAATTCCAAGAAACTAGAAATCAGCAAGAAATGCTAAAAACAAACAAACAAAAAAAAACACCAAAAACTTAAAAATCCTATTTACAAAACTCATCATCGTTCCTGTAGCAATGATTAAAAAGTTTGAGTGAAAAACACTGAGCTGGACATAAAGTAGCTGGGAAGATAGAAGGAAGTTTCCTCAAAGAGCCAGTGGTATCTCCCTGAGACACAGACAATGTGTGCTTCTAGGCATTAGAAACATTCAGGTATTTACACTATAATGGGGACAGCTCTGGCCATAGAACAGTCACATTAGAAAGACACTGTGATATGAGTCTAAGATGGAATTGTAAATTCAGTAAAACACTGCAGCTTAATAACCCAATTAGTAATCAAATAAAGACAGACAGATCAGGAAGAAAATGAGAACTTCTGTATGAAACACAACAGCCGTCAAAATACAGGCAGGAAGTCATCATACTCTGAGACAAACTATTACCTGACAATATGTGCTATTTCTGGACTTTTCATAAAACAAGCAGCCAGGTCAAACACCCTCCAGAACCTCCCATGTGTAAAAGAACTGCAAATCAAATTCTGCTTTAAGTTTGCATTGAAACAGCTGAGAGGCTTTTATCAACCCAACATGGTGATTTTTTTTCTGGTCTCTATATAAAACCACAACCCCCAGATTTATTTGTTTTAATAGAAAAGTACTGAAGAGAGAATAGCACTCAAATAGAAAGTGACATATTGCACACACACAACAAGTTTTTAATTACGGCTTTATTTCTGTAAGTTTTCAAATAAGTAAACAATCCATGGAATACATGCAGAGTAAGTAAGATCTGAAATGCAATGAAACAAAAATTAATGAATTGCTTAATTCTTTACTTTCCCCACTTCTCTATCATTTTTTGTCTTTGTCACTTCCCAACTACCATCAACAGTCTCAGAACACAGAACTTTACCAGCCATTCCAAATAAGAGAATCACATCTCTGTTGAAAAGTATTCAACTCTAATGAAACATAATTCCCTCTGCCCTCTGAAATCTGTGACTCCTTCATGACTTCCAGTTAAATAAGTAAAATTATTATTGCTACTACAGACTGTAGTTAGCTCAACTATAAGTGGCTTTATATCTGGTTTACATTAAGATATATTAATACACTTATCCATTTTTGTTTAAATGAAAAGCGTTGTTTTACTGTCTTGTTTTTTGTCTAAAAATCTTAGATGCGCAGTAACAGATTGATTTGCTTTCTTAAAACAAAGTTGGTCTTTATAGTGAAAATACTCCACTCTTTGGATTATTACTTTTTCTAGACTCTAAGGGAAACATAAAATAAGGTTATATTTCTGCAGATGCTATTCAAAGCAGAACCTGAATTGATGAAATTATACCCACAGTAAGATTTGGGATGCTGATGCACCACATGTGTAACCCTGTAAAACCATCACAGCACTTTGTGAAAGCTCATTAGATAGCTTGAACACATTCTACTGGCTGACTCCCAATAAAACACCGTAATATACAACTACCAAAGGACAGTACCATTTCAGACCCTGGTGGAAAGCGCAGCAGAGCAGGAAACTTGAATCCCTCTCTTATGTTAAATCTCATTTTGTTACAAAATCACCTCTACAGCACTATTTTATAGGCTTGAGGCTGCAATGGATACTGCACATCTTGGAGTTTTGCTCCAAGACTTTACTGGGAAAAGGGAGAAATGATTTTTGCTATGAAGGAATATGGAAAATTGTGCTTCCAGGCTACTTCCTCTCCTCTTTGCTGGAGCAAAGGCTGTGCAAAAAGCACAACATCAGCTATTAATACTTCTTCAGGTGCTGAGTATGCTCACAGTTCTTGATTCCAGCAAGGTTGCATAGTGCTGTAATACAACTCTTACATACAGGCAACTTTAGTTATGCTGCACACACAGTATTGTAAAGAGTGACAGTAATTAGCTGACCAATTTTTAAAAATACCCTATTTTTTTATTTGTACTATCTCTAGCTAAAGCCTAACTGAGCCTTCAAATTTATCATATCGCTTTAATTAGCAGAAAGGAAAGTGGATTAAAACTGTTGGGAACTGCATAAAAAATAGAGGCAGTATCAAAGACAACCTAAAAAAATGTTGGCTGTCACTTATCTACTACCAGGCTTCTCATGCACTATCGTTACAAAACAAAAAAAGTTAGTGTTACGTTCACAGTTATTAAAATACTGTGATACGATGGAGATATTACTTCCATAGTTAAATACTGTCTGAACTGGTCTTCGTGTTGCAGTGTACCTCAATCTTACTTCTTCCAACAAACTGGGAACACTTCAGTATCGTGAGCTTTGTCAGACAGTAGCACTATCTTTACAAGCAATTACTCTACAGCAGATGTTCTCCTCTCTGTGAAAGATACACAGGTGTTAGTTTCTAATCAGAGAGGCCAGAAGCACAGTCCACTGTGTCTTCCATATTTACAGAAGAAATGCACGTAACCTAAAAGCACCTCAAGCTCAAATGCCATGGGAAAAGAAGGGAAAAATGAGTAACTGATACATTCACAACATTTTAGTACTAATTTTTAAGTATGAAAAAAACAAGCAGGAGTTATTCTTACAGGCTCCCTTTATTATTGCTTGCAAGACTAACCCACTTTCAGGATAACTTTTTGTGTTAAAGAAACTTTCAAACAAATAAATGCATACATAGCATTTTCTTAAATTTTATTCTATTTCTAATCTCTGAGTTGGTCCGCTATTAAAATAATCAGTTTCTAGAAGCTATTTCTAAAAGTTTGCTTATTGTTTGTTTCCATTCATTGCTTTAGGCCAGCATGTTTTGCAAGAAAACACACTTTTTGTATGTCATTGTTCCTCCTAAGAATATTCTCAATAAAGTTCCTCTAGATAACGTTCACCTTTCCCAAAATACCGTACAGATTCCAAGTTATTGTCCTGTTACAACGTGCCCGTATGTCTCAGCACACCCTCCTACCACAAAACTTGTTCCAATATCAGCAGTAAAACGTAGGTTAAGCTTTTGAACTTGGACTTCCTTCAACTTTTTTTTTTTTAAGAGGTCAACAGTAGGACCACATTTGTTTTAAATGAGAGTATTCAGCGGTGCCCATATGTACTCCCACTCAAGCCATCAGAAAGCAAGTAGAATAATATATTATTTTGTGTTGCTTTTTTTTTTAAATTTATTTTCACTGATAGAATATTTTTTGTCATCCTATTGTAAAAACAAAAAACAGAGGTAATTTGTTTCTGGAGCTGTGTGTTCTTTGATTGCGTGCATGCAACCACCTGCTCTCATCTTATCTTCCCTTACTCTGAGCAGTCAGGATGGGCTGCTCTCCCATTTCCCCAGGTAAGTATGCATCTGGGGGTGAGTAAGTTAGGAAGAAGGGACTGCATTTGCTGATGAAGGAGAATGTTCACAGACAGGCTGGAGCATCATACTCACCTGGGGGATGAAGGGCTGTGTTGTTCCTGTCTTGGAGAAGATACCTACCTTACCTGGCAGCACATGGCGAAGACGCTTGTGGCAAGAAAGCACCCGGGGCAGTGAGTGCCCCTTCTCTACGGGCAGGGCTGTGCCCGCTCCTGCCTCTCGCTTAGTGTGAGGGATACTTACCCCTCGGGGATAGTGTTCTTCTTTACCATGCTGAAAGCAGGGGCAGGCAGAGCAGGAGACAGCGGTGAAAGTGCGCACTGCAGCAAAGGAGAGAGAACCGCGCAGTTAACACGGTGCCTATCTCTTTCTCCATCAATGGGCATTTTCACAGGGCTGACTCAAGATAAAGTAAACGAAGCAGTCAGCCGCGGCTGGAAGCCATCCTGAAAAAGTTCTGCTGCTTGCAAGCTACCCTATGTTCTCCACCGCAACTGTACAAGAGGGAAAGACAACAACTCACCTCTCCTCTCCAGGAGACCAAAAGAACCAGAGAGGAGAGGCGGCAGGTTTCTAACTCTCGCAGCAGCGCTGCAAGGGTGAAGATCTTCCAGGCAGACCCAGGGCAGTCTGCTCAGCGCTCGTGCTCCCGCAGCCAGAACTCGTCTCAGCCAGAAGCTCCGAGCATCTGCAAGAGGCCAGGCCGGCCCTCAGCGAGCGGGACGACCGCCTGCCCCGCGCTAACCTCGGCGGCGCCGACCCCGCGGCGGCCCTGGCAGCAC
>JAOWBP010003659.1:19209336-19231621 GCA_028571105.1 Tragopan temminckii
AAAGGAACCGAGCGCCGGGAACCCGTGGGCGCAGGGGGAGACCTGGGGCGCGTGCGTGGTGTGGAAACGGCTGGGGGTGAGGGTTGGTGCTGAGTGGGTGGAAGGAGGCGGGTGTGCTTTCCGCGGCGAAACGTTTTGTGGTCGCGAGGAGCGGAGCTCGAAGGGAGCCCTGAGGGAGAGCCGGGTTCGGGGGCGTCCTCGCCTGCTCCCTTCCTCAAGCGTGCCTGTGGTGCTGCTGCGGAGCTGCGGTATTGCATCTGCACCGCCAGGAAGGAAGGAAGCGCGCGGAGCAGGCTGTGTCTGCTGGCAGCGAGGTGCTGTTCTGAGAAAATGGTGGTGTGTCTTTTAACTAGACCGCTGCCGGGGCGTGTGAAACTGTTGTTTCTCGGGTGCAATTATGACTTGTGCGCTTACTGCTGTGTAGTTGTGGAAAAGCCTGGCACCCTCCACCTGCAAGGTTTCACCAGAGCGTTTCTACGTGTGTTGTTCTTGAGTACAAGACATCCCCTGAGAATAGGAGAAGCCAAATCGTGTTTTAGGTTTTCTTCAGATTTGTGAGGGAGAGCCGTGAAGGCTTCTCGCGTTTCAGCTATCACATACAATGTGGTGAGCGAGGTCTCACCGCCGTGTTGTCAGGAGTTCCTGCAGCTCTGGGTAGTGCTGTGCTGTCCCTGTTAGTTCTGGAAATGAACAAAAATCCTGTGAATTCAAGAAGCAACATGAAACTTCTAGCCCTAAAGTATTTTAATCTGAGGGAAGCGTGAGACCACGGGGCGACTCACAGTTGTTAAGAACATAGTGCTACCATGAGGTGCTTCTGTTGAGAGGATCCTAAATTCTCAAAGATCTCACATTTCATCTCTGAAGAACAGATTAATTTGAATTTCTTAGAGTCAAATGTGAAGTTTTCCTCCTAAACCTAATGCTTTAAATCACAACTGGTATCAGCTGTTTAGTATCCCTTTGTTCTGGAAAGCCACCGTGCTCCTCAACAAGAGCCTCACACTGCACTGGTAAGCAAGGCCTGGCTCTGTGGAATTCAATTCATTATCTAATAAGATGCAAAGCCACCTTGAAAGGAGAAAGTTCTACAACGTGTAGTTAGATTTAAAGGGAGATAGTTTTCATAATATTAGAATAAGAAAGCTGATGCATTTGGTCTGGCACAGCGTTTTTAACAAAGGAACTTCTAGATTCTGGCTCTTTTGAGTGTTTTGGATAGGACTCTCCTAGGAGTTGCCACATCGAATTAAGTTCAACAGCCAAACTTGTTAGCAGTCACTCTGCCAGACTGTGCATACAAGGCAAAACAAAGACGGTGATGAGAATCCTCAGCTCCACAGTTTTTGAAGTATTTGAAGGCCTCAGAAGATTTCTGGGGACTTCTGAATTGTTACCCTGTGCACCTTGCCTAACTCATATCAACTTTGCTGCAGTCTCCTGATAGTCATGTGCATTCTGTAGTCAGTAAGCGTATCATCCATCTCTGCAAAAGTATTTTCAATTAGCTAAAGAACATAAAGAGTGCTGTGGGGGATAAAGAAATCTTTGAGAGCTTAGAAAAAGCGCTCTGTTGATGTTACTTTTTAATACAGTATAATAGGACTTCACTGTACAGGAAGGCAGGAGTGCTTCATCTTTTTTATTTCTCAGGTAATTAGGATGCTGTAATTCATGCACGTGGTCTCAGAAAGCTTTATTGTGGATCAGTGTGAACGACAGTGGTCACATGAACAGTACTGATAAGCAGTGTTACTCTTTAGTTATGTAGCTTTAACACGTTTGTAGGATTGAAATTATCAGTGTTCTTAAACCCAATTTTAAACTGGTAGTAAGTTAAAATTTACTACAGTTTTCTCAACAAAGTATATCAGTGCGTACTAAAAATAGGAATTAGTACTGTTAGCAGAACAGTCCTCTAAGGATCTGAAAATTAAAAATTATATTTTGCAAGAAAATACTTCTGGACCCTTTCAGAACAACTTTCTTGAAAGTGAAAGTCATTCCATTCTTGTTTTTAGTAACCCTTATTTAATTGTTCATCTTAAATTTTTTGCTTATTTTGAATTTAAGTCGTAGTCTCAATTTGCATTTCTCAGGAGACAGAGAATGTGCTTTCTCCTCCTACAGTTTATACCCATATTTAATCACTATTATCCTTTAATTGTAGTTCTTATACAATTTATTGGGTTTTAAATTATTTTTCTGTATGAGAGTAGTTCTGGATGTGGCAAGTTTCAGTGTACCCGAGCAAACTGCAACATGATTTGACATGATTTGAACCATACGTAATTTATTGCAGTTCTCAAATCCCACTAAGAAACTTTTGAAGCCATCTAATAATTACTTTAGAGCTTTAGAATATACTGTTTCTTATTTTCCTTTGTTGTGTTTTAAAATATGGACAACTAGAATGTGTTCAAATGTTGGTTAGGTCAGTACTGTATAGATCTACTATCCTTTTGTAAGCTTACACTGTTGTTCATACAGAGGTTATGCCTGCTTTTTTTTGCTGTACGTTTACAATATACAATGCAATAACCCTGATTAATTAGATGTTAAATATTAGTTTGAATGTGATGTATACATTACAGCAGTTCTCTGGTAATAAATCTCTCTTCCTTTGCTGTATTGTAATTGCAACAAACCTGGAAGCTCACATTGAAGTCTGATGTTATTAACCTGATATCTTTTAGGATGTAATTGTGAATCTGAAATGTTGTGGATCAACAAAAACTTTTCATTTTTATTTACCTTTTATAAAATTTGAGTGTTTATTCAGGAAAAAAAAAAAAAAAAAGAACAGAAATAGGCTTTGTTGTGTGAAACAGAAATTTGAGTTGTAACCACCAGAGGGAGCATATTACATAGTCAGGATTCCCCTAAAAGTGCCTGCTTGCGACTAACAGATTAATTCACATTCCCTATTATTTTTTCATTTGGGAAAGAGCGCATCTGGGAATTAACGATCAGTGTTAAATATTGGGTATCAGAAACACTGTGTATTCACTTTAGTTTCTCAGTATTTGTATTTCATAATATAAAAATGTGAGCAGTTAGTTGATCTAAAATAGGGGGGTGAAAGAAATGGGATTTTCTTGTAATTTTAAAACATTGAAAGCTTTTCCTGATTTGTTTTTCATAGCTTACTGAAGATGCTGGTAGACCACAAGTAGAAGAACCTGTAAAACAGGACCTACAGGAAGGTAGTACAAGAAAAATACTTATTTACATACTTCCTGTTATTGTGCAGCGAAACTTGAGCAGTCAGCTAGAAGCCTATTAGTTTTCATTTTTACGTGCTTACATTGAATAGTCCTATTGAACTCAGTGGCAATTCCCATGGTTGAAGCTAGAGGTTCCTACGTTTGATTTCCTTGTATTCACCTAACAGCAGTGACACCAGCTCCAAATGATAGGTGAGGTCTTGTGTGTGAGGAAAGATGCCCATCAAACCTCTATACTTTCACACCCTTAAGTGAGAAATCCATGCTGCTTCTTTGCATCCCCATCACTTCATCCTCTCTATTTTGCACCCACCTAAACAGTACACTGACTGAAGAATGCAGAAGGGGCACAAGACCTGTTTTGCTATGTACAAAATGAAAGTGCCATGATGCATGATGAACAGGAATGGCTTATGGAGAAACCTACTCTATGGGTTAAATTCATCTCTTTGTACAAGTAAGATTATAAACTTTAAAGGTGGCAATTTGATGTGATTTGTATATGACATGCAACTGTTGCTAAAGGGCTAAAAGGGATTTATTTCTGTAGCCTGGCTTCTAGCAGTCCTGAGCATGTGAGTATGGAGGCCAGTTATCCTGATGTTGATGTTTACGATATAAAACCAAATACTGTTTCAGGAATGTGTTGATTTAATGCATGCAATTGTTGTTTAAAAAAAAAAAAAAGCTAATAATTTGGTATTTCTGAATGTGTTTTTGTTACAAGATTTATTGAGCTATAATGCTGACCAGAAGGGTCTGGGAAAGCTTTAATGGAGGAAAGGTATTTAAATACTATTTAAATACACTGTAGATACTTACACTGTCAAAGCACAGAACAAAATAGTGACTTAAATTGGGCTACATCCATTTTATCTCAATTCACTTAGCACTGGCTCACTGAATATATTATGTTCTAGGGTGTGTGTTGTTGTGCTTCATTAGTTCTGTTTCAGTGTGAAATCATCTGAAAAGCATAATCTCATTATCTGCAGTTGTTGATCATTAGCTTGTACTTAAGTCTTGTCAAGCTTGAATTTCAAGACTTAAGCTGGAGATGTTTCTCTTATATTGGCATTTCTAATTAGAAAAACAATATTTGTTAGACATCTCGAAGTTGTTAACCTGTAATTCAGCATTGAGCCTGCTGAAGTTCAAGAAGCATTTAGGCAACATTCTAAGAAACATGATTTGAGTTTTGGGTGGTCTTGTGTAGAGCCAGGAGGTTATGGGGTTGTTGGTTTGGTGGTTTTTGTTGTTTCTCTTTTTTCCCCAGCTGTTGTACCCTTTTTACTGTGTCATAAGACAAATTGTTCTCCTGTTAACTGGAGTGTTAACTGTTAATGTACATGAGGTGCGTTTAGAGTGACGTTTCTATGCGTCACTCTACACTTAGTGATATTGCCCTCGACTATAAAATCTTGGAGAGCTAAGGTTTCCTTAGGACATAATTTTTTTTGTTTTACTGAGATCAGAAGGGAAACCCGTATTTAGGAGTATTATTGTATATGTAACTTTCTGGAAGGAAAAAAGGGTGTATAGGTACTACTGTCAGTAATTGATGAAAGTTAGACAATGATGTGTCCTGGTTCTGCTGGAGTGCAATGCATGTGACCTCATGTTCGATTTTTGCTAATCCAAGTGCGTGTTTCACACATGAATCAGTCTTCACAACTTCTCTGCTTTCAGAGCAAATCAAGGATTACAGTGCCCCCTACAGCAACTCTGCGGTTTTTGTTTTTTCTTTGAATCTTGAGTCAAGCTATGTGCAGATACTTGTCAGGTACACTACCAGTAAAAATAGTAGTGGCTCAGAGAAGCCTTTTTTACTTTTTATTATTTTTTATTTTTAAGAATGGTCTTCAGTTTCTAGTTGACTTTCTCCCTTGCTTCTCAGAGATTTTCATCTGTCCTGGAGCTACTTATTTCTGTTTTATTAGCACTGGTGTACTGTGATGTTGGAAATTGCTGGTTGTGGTTCTCCTGAGCAGAAACTAAGATCAGCTAGAGAAGGGTATGCTGAGAAGGCTGGGGTGACTGTGGTTTCCCCTTCTTAAGCACTGCTTATTGAAGCACATGCTGCTGGACATGTGATTGGGGGGGGGGGAGATGTAGCTGTGCAGCTCTTCCCTAGTTGATTTAAATGGAGCAGGAAGAGAAACCCAAAACAGGAAAGACTGATTTAAATTAAGACAACACTAGCATAAGAACAAGTGACCATAAATAAATGAGAGCTGATAGACTTGAATTCTATGAGCTTTAAGTCTTGGAAGACCAATGGTTCAGAGCAATATAATGAAAGGAATTATGTCACATATTTGTGTATGATAAGTTTTTGGACTTAACCTGAATATCTTTTCCAGTCTCATGCCTTTAATGGAAGCTTCAGTCTATGAGGAAGTTCTCTCAAAATTTTAATGAAAGATTTCATTCCAAGTAATTTCCCTTGACCTGTAGAATTCTTTAGAAGTCTGTGATATATAAGTCTGCTTTTATTCCTAGGTTTTTTTACAGAGGCTTTTATGGATTGTGGAGATGGTTGATCGTTTTCCTAAAGAAAATGGGTTGGAGTGAAAGTAGCAGAGATGTTCAAGTCCATGACTTGGAATTTTTCAGGAAGTTTGGGAGAACTGAACATTTCTCCTTTACTATTTCTTGAAAGCATCCTCCTTCAGGAAAATGCTTAGGCATATGCTTGTCAGCTGCTCATGTGTTATAATGTAGGTGAGGTGTCTATGAGGTAGAGAAGTATAAATTTTGTTTGAAAACTGTAGTTACTATGGCCAATTAAAATCAAGTGTATGCATGGCTTTTGGGTGAGGAAAGGAGATGACCTTTCAAATCTTGACTGTTCAAATACATTTAGAAAAAAATGTTACATGGCTTTTTCTCTTACGTCAGCCGATTTGGACTTAGATGTTCCTTTCTTTTTCTTGATGAAAAGGAGAAACCTCTATCCTTTGATGTCACACACAGTTATGCATGCTTTATGCTGGGCAGCTGATGAAGGGAGCATTTTCTTGTCACACCTGTTTCTCAGCCAGTAAATTCTCCTTGATGCAGGTGGTAATGAATCATATATTTTTCAGCTTTATCAGGATTCTCATCAGTTAGGATTTCATGTTCAGAACTGTGGGAAACTTTAGTGTGATGACTTAAGGTTTTCTGGTGCTGTAAATCAGACAATATCATTTCCAGAATTGAAAGTATGTTCTGAAAAATTGTATACATTTTAAGAAATTTCTGATGCAATAAACAACTCTTTTTTTTTTAAAGTGTTCTGCAGTTAATGCTAGGTGACTTTATTTTAGTGCACCAAGAAATAAAGTTCGGTGACACACAAATGTACTAAACACAGCAAAGAATTTCAGCTTAATCCCAAATATCCCAAGCATTCCTGTATGATGGAATTGATTATGGTAATATTTAGCAGACTTTGTCAGAGCATTTTGACATATTTTCAAGAAGTTACATACTGTCTGTACAATGTTGGGACATAGAATACTTGTATATGCTATTAATATTTTTCATTCAAACTCTTTAGCCTCAAAGTTATAAACAAGTGACTGAGTTAAAACTAATTATGCTTAAAAAAGTAATAGAAAAGAGTAAAGCATGTAAACAAAACTGTTGTAGTTATAATTATATAAAACCCCAATGCAAAACTGTTGATTGAGATTACCACCCTGGGACAACAGCTAAAACCAAAGGAAGAAAGTTGTTGTTTTTTTTTTTTTTCTGTAGTTTTATAAAAGTCTCTTCTGTGACTGCAATAAAAGTCATTCCAGAACGTACAGATGGCTCGTGCATGCTTTAACTCAGAGGTGTTCTGGACTCATTAGATCCATTGCAGCATGCAGTTTACAGGATACAGGCTGGAATTCTGGTGTGGGTGGTGTGCTGATCTTATGCTGCGTATCCCATATGGTTCATTAACTGAGTTTCAAATGCCTAGCTGGGACAGTAGATACCTGTTAATCTGGTGAAAATATAGAAATAAAGCAAAATGATTTTTGCAGGAAACATCTTCAATTCACAGTATTAATAAGAAAAGGTCAGTTAGATTTTTGTGCTGTAGAAAAAATATGCATATTTTTGAAAAATAAAGGAAGCACCAGGAACAGAGGAAGCATTACAAGCACTAATGTACCCTTTTATATTTAAGATTTTGTTCCATTAAAAGATTTGTGTTCAGATAAGGTTGGCTTTAGCTTATGCTATTGGGCTAGTCAGAAAGATACACGAATTCCTTCAAGATTTTTGATAAAGGATCTAAAAGTTGATTGAAAAAAGCATTTTGAAATGGGGATGATCTATGAAATACTGTGGCCTTGGTCTCGCGTTCTTTCACAGTATGCGGGATTCAAGGAATAAACTGTTCCAAAGAACTTTTGTCTTAAAACAGCTGGAAGAACATTTTAAATTTGTTGCTGAAGAAGAGATTAAAAACTGTAAATGTTTCCAGCTGCTGTGACTTAGGAGAACTATTGTTAAACTTCTGCTATTTTCAACATGCACACCTGTGTTTGTAGGAATGCTTTAACATATACGGGACAAAATGTATTAATGTTATTCTCTTGCTTTTTTTTTAAGTGACTAAAACAACTTTTCTGTTCCTTTATATGCTCACCAGAGAATTTTGTCCATTATTGTGCGATGTTACTAAAAGTCAGGCTTATGTCCTGACTGTTTTGGATGAGTATCTTCATTATTATGCTGTTCAAAGTAAATTGATTTTTCTTAATTGAAACAGATATTTGTAATACTGTGTTTTGGACAGCATTGCTACTGACATCTTAAAGTATTGCTTTGACTTCAGGAAATTTTTTTTCATGTTTTACTATTCATGATTTATTTTTTCCTAGATCACAAAATAGTGTTTTCTTTAATAGTGCTGCACATCTTTATTTTCTGATCCTGGTTTAGTCCTCTTTTTGATCTTTAGAATGCATTTGAAATTAGACATAGAATAGAGGGGGGAAAAAATGGTGAAGACCTGGGCTTCAAGATAATCCTGCCAGAGATCTCAGCTTCTTATTGCAAAGGCAAAGCTAGCATGGAGTGATAGTAAAGAAGAGAAATTTTCTGTAAAATGCTCTGGAGAGTTTCAGTCAGCATTGTTTTTTAATAAAAGTTCTGTTTATGTTCATCTACAATACTTCCCCTCTCTCCTTTTTTACTTCTGTAAACTCATGGCTTCATTTGTATTTGTTTGTTAGGCGTTGTTTTTGGTGTTTTTTTTCCCAGCGTGAAAGCCAATGACAGAAGGAGTCACGAATGAGAGGTAGATTCTGTTGTGACACCGAGACTGAGTTCAGCCAACTTATAATACAGGTTATAATACAGTGGCGGGACAATGCTGCCCTTTGATTTTGTAATTTGAGTTTGTGAGATCTGTGAGAAAGTAGACGAGTAATTAATGTCACGGGTGTATGCCTGGTACTTATTGAAAATTAGCTTCTGTCAAATCTGTATAGACTAGCTCTGAAACTCAGCAAGTGCCCTAAACTTAAGCATCTGATATCTGTTGTATTTAAATTTCTGTGAAAGAGATGGAGGTGGATGGTATTAACAGTGCTTTCTAGGAGATTAGAAGACTTTTCTCATACTTTCTTTTTTTTATGGATCACATTATATATTCCATGAAATGTTGTGGGACTTCATGCTGAGTTATCATTATTTTTAATGAAAGATGAAATTGTGAGACAGAGCAAGAGTCAACAAAAGCAATGGCACTCCATTTAAACATTTCTGATTTGGGAAAAAAATCTGGGTTCTTCAGTGTTCAGCTTTTCAGTTACAATTAGGAATTGCTAAGCAAATCTGAAATTGTGGGGAATATTTCTGGTGTTGAAAATATAGTTTGGCTGCCTTCAATAAGCTATCAGATATGAACTTCTGTTTGTCTTTAATTAAGGAAAAGCTATAGCTCTTAGTAATTTTAAGAGTTGGACATGATGGAATATTTATCATATCCCTAGAAGAGTTCTAATAATTAGTTACAGTGTTTTGTTTCTGCCATTTACGTCCAGTTCATCAAGTTTCAGCTTCCTGGAATTGTCTTTTGTTATGCCTGTATCTGCTTGTTTAGGACCCTATATTAGATATGCTCATTTTGAGAATTTTGTTAGTAACACTTTTCGTTTATAGTGTTAAATTGAGTCTCTTCACTCAGTCTTTAGAATCTAAGATTTATTGTAAATTTTTATCAAAACTTTATGAAGCTTTTCCATTCCTTAAATTCATAGATCAGAGATTTTTTTTTTAATACATTAAATATTTTCATTGTATTTTGTCTTTATGCCAAGATTAGTGCTGACTTTCTTGGTTCTTAAACTGTTGTGCTGAGGATGGGTGTACTTTGTGAGTTACTAGCTTTTGTAGTCTATTTTTATGGAGTCTTTCTCTAGAGTTTCCTGCCAGTTTATATGTTTTTCTTTATTGTTGCTCTGAGAGCCAGAGAAAAAAAATAAAAGGCATGGATTTCTGAGTCATACTGTAAACTTAAATGGAAATAAAACCCATGATGTCAACTACTGCTCTGAAGAACTGATGCAAATATTGAGAATGAGGCATAAACAACCCACACAAAACATTGTTTACTTATTTACATAACAAAAACATACTGCACATGAAGTGTTTAGCAAAATTATATGTATATCCATTACATCACAAAAATTGAGAATTAACTGCTTTAATGTATAGAAAAGTCCTCTCTTTTGCATTTAGTCAGACCTACTTGCTAAGTGGAAGGCACAAGACATCCTTTTGTGGATACCTGTTGACTAATTTGCATTAAGAGGTATTTCTTCTTTACCTCTATTAGTATTGACTTAAATCCTGAATGATTTCATTATCTACGTAAATGCTTAATCTCTTGGAAACACTGCTAAGCTCTTGCCTTCACTGAAAGCTGTGATAATTTGTTGTAGTTATTTCTGCATTTATATATGTTGTTTTCAGATTCTCTGAAATGTTCCTCTGTTTCCCTTTGTAATAATGGAGAAGTACCAATTTCACCCTTTCTATCATGTTATTTTACTTTGTTTTGCTGTTTGCTCTTAGTAGTTTCTTCAAGCCATACCAGGTGTTTGTTGGGGTTTTTTAGGTGTTTTTTTTTTCTTTCAGTTTGTTGGTGCAGCCACTGCAATTGTATGTTTGGTAAAATTAAAAACTAATGGAATTTGATGCGCTTAATCCTTTTTTTTCCCCTCGACATGCAGAAGTATTTGTGAGAACTATAATTTGTGCTGTAATTACTGACATGAAAGATTTCATTTATTCAGAATTGTCTTGCATCTTTTTGAAAGGAACATGGAACAGTTTGTAAAATGTTGCAAAATGAAGTGCTGCTTTAATTCTAGATGTGCTATAGTCTTACTGCATATGTCTAAGAAAACTAATAAGCCTTTTTAGTTTTTTCCCACTGGAAGTCTATATCATTGCCAGTACATATTTTTCTGTTGTTTTAGAGGAAAAAAGTGCTATTATACCAACTCTGGAAACTGCAGAATATTTCTTTTGGAATCTCATAATGAAGTTGAAAATACACTGAATAAGCAGTTCAGTGTTCTTATCCTTTCCAGAATGCTGACTGCTTGGTCAATAGGAAGGATGTAAAAAGTGAAATTAATCAACAGGAAGATAAAATGGTTTCCTGTTAAATATTAAAAAACAACAACAACAACAAAAACCCACAACCCTTATATAATATAAGGAGGGATATATAAGCAGAGAAATAAAGAAGATGGCAATGGAACTGCTTTGAGAGTTGCTTCTGCACTCTTGCAGTTGAGTTAATTCAGGAAATGGAAAAAATTCTTGATGTATCTTTAGCCTTTGTGGTCTGTAGTGCTACTTAGTTGTTACCTTCTTACCAACAAGTTCTTCTGAGTCTCAGGAGGCTTCACAAGAGATTCTCAAAACAAATTTCTAGTGATCTCAATGATGAGGGAGTTTCTCCTTAGAGCCATAATCTGAACCCAGGTGAAGAAGTCTGATAAGCACTTTTCTCCTAGTAGAGAGATTGTTTCCCAGCAGAATCTTATCCTATTTCCACATCTGTCATTGAATGCTCTTCTGGATGCGTGGCTCCATGCCCACTCCTTCATCTGTCGATGAAGATAGTTGTCTTGGTATTCATTACCTTTGCTAGAAGAGTATGGAATAGCCAGGTCCTTATGGATAATTGTCCTTATTGCTCCACAGTGAGTGTGCACTAAGATAGGATAAGATGCAATACCAGATGTGGGAAGCCACTCTCTGTGATATGGGCACTTTCTCTGAAAACTGTGTCTGTGGCATTTCTGAAGAAATTCTGTCTCCTGAGATCTATGAAGAAGCCATCTGGAATGCCATTTACCTTCCTGTAAGATCTGTGCATTTATACATACTGCTACATTTAGCTAAACACTGCTGTAGTCACTGTTTAAAAACAAAGAAGCCTACAGATTTCTAATTAACACATCTTACCAATGTGAAATGCATCATTTCAGTACCACAAAAATAAACCATTGTTAAATGTTTTTAAATTTCATGTAGGTACATTTTCCAATGTTTCTTCAACACCTGAGACTTGACAAGATGTTAGACAGTTTTGTCTAGGCCTGGCTTTTGCTTGTATGGCTGGTCCAGATGGTATCTGAAGTCCCTTCCAACCTTTACTTTTCTATGATAGTACACTAAATTGGCATTCTAATGGCTGTTAGTCTTCTTGTAAGCAATGATCAATTAACCTGAAAAGATTCCTACAGACACGTAGTCACTGTTTAGAGTTGTCATTTAAATGATTCATAGATTATGGAAAACGCACTCTTTCTTTCATGATAACTTTAACAATGTTCTTAATGAAAGTGTTCTTGCATCTTATTGTTTCAGGAGAGTAAGTTCACACGTTTCAAGAATAGCAAGTTGCATTTCTGGACAGTTTGAGAGCACATACATCAGCTAATATGTATAGTAATGATGCAAATAACTTGCATGGTGAATGTGAACATTACAGTGAATAAGCATACTGAATCTCAAGTTTGCAGTTTTAATACCTTTAAGTTTTCTTCTTCCCCTTGGGAGAAGGCTGGGTGCAGAAGTCCTGGGCAGCCTGGTCTAGTATTAACTAGACTAGGATTAAATGGTGAGGCTGGTGGCCCTGCACATGGCAGGGGGGTTGGAGATTTATGATCCTTGTGGTCCCTTCCAACCCTGGCCATTCTGTGATTCTGTGTGATTCTGTGAAAGCCTGCATCCTTGGCTGCACTAAGAATTCTTATAACTCGGAGCTACTTTCCATATAGATACTTCTAGTCATTCAGTTATAAGCTGATTTTTATTTTTTTTTTAATTCAAGTTATATAAACTTATGTAATATTTAATTATAGGGAAACTTCAAAATTTGTAACTAGCCAAATGTATGTGCATGTGCTTTAATTTCTAAAATATCATTGTAATGGAGACTGAAAATAGCACTGCATCTTGTTATTGCCACTTGGTGTTTTAAAAATTTGCTGCTGACGCTACTGAAATAAAGTAAAACTACTAACTGGGCACTAGTGTTCAGTCAGCTAAGGCCTATCTGCTCTAGAGGCTGATGTTCCTCTGAACATTTGGAACATACCACTGATAAGTTATTAAGGAAGCATGCCATGTTACTTGAAAAATCTTCTATTTCTAATTACGTGCCAGTCTGCAAAATATGAACTTTGAATTTTGGCTTCTAAATGAAATGAATTTCTGGCAGAAATTAGGATTATTTGATATAGGTAATAAGCCCAGATCACGGGTAACAGATGAAACTTGGTGTGTTACATACGAAAACAAATCTTCACACTTTAAATTTAAAATCTTTTAAATTCTACTGAAGTACCTAACTGAATTGTAGCTGTCAGTTCTTGTAGATAGAGATTCATAAAGGTCAGGTGGTAATTACTGTTTTGTAATTACAATTAAAAAAAAAAATCAGAAACAACCAACTATGGGATTTCACGGAGAAAGTCCAGGCAGAATGTTTGCCACCTTAAGGATGAAGACAAAACTTTCCAGAGGAAAGTATCAGTAACTCATGCATGCTGTCACTATACTGATGCATTGTATTGTCCCTATTCCTTGGCAGAACAGAACAGAGCTTGCTTTCCCTCTGTAGCCTTCCAGAAGGTTTTCCACAGTCAGAGTTTATCCCTGAAGCAATGGATGCAAGCTAATAGAGACCTCAGATTTTCATTTTCTAGCTTTATGGGAATGATACTCTGAGCAGCCCACGTAATGTTTGGAGTTCTATATCTTGTTTCAATTGTGAAATGTATACATTATTAGTAAATTAATTAGTAACTCAAAACTATTACCTTCTGCCGTCACAGCTATTATAAATAATCTAAAAGCTTGTGGCAATAGCCTTTTGCCAAAAGCCAAGTGCTCTTCTAATTGAGTTTGAGTATTGAAAGGATTGCATGTATCACTTTTTTTTTTTTTGAATGAGAGCAAAATGAATTCATGTCTTTGCTCCTGCAACACTTCTTTTGTTCTCAATTTCTTTGTTACAGCTGTGCACTGGATACAAGGTTGTTGAAGTGTACAATGTTGAACATATGCTGTGGGTACAATTAGTTCCAAAGCCCCTTCCTGCATGATTTCCTTCCCACTCAAACCCCCTCCCCCCAGTTTGCTGGGTTTTTTTTTTGTTGTTGTGTCTGTGTTCCCAAAGCTGCTTATAGTGTCATAGAAGTAAGGGGTGGTGAAGTGGAGAAAAAGTCCATATAGCTCCAGCCCATATGCAATGGTGATAGAAGACTTGTTAGGGCCAGTTTAAATATTAAAAAAATAAAACAAAGCATAGTATACACTGGAACCTTCTTATTCAAAACTAGTTTTATTTTTAAAAATAAATTGAATGCATAGCACTCACAAAGATTCCATTGTTTTGGACATTTTGCATTTAGGAGCACCATTCTTATGCTATAGAAAACATTTTGGTTCTAGTAGTAAGAACAGTGTATCTTTAATGTACACTGGTAAAGCCCTTTTAAATAATACATCAAAACTGGTCAGTATACATTTTCTCTGCAGTCACTATGAAGCTGTAGTGTCAGGAAAAAAACAATTCAGACTAAGTAATAAATTAAAAACAAACAGCAAGTAGTGGATTTCTTTACAGTTGACCTAATGTCTTAAAAATTGTCAAATAAAAATACCCTATTAAATGTAAGTTTGTAGTATTAACTAACTGAATAATCCCCCCACCCATTATAATTCCAGTGTTAAGTATTAGTTAAATTGTTATACATCAAATGCCTATGGGATAACTTTACTAATACTCAAAAAAAAAAAAAAAAAGCCTATACTGCTGCATCACAACTAAAGATGATGAGTTAGCTGATGAGATTTTCCAGAAAAGTTTGCTACAGGCATCTGCTGTTACTTCAAGTCATGGTCTATTACAAGACTGTACATTCATAGTATCAGAGGTAGTTAAGAGCACTGAGGACTTGGATATAGCACTGCAACAAAATGAAACTGGTAGAAGGAAGTCCATTTCCCCTCTTTACATGGGTAACAATGCTGAATAAAAAGCATGGCATCTTATGAGGTGAAAAATCTCAACTTAATGCTACTTTCAGACACGGGGAAATATTCATTAATAGATGGAGAGGTGAGGGAAAAAGATTTTACACTTAAAGAAAGAATTGACCACCCTATGCCTATTTCAAAGCTGATTCTCAACAATAAAACACAGAGGGTTATCTCTTGATATCCTCCTAACCCCCTCTTGATTTAGACTTTTATGCTACAAAAGCCCACAACAAAAATTGGGATTTATAGAGAAAACAGAACAAAAGGAACAGGATTTATTCTCCTCATCAATAAATAGATTTTTGTAGCATGTTATCATTCAACTCCAGAGAGAATGAATGTATTTGTATCCTCTCCATTCTGAACATAATGGGAAGGCCCTCTCTCCAGTGACAAAGCACTCATTTTAATATTGGTAACATATCGTAATTGCCCCTATTTTCAAAGTGGTCTTTGTGAGATCCCCAATAGGATGGTACATGCTTTGTAAGTGTTGCTACTAAGATGAGCAGAAGATGGTAAGAGAACAAACAAAAAAGCCTTAAGTTTACATCCTATAAAGATATTTTAAAGTAGTAAGAATCCTGTCATCCAAATTTCCTCCCATATTCTACCACTGGAGAGGCTGGTATTTTTTATTTTTTAAGCAGTTTTTCCCTACTATCTTCATTACCATTTTCATCCAAGAGTTGGACAAGTGAAGCTTTCTACCCTCAGACAACCTGCTCCACAGGAGATAGTGTAATTTCATAAAGTTATGTGATCAACATCTTAATTGTGATAAAGCAGTTCACTCTGCAACATATTTTGACCCACCCACTTAGAAGAGTAGATCTCTGCATTTTCTTCTGGAATTCCCAAACAGAATATAAATTTGCCCCACTATTACCTGAGAATTTCCCTCCACTGTAAGCCTGACAAAGATTGGATTTTTATTTGCCTGCGTTTTTTTTTTTTTTTTTTGTACAATTGATACTGCCAGTACAATCGGAGGATACTTGGTTGTTGTGTGTGCATATACATGGAGGAATCACAGCCACTGTAACAATTCTGGCACAGCACAAGCTCGGATGAAACTTTCTCTTTTCTTCAATCATTAATACCTCACTGCTGGACAGTAGTTCACATCTACATTCTGTGAACACTAATGCATCCCTTTGGTACTCAGTATGTAGATGCCCTGAAGAAAAGCCACTCCATTTGCTATGATCTCTTCCCTTTCTCCCTCAGGTTATACCCAATTAAGCGTACAAACCAGCAGCGCAAAGTAATGAGTAGAAAATTCCCTGAGTTAGTATGAAAGAGTTACTTTAAACAAAAAGGACAAGGAAGGAAAAAAGAAGGAAAAAACATAATATCTATCCTGTGAGGTACAAAACTTAAAAACTAGCCACAATACCAGTTAACTCAAATGCAGATATCTAAAGCAAATATCCAACACAAAAGCAAGAGCATGGAGTTACCAAAATGAAATTTGTTTCTTCCTCTGGTCCCTACATATTTGGAAAAGTCTGGCATTCAGTGGATTCTTAAGTTTCAGTAAATGTAAAGTAAATGTTAATACTGTATGGTGGTATTACATAAACATCTTCAAAAATAATACTGCGTATCTCCTTCATTAAACAGTAATTCTGTAGTTAGTCCACAGCCATTTTTCTTTTGGCTAACATATCAAGTATGTGCGTTAGAAGCACAGACTATTCTGAGTGCCTGAGTAAGAAGTTACTATGCCCAGGTAAACACATTCTCAGATGTTCTGTGTGCTTAGTTTTAGCAGTCTGTATTTGAGCTACAGTACTAATTGCCAATCCAGTTGCTTTTTTTTCCCTGGAAAGACACTTTTTTTTTAATACAACTTCCTGCCCTCAAACATATTTGAGGTTAAACAAAAACAAAATAATTCCCCCTCAATGCATCTTCCTGCCCCCCATAAACAAGCACAACATCAGTTTTGTACTTATCACCTCTCAAAGCAGGGAGTAACACAGGAATATCGTCCATTCACTTGGTAACTCCGGTTGTAGGAGACACTTATACATGGCTTCACTTCTAGAGGAACAGCTAGTGACATAGCAGCACCAGTCTGTACATGGGATCGAGCCTGGACACTAGACTGTAAGGCAGCAGGGCAAGTCTGAAGTGGATAAGATGCTGTGTGATTAGCTGATACTATCTGTTGACAGTTTTGCTGTTGTGATGTCTGATGATGATACTGTAATGAAGACTGATGAGCTTGGAGATACTGTGGTATGTGTGGTTGAACATTAGCCTGCTGGGCAGTTGGACCTGGGGTCTGAAATACAGTATGTTGAGCAGACTGAGCGTGTTGTCCTTTTTGCTTGTTTGCTTCCTTCACATCATTATCATGTGCACTAAAACAAATGGAGAAGGCAGAATACATTAAAATAGATATAAAAGTCATTTGAACTCTTGGATTAACTTAAGAGCAGTAACAAATGCTGTGGTAACTGGAAAGGATCCAAAGCTTAAAAAAAAAATTTTTTTTTTTTTAGTCTGCCCTTTAAAGTTTGTTTCTTTTCAGGATTTCACTTATTTTCCTAGCAATTCTAAACCAAGTTTTAGTGCAATACAAGCAATACAGCAGTATCTAAAATAGTCTCAGTGCAAGAAGGTCTGCTAGTGTACTGCAGTTGAGTGTCAGATCACTGAAATTATACTTACTTGTTGTCTCTGCCTCATTTAAATTCGGTAACAGAGTAGAAGTTTTTCTTTAAAAAACACAATATTCTGGCCTGCTCTGTACTTAAACAGTTTAGTTCACCCGAGATTCCTTTGATTTATACCTTCCTTAAATGTATTTAGACTTATTCTTTCAAATGCTTTTATGCTGAGGTTAAGCAAGCAGGTGCCAGCTGCGCACTTCTGTCAGACCTAAAGTCAGATAAGGTTTTGGTTCTGTATGTACAGGGCTGATCTCTTGAGCTTAGTATGGTTCAGCCCATCAACAGTCTTAATTCAAGAGACTGCAAGCTTTTTATGGTGCACTACAAAAAAGACTGTAAGCTTCCCCTGTCCTCCATATCAAAGCATTCCAGATTGATACTGAAAAAGCAACACATTTGTGTGCTCTAGGTACCAGTCATTTCATTACATTTGTTGCTGAAGAAAATAGAGGTCAAAGGTGATAAAGTCAACCTTATTAAGTAGTTTTGATTCTTCCAGATCCAGAATTTTCTGTACTTTAACAGTGCATAATGGTATTTATATGTGGGCAAGAGCAAACCTCTATAGGAGGATAGCAATTACTGTGGGCATAGGTTTAGATCTTGAGCTTTGGAACGTAAGAACTTATTTGATACCCTTTCCCAGCAAGGTGCAGTTGGCATTTGCTGGTGTTTTATCTGATGTCATTTGCATTGCTACATGGTAACACAAAACTGGATGCAACCACCCAGCTGTTTTTTCTCTCAGTAAGTTAGCTTGTCAAACAATCTCCATGTTTGATTCACAATCTGCCTGGAGCCTCCTTTGAACTTCCAAGGCATAGTCTTCAGACAGACAGAAGCAGGAGCTCCTGAGCCTCCCAAGCTCTTTTTTGCCTATTAATGGACTACAGAGATTGGGAACAAGCTATTTAACAGATATTCTCTGAGCATGTTATACCTAATAATATTACTTAATACATAAGTATACATAAGGATAAACAGATATTTAAAAAAACCAACACAATGTTAGAAGCAATTAGGCATACCAACAGTTTGGTACACTGGCCAGAAAAAAGCAGCTATTAACTTACATTAATAGGCGTTCAATACATGGCACTAGGAAATCCCAGGAGTATGCAGTAAGATGATGCAGTCGAGTAGGCCATGTTGGTGAGAGGCGTAAGATAATCCTTGAAGAAGCTACACATGCAGTGGCAACTAAAGAAGGGGCATAATTTAAGAATGCATGATCTAGAATGAAGGAAACATAAAAAAGATTTGTTTAAGTTGGACACAATCTGACAAGACAACAAATAAGTAATTACCTGAAATACATAACTCACCTTGCAGTGATACTTCAAGAAAGTAATCAGCATATTTTGCCATATATAACTTAGTCTTCTCCAAGCAAACCATTGGCCAGCCATCATGAAGATCAGTTTCATGGACAGCAATAGAAAGATAATAGTCGATGAAATGAGCAGCAGTGGGGAGGCACAAATTCCACTGAAATGTTTCTAGCAACAGTAACTCCATATGAAGCAAATTCTGTTTTGTTAGTACCAAATTCATATTAGTCATACATCCCAAGCTGTTCAGTTGTTCAAGTTTGGGAACACTGTCTTCCTTTTCTTCAAATTTACCTTCAGATGAACAGAAAGAGGGGAAAAAAGGGTTCAGCATGTGTGAACTACAAGACAGATTGCACCTACTGACTGTTGTTGGTCATATTTCAGTTCTAGTACATCAAACAAGCTTTAGACTTTTCCACAGATGCAAAGCTCAAATGGAAGACTTATTTGGAGACATAAAGGAGCATGTACTATAAAGGGCTAAGTTTCAGCAGATAATGTCATCGTGATGGATATCGTACAGTGCCATATTTCCTGTTGATTCATCTGCCCGTGAACCAGTCACTGTTTGCCAAGTGCAGAAATAAGCTATGTTATGACATCCGTGGCACTACTTATATTAAGTTTTTGTCACCAAACTATTGTATTATGAAATAATATAGTGAAATACCACTGCCATGTGACCTGACATACATAACAACCCTGCATTTGACTTTAATCACTCTCCCTTCTCCACCTGTTTGGTTTTAGAAATCATTAGAGTACAGCTACCTCTCTAGTCAATTTATCTGCTCTGTTATTACCTGTTATGGTAGGTGCATTTTTAGATTTGATAGCAGATATGCTGCTCCAGCATTTCAAAGAAGTGGATTTCAGCAATGTACATCTGAAAAACCACATTGCCATATACACTGTTTCAACTTAACACTGCCAGTAGCTTCCACTTTCCCTGGACTTTAACTTGTCAGGCCTGTATGCTTTTAGCCTGAAGCAGAATTGTATATGTAGAAAACCCATTAATAAGGGAAACAAGTGTCACATTTCCATACAGTTTGCCATATGGTTGTGCTATTTAAATTTCATTGCAAATTCTTTCCATCTTACACCCACTATTCAGTACTACAGATATGTTGTAAAAGCACATTTTTAGAGACTTTTGCAGGACTGAACATACCAATCGTTTGCTTTCCCCCCACCAACAGTGAGAGGTATTTACACAGGAGTTAAGGCCATGCCAGCCCCAGCCTGTTCATTTTTGTTTTCCACACTCAACTAATTACAGAAGTGGAAGCTTTTCAGGACTCACATAATCATTTCTCTTATTATTTCTACAACTTTATCAGGCATACCGGTATGATTTGTCTAGCTTACCGTACTGTTTGAACTACTTGTTTGAGCCACACAGGACAGAAGTTCAAAGCAGCATTCTGGTTTGTACTTTCTGTACTAAGTCACACAGTGCTTCTCAGAAGAATGTGTACTTCAGGCTCTCGTAAGCACTACTTGCAGTTTGTTACAAAGGATAGTAAAAGTGATTAAGAAAAAAATAATAATCCTCTTCAGAACATGAATTTAATTTGAAGATCTGGCATCAGTTCAAAGACTATCCACTTTCTTAAATGGATTATACTGGTTTCTGAGGCCAGGTTTTTAATACGGAGAGCCCCATCCTTTGCCAAAGTGGCTGGTGGTATCCAGTCAAAATTTACCCCCAGAAGAATTCCAAAACAACTCCTTTTGTCTTTTAACTGTTCTGTTGAATAGCTGTACTGCTGAAGACAGAGTGCACTGAAAGGAAGCAGTATACCAAAACCAGAAAACCAGAGCACTGAGGTGTTAACTAGTGGAGAGAGCCTACAATGTGACATATCTTGTTTGAGAAAATGAAAATAGATTCAGAGAAATGGGTTAGCAGAAACTGAACCAGCAGTCAGCTCTGCTACCAGCACAAAGCTTGGGTGCTTGGTTTAAGAACAATTGCCAGCCAGTATGCTGCAAACTACATTAATGTATTATTGGGGACTTGCAAAAAGGCTCCAGAAATGTATAAAGATGGATACACACCACAGGATTCTAGCTGAGCGCAATATAAGCAGCAGCACAGTTCTTAATGAATGTTTGTAATTAATTCTATCTTCAGAGTACTGTGTAATCACCAATGTATTCACCTACATTTTTTTAATGTGACACAGTACAGGATTTACTTTAGCCTAGGCTTGCACAAAGAACAGCACAATTTACAAAATCTGAAATATGCCAGACATATGCAGCACCATCAACAAGCTGCAAAACAGTCTACATATGGTTTATTTCATTTCTTCCTTTATCACAAGTATCTTAATTGTTTTCAGCACTGGATTCACCTATTTTGTCATGTCCTTCAGAAGGCAGCCTTTCCATTCCTGTAGCTTCCTTCTGTAGCTTCATCTTAGAATAATTCGTATTTCCAAACACAAACACTGGTTTTTAATTGCTGTTCATTTTTTCCCCTTTGTCTTATCAGGTGCCAGCAGAGGTCCAAACAGAAGTCTAAAGAAAGGCTCTATCATCTGGGCCAAATCTAAGTACACAAATCTAACCCTCAGTCTTTTATAACCACTTTGTTTCCTCTGCCCCCTGTATCCCCACCAGGTTACTCCCTGCACTTGGCAGAACCACCTGTATTCCTCTTGTTTAACTATGGTGCTACATACTTACTTGCTAAAAGTAAACAGGAAAGAGCAACCACATGCAGCTGCTGTATGGATATGTCATAGCGATCCATAAAGAGGTCCAGCAGATACACAGCTAGATGTCGTGCAGCAGGACAGAGTCTGAACCGATTGCTCACAATGGCAATCAGATCTGCAAAGTATCTTCTCAGATGTAATTGGGGAGATTGGCCTTTGTAGGAGGGCAGCTTCAGCTCCTAGATGGACAGCAGCATGTAATTTTATTAAAACCACCATTTAGTGTACACTGGCATCAAACCAACATAGCTGGTATTCTCACATTTATTATGGAATTTGCAAACTATTTCTTTCCCCTTCTTTTTGTTCCCGTAGCTTCAGTATCTCTTTTCACAGAGCAAAGATTATCTGTGGTACTACAGAATTAAGAAATATTTTGGTTCTGCATAACCTTAGTATAACAGTGTAAGGCTTAACGTATTTTCATCAATCAGCTAGAGTGACTGTTGATTTTACTTTCTCTACTGCAAAAGCTTCTCCAGCAGGGAAGCACCAGCAGTATGCAAGGACTGCTCAGATGCTTCAACACAAAGTCCAGTAGCTCAATTCAGCCCTCTCCTGCTGCAGTTTGATCTGATCAACCAGACTTTGTACCGAAGCATTGGCATGTCCCAGTGCTGCTGGTTGTCCTGCAGGTGCCTCTGGGAGGGGGGCACTGACAGCTATACTGGAGGGTGGGAACTGGGAAAGGAGCAGGGGGATGCCATCACTTCCTGCATGTGCTTCTGACCCTGACTTAATCTGATCTCACT
>JAOWBP010003659.1:19232731-19260766 GCA_028571105.1 Tragopan temminckii
GCCCGCCTCGCCCATTGTTAAAGGGCCGAGCGGGGCGGCGTGTGTACAAAGCCGGGCAGCGGCCGCCCCGCCGCCAATCGCCGGCCGCCTTACAGCGCGGCCCGCCCGCCAGCCGCCAATCGGAGCGCGGCGCTCATAGGGGCACGGCGAGCCCCGCTGTCCGCGGCCACGCGCGGGAAGCCTTTGGGCCCGCGGAGCTGCCGTAGCCGCCCCTCGGTAAGGAGCCGGGGGAGGGGCGGAGCCGTTACACGGGCCCGCCTCGGGGCGGCCTCAGTGGGAGCGGTTCCCGGCGGCGGGGCGATCCGGGCGCAGAAGCGGGCAGTGCGCGCCTTTCCTACGGGCCTGTCCACTGAGGGCGGGTGGGCGTTTCGGTTCCGCAGCTGTGGGGTTCTTCGTCTTGTGATGTTGGGGCGGTGTATGAAGGAGCTCGGGGCCCTGCTGAGCCTCGAGCGTGAGGTGTTCGGGAGAGCCAAACAGTTATGTCTCGCTGGGTTAAATACCACTAATAAAAGTTATAGAACTTCATCCTTACATGCAGATAGCAAACCTTCACCTGTTACCACTTTTTCTTGTTTTCCCTGGCTCAGTTGTGAGTTTTTCATTGCCCCTGTTTGCTTGTGTCAGTGCTGCACCTCAGACTGTTAGTGAAGCGGTGGAGGAAACGCACCTTTTGGGCTGCAGAAAGCCGTGACACTCAAGTGTGAGACCGGCCAAATCCAGGAGGAAGGTTTGCAGCTGGGCGTGCCCTCACTCCGTGCTCCTGCACCTGAGAGAATGGCCTTCTGCCTGCCAGGAGTTGTTGCCCAAAGGAGCTCCTGCACCTGCTCCAGAAGGGCTTTTTCCACCTGGTTTTCCCTGGTGGGCAACCTGCTCTAGAGGTCTTCCAAAATACTTGGTTCTTTATAGTGGTTTATGTCTTAAAGTTGTCAAATATCCAAACAAACGCCTAACGAGGGTGTTCAACCTGGTACAACAAGTCATGCAAAGCGATGGAGGATAAATGCTTTGGATGCAATTTATGTTGAGGGATTTAAATTTTTATTTCTGCCTGTGTTTAGACATGATTCTTTTCCTTAATTAAGAAAATGGAAACCAGCTGTTTGACAGAACCAGTTTAATGACTCTGTAACCAAGGCTGAAGTAGCCTGTTCCTACACACATGTATTTCTGACTTTGGTGGATAATCATATGGATTTCAGTAACCTTTTTCATTCTGGGGAATGGTGCTGGTATTTGCAAGTCTTTGCTTTTAAGGTGCATTTTGGTATATCTTGTTCCGTCATGTAGCATAGCTTCCTGAAGAAAAAGAAGTTTTTTCTTTGAATGTCCATTATTTGTGTGCAAGCATGTATAACTAAAAAATTGCTTCAGCTATTTTGATTGGCCATCTGAAATCCATGGGTTACTGAAAAAGTGTCATTTTGGTGTTCTGGTGGCTCATTTATATGCATTGTTTGAAAGGCAAGTGCGTGCTCAAGCTGATTATATTTGCGGAGCAAGTATACAGTTTGAAAATTATTGATTCCTGAAGAAAGGTAATATAAAATTGGTATTCCAACTCAGCCACAGGTTGCTATTAGGGCTGTGGTCATTGACAATATCTTTATAGTCTTTGAAGATGTGTTGTCTGCTTGAGAAAGAGGAAACTAGTAAATGCTGATGTGCTAAAACCTGCTGCAATGGGCCCAAATAGGGACGTTTTCACTCTTATGTCTTGGGAGAAATTGCTGTTATTAGCACTGCTTCTTATTCTTAGAGCTTCCTAAAGACTGTGTGGATTAGTCTGTTTCTGAAGTATTAGGTGGAAAAAAGGACAGATGCATGCTGGCTTCTTTCTCAGTTGTCGGACCTGTGCAGGAAATATCCTGACAAAGCTATGGGCTATTTTGTTTATATGTCTTAATAGGAAAAACACTGATTTGTGGTTACTTGCTGTGCTACAGAGCTGAGCTGTTGAGCTATGCATTTCAGATCCCTGTAATGCTGCTTCATTTCATTATTTCAAATTTTGCTAGGCACAAATTACAATGTATTTCAATTAAATTGTTGGTCTTGTAAACAGTTATGTGTGTCTCCTTTTCATGCAGTCAGAAGATAGGTTTGGAAAGAGCCTCACAGTCCTGCCTGAGGCCAGAATTGCTCTGGTCATGCATTTTTCTGATCTCACAGACACAAGTAAGGTGAGATCACAGTCTGTATGAAGAGTGCATGACTGCTTCATTGTCCTTATGTTGTACAGTTTATTAATGTTTGGTGTATGGGTCAAGCTTTTTACTGCCCATAAACCACAGATACTGAGAACTGATAATTGAAGGCTGTGTTGTCATGTCTCCCTTCCATCGTTTCTTTAGCTGCAGTAATAACTGATCATTTTACCTTTCCTTACAGGTCATAATTTCTAAACCTCCAATTGTTATTCTTCTCTGGGCACATTTTATTTGTTCATATCCTTCATAAGTGCATGACCTAAGCTGAAATGCAGTGTAGTTAGCTCGAAGATGTTTCTCATCTGAGGTGGCCTCTGTTCTTTTCCCAGAAAATCATCCCACTGAGAAACCCAGAGCACTTCCACACAGCTATATTGTTATCTGCAGGACCTACACATTTCTGCACCTTAACTCTTGACTGGAAGAACTGACAGTCTTCTTGGAGCCTCCAAATTTTATGAGGTAAATGAATTTGCTGATTGCTTTCAGAGTCCGGAGTTGTCAAGGTTTAGAGAGTTTAAATGGGAATGGAAATAGCGGTAATGAAATGTGGATAGGTTACTGCAGCTTCTTTGCATGTCTTATGACCCGTCCTAAAAGTGTTTTAACTGGTGCTGATTTTATCTGCTTTTGGTGGTTATTGCTCTAAGTATTCCCACTTAGCCCCCTGTATGTAAGCCAGGACAGAAGCAGAACAAACTTAGCAAGTTCTTAGAAAAAACAGAGGATATGAATGATTACTTTCATTAGGTATTCATCTGGTAGTTGGGCCCTCATTGGTAAGAAACTGGAAGTGTGAAGTTTTCTACTTATGTGTAGTATATGGAATCTGTGAGAACAGAAAACTGTAGATAAATGTTAGGAAACCATTTTAAAATGCATACCCTCTTTCTGTGTATGGCCATGAATCACCTAAGAAAATACTTGTGTCTCAAGGGGAAAATAGGATTGGATGTGAGAGCTCCTCTATGTGCTTTGAAAAAGTGCTGGGTAACAAGAAACAACGCTTTTCTTGGAATTCACCAAGAAAAAAATGGGCTTGAATGACATCCAAAACAGGGTAGAACAGAACCTGTAAAATCTGGACTAAAATGCTTGTAACATTTTTGTGGAATCTTCTAATGGGAAAGCTACCGAAGTTGTAGAATTTATGGACCTGTAATTCATAGACTATAGTCATAACACAAATTCAGACATGATGGGTGAGCTGACTTGTCTTTGTAGTTACTGGGAGGTTCTGTATGTCAAGAGCTGATATATATATTTCTGTTTAAGCTACTTTTCTCCCTAAATTTTTGGTGGTTCTTATTGGCCTCTGGAAAAAGAAACGCCTTTTAAAATACAAATTAAGAACTTGCAAGTAATTGCCAAGTACAGCAATTACTCTGATCTTGAGAACAACCGTCTCTCTGCATTAGAAACTTAACCCTCCTCCTAATATTAAAGGATCCATTTCTGGTATACTGTATTTAATGTTAATGGTACATTAACCACAGAGTCAAACAGTTTCTAAAGACTGACACATTGTTTTACTTTTGCGCCTATTGTCTTGCATTTGTTTTGGTATTTTCATCTGAATTAAAAATTGTAACATAGAAATGTTGTTTCTGAAGGACTGTGTTTTTGGAGTTACAGTGTAAGAAAACCTCAGTTTTGTGGAACTTCTTAAAAAAAAAGAACTTTCTTTAAAAAGAAAAATGATCCAAGCCTAGTTCCTGTGTTTCTTAAGGCTGAGAAAGTTAGCTCTGTTTTCACTACTGTGTTTGTTGATCTTATTTTCAAACAAAGGCTGCATTTGATGACATTCATAGCAGTAAAATTTCAGAGCCATTTAATTAAAAGAATGAATCACTCCGAAGACAGGACTGTAGCTGCTCACGGAGTTCTTTGCAACATGGTGGTAGATGAAATGTAGCATGTCGGTTAAGTTGTAACACTTTAGAAGCATTAGTGTGGGGCAGTCTCCCACTGAAAGTAATCTGCGGCTGTTCGTAAATGCCTGTATTGAATGTTAAAGGTACTCTGTGGGTAAGATTTTAAAAGTTGTCAAGAGACTTGGATTCCCAGAACAGCTACTAAAATGTGATTATTGTGTTTGAACATAGCTGATAAATAACCTTTGGAGCTGCCGTCTCTAATTATTTATACAACTATTAAGAGAAAAAGCACCTGAGAATTCTTTGGCTTGAATGATACATGCTTTTTGTGAAGGATTTTGATAAGCAATTTGGCTTTAGGTGTTTTCCCATCCTCTGGGAAGCCATTGCAAAAAAAAGCGTGTCTGTGAATGTTTTGTTTGGCATGAAGATTAATATGAATGTTTTTGGTAATGTGTTGGATGAAGAAAACACTCACGTAAGTGAAATAGTGCTGATGGATATAATTTGCACTGAGGGGTTCTTTTCTTTTCTTTCTTTTTTTTTTTTTTTTCTGTAAGTCACACACATAGTTTAGGAAATAATAACTATAAAGACCCAAAGATTTTTGCATCTAAAACACATGTACATACTTCCTGCTTGGAAGGCTTCAGCTCATTTGACTGGAATTTAGGAAAGACTTGATCTTTGTAGTGCTTCTTGTAGAAGTGTTTGACTAGTTGGTTGTCAGCTCTGTATCCAGGCAGAAGTGGAAAATTTCACAGGTCCAGTTTCTTGCTAATGAAAACTTAGCTGCTACTAATGATAGTAACCATTTATCTATATTTCTTTTTTCTAAAGGTTTCCTGAGTTTGAGTCTGTTCTGATTTACATGTGCAGGATGAGGCTGGAATACTTAGAGCACTCTGCTTTCTTTTAGATGAGGAAAGCCTGCTATTAGGTCCCTCTGAGCTGTTCCTTCTGTGGGTTGAAGAAGCTCAGATCATTCAGCCTCTCTTTAGAGGCAATGTTCTAGTCCCCAACCAGCTTGGTGGCCACCTGATGAATTTTTTGCAGTGAGTCCATGTTGTTGTACTGGAGGGAGGAGGGAATCCCAAATCTGAATGCAGTCTTCTAGATGAGGTCCAGTAAGTACTAAGTAGAGGGTAATGATCAGTTCTTTCATCTTCTTGCTAAGGTCCTGTTAATGCAGGCTGGCTTGCTTTTAGCCTCCCTGTAGCTCTGGCTGGTTTAGCACTTTCTTCCAGGATGCTTGCCAGGGTAAATCCTGGCAAATCCAATAGGGTTTGTGTGTGTTTCAAGTACTGTGCCGCTTGTTACATAGCTTAGAAGTGCTGAACCTTGTTCTGCTGTCTTGGTAGTGATGGGGCTATAGTTTGGTGTTGTAGTATGTAGAAACAGTGTACCCTAATCTGATCGTAAATCACAATGATATCTGGGATCTTGTTCTGTAGCAGTGATGACTATGGTAAATTCTGTTTCTGATATATCAGAGACTCTGTAGGTAATCTTTGCGTCTTACTATGATAAATTAATTCAAGACATTTTTTACTGCCAGTCACATGGTGATGTATTGAGGGAGCTGATTGTCTGTATATCTGGTTGATGTGTGGACATGCCATTCTCCAACTTTATGGACAAACAGACACTTCACCATTGCTTCTTAATGTCATCTTATGCTATTCAATGCATAATTACCTAGTCCCAAAACATCTAGTTGAGACATGTTTTTAAGAGACGTGAGTCAGTACTCTGTATTTTCACTCATTGCATTGTGAGTCACTACACCCACTGTGTCATTAAAAATGCAGAGACAGACCTCCATCTGGATAATGTTAAAAGCACTGTGATGACTTGCTTAAAAAGTGTGTTAACAATTCAGTTGGAAGAATATCTGAATAGAATGGTAAAATGAATCCTGACTTTTTGATTTCACAGTACATTATCACTGGTACTCCTGTCTGAGGCTGTGACCTTGAACTGTGTTAGGGTATTCATTTGGCACTGTTTGAAGAACACACTTGCAGACTTACATATAAGCTGTGCCCATAACAGGTGTTTTTTGGTTGAAACTGATCAACACTGACTGTTTCTCTAACACAGTAAGGAAGCAGACTGTAATTGGTTCTGCTCTAGAAAGAAATGGGCAATCTTCATCATCCTGTATAAGAGATGAGTGGAACTGATGAGACATTGCCCATTCAGCACCATAAAAAACCTCAGACTTGGAGGAACAGAGCTGTCTGTGAGCTCTGTTAGATGGGTTTGCACTTTGAACTGGGTTGTATGCACAGTTCCTTATAAACTCATGTGTTTGCTTTCCTGCGCATTCATAGTTACCTTAAGAACAATGGATAAGAGCCATACTGTTGGCAAAATGGAGTCACATTCACATTCACTAGTGTTTTGAGTGAGAAACATTGTATATGAAAAAAAACTATATCAACCTCAGTCTGAAGTTACAGTTATCAGTATGGTAAATAAACACTTCTATGTTAGCATAATATTTTAAATTGGTTCAAGATTATCTTTGACAAGAGAACAAACTAGCACTTAATGTTTCTTCTCTGACTAATAGGCTCAGTCTTAAGAAACTCTAGCTTGTGTTGTTTTTTTTAGTGGCAGTTCAACAATTTCAAAATAGGTGGCAAAAGTAAATTATTGTGTTTGAGTCATTGCTTTGTTTAGTATGTGACTGTGATTAGAGTATGTATTGCTTATAAGAAATAATTTGATGTTGCTGGGTGTTTTATATTTGCAAAAAAATCTGTTACACTTTGGAAGTTTTTCAGTGGTTCCTGTCTGGTTGTTTTTTTTTTTTTTGTTTTTTTGTTTTTTTTTTTGGGTTTTGTTTTGTTTTTCCCAAAAACCACCAGAATTGAACTGAGTTGAGTTCTGATCCCCTGTAAAAGTTTTGCAAACATGAGTGATCCAATTTAAAGTTACCCTGTTGCATGGGTTGATGTTTACATGCCCAAGGCTAGTTTTTTGTGAGCGCAGGTGGTGCTGTAGTGGAACAAGAATTCTGAATTGCAGAGGGTGAATGCAAATGCAGCATGGTAATGTTGGGGTGAATACGTGGCTGTGTGTGATTGTTTGGGGTGGGGAGCATATGTTGGAATGGAGGTGGAAAAGAGCAGAATAGGGACAGGAATGACCAGGAACTGGTGAGTCCTCTGATGATCAGAGCAGTGCTCAGATACTGATATGCTTGGGTGGGGTTGCCATGGCAAAGTTGGCTTTTGAAAGTATATTATTGTTCATTGCTAGATCAACATGTTATGTTAGATCACAGACTACGTATGGAAAAAAAGCATGTTAGGTTGTAGTGATTTTTTCCAACCTTTTTATTTTTATTTTGTCTGACAACGTTTATTAAATATTTCAAATGAGAACTTCTGTGATTCTGATCTACAAGTGGAAATAATGAATGAACAAAAAATAGATTTAAATTGACGATATTATGAAGAACAGAGGTGTGATGCTACAGAGACAGAACCACACATGCTGGAATCAATTTGCATTGTGGTTTAATGAAATATTACATTCAACTTTTGGATTCCTACAAGTGGTTTAAAAATGTGTTACTGTGTGACCCAAAGCTTTGATCTGGTGTAACATCACGCTGACCTTTCAGGTTTGTTTAAAACATTTAATTGGGTTATGCTAGTGCTGTTAGTACTCAGTTACTTTGTATAAGAACAGGAATCACCTGTCCTCTAAGCAGCCAATGTGAAGCTCACTAAAATTATAAGGCCAATGTACTCTGTAGTTTATACTGCTACCTTTTCAATGAATTCAAAATGTGATTGGCATTCAAAATGTGATCAGGTTTCCACTACTGGCTAGCCCAACAGGATATAGATCTGGAGTTAGTGACTGGGGAAGGCTGGTCTGACAGATGGGTAAGAACATTTTGTGTTCCTGAGTTTCACTTCCCTGTTCTGTGAAGAATTCAGCTGTGGTCCAAATGGTTGAGTGAGACTTATGCAATGCAATTACTGGAAACAAATAATCTTGTAAAACTAACTCATTCCAGTGCCTCCATTGGAATCAAGTGAGTAATATAAGTTGAGGTGGCATGCTTCATCTTAAGGAGAACATAAGGTGAAGCAACCTTTACTGTAGTTACTGGGGTGGGGGAAGACAATGGAAGCTTTGATTATTTTACTGTCAATGAAAAGGAATACAATTATTTTTAAAAGATAGAGTAGTCCCCTTTTTGCCTGACTTTGTAGAACTACAATAGTTTGACTGAATTCAGAGAGAAAAAACCTCAGGAGAAGTAATAAAAGAATCTACTGTCTTTTGCTTCTGAGTTCAACTTAGGTCATGCTGAATATTATTTCACAGCCTTTCTCTAGTGGTTTGTCAGTGTTTTTCAAAGCCAAAATATACATTTTAGGCTGATTAATGGTCTGCCCTTAGATGAGGGCAAACAGTTAAGTATTCTGAGGTTGCAGAACACAAATTGAATTGAGAGCTCTTCAGCTTAGCTGCAACATCCTCACAACAGGAGAAACTTTATTTCACTGTCCCTATTGCCTTTAACCAATATTTTGTTTCCCTTGAGTCTACATCAATCACAGTGCAAAATTAAACAATAGCAATGCGTGTTCACTTAAGATATAGTTTAGAGAACATGTGGGTGTGAGCCAGCAACATATGATCAAAGAAATCTCCATGGATCTGTAATGCTCCATAAATCATGTAGTAGGGAAACTGTAATGTAGGGAAAGTTATATGCAGTGCATACATCTGTTTTCAACTATTTTCAAGTTTGGATTATTGCAGCATAAATATGTACAAGTATATTGAGGTTACTTTTACAGTGTTATGAAATTGGTTTATTTCTATGTATCATAAGGAGCAGCTGAATGAGCTGAAGAGTATTGCAAAAGACCAGTGTTTATCCTACTGTTCTGTTTCTAGCTTCTTTCTGGAGTAGCAGAATAAATGATGGAATTCTGAATCAGGATTTTCTTGTGAACAACAAACCTACTTACATCACTAACAGCTTGATATGAGGAGAAGATGTCATTCTGGAAAATGCAGTATAACACAAGTTATTGTTCAAGTCATTTAGAAAGAGTTCTCAGGAGTAACATTCCAGTGTAATTGCTCATCTGTCAAGGGCCTGCCCTGAAAGCATTGCTTAACTTTGTCCTGCTGCCAACTGGCTGGAAAAGAGTGGAATTAATAAAAACCAATATGTTCAAAGTCTGTATTACCATACTTTAAACATGTCATGAACATATCACCGAGGTTTAATTTGATAATACATATTTTGAAGTTTGATGTTGGTTACCATAACAGTTCTGTTCCCACCAAAGTTACTGAAAAATTTGACACTGAAAAATTTGTTTTATAGTTGTCAAAGTCTGTACAGTCTTTACTGGATAATTTGTTACTTTCAGTTCCTCCATGCACCAGGGGTAGTTCTGGTACCATTCATGTCCCTGCTGTGAGAGTAGCTGTCATGTGAGTAGATGTCTATCAGACAGAACCTATTTATCTGGTATATTAATGATATAATTGAAGAAAACAAATTCCTTCCAAAACTGAAGAGTGAATGGTTATGTACACATGCTGTTTTGAGGACACAGAGAATATATTCATTGTCAGAGTAATCAGGCACCTCCACCATCAGGAGTGATGCAGGATAGGATCTATCGGTGGAAAGCCAGATGTTGCTGCTTTCCTCCATGTAGCTTACAGCTCTGCATTGCATTAATATCCTGATATTCTCAGTAAGTTACCAACTACATTTGCACTAACTGCCATAGGCTGTTTGCAATATGAAGCCAATGGATTTAGGAGAACGTCATGCTGCTGGCTGCTGCATTTCAGAAGAGCATGGTTAAGGGCTGCTGCCAGGACTGATATGATTCCTGCATGCAACATTCTGCCCAGGAGTAATGGAGGCACTGTGCTGAAATCTGCTGTACTTGCTTTGGCCCTCTTCTTGGTAAATTAAGTGTTTCTGTTTATAGAGCTGTCAAATCTAGTACTGCCACTTGCCCTTTAATTTTGCAATCACACCTAGTGATTTTGCTCTTTCAGTAGTATTCATGGGACATCTTGGCTTATACAGAAGGAGGAAACAATATATTAAAAAGCAAAACAAACAAACAAAAAAACAGAACCAGAGCTCTCTTCCTAACTCTCTGTATTCATTGCTAAGTATTTATTCCTACTATGGAAAAGCTTCTAAGCCTATGTGTAGAATTATATTTTATCTCAGAATCTAACTGTTTATGTATCTTAAAAGCAGACATTGGGTATTGTTAGCAGAAATACCTGGGTAAATGAATACATGCATATAATAAAAGGGCTGCTCTGAAGGTAATGCATCTAGTGTTGTTATGTCTGGCCTATGACACCAGAGGCTGATGTTGGTGGTATGGCAGTAGAAGCTGAACCTTATTCCAGTATTCCATTACATGTTATTGCTGTGTGACAGATGGCAGCAGAGGGGCAGTCTGACACAATGGCGTCTGACATGGAAATGTGTATGAAGCAAAGATGTGTCATTGAATTCCTCCATGCAGAAAAAACTGCACCCATTGACATTCAGTGATGCTTTCTGAATATTTATGGAGACCAGACAGAGGATGTGAGCACAGTGAGGCAGTGCATGGTGGGTTTCAGTGGTGGCAACAGCCAGTCATCTCTCTCTTGCAGATGTATATGAGTGCAGCATGCAGGCTCTTATTCATTAGTGGCAATAATACATAGCTGATGGTGATGATTATGTTGGAAAACAGTGTTTTGTAGCTGGAAATTTGCTCTGTCAAGTAGTATTATTGAGCTTTTTGTATTTGCTGTAGTTTCTATGGAAATACATAGTAGGCATTACTTTTGGAGCAACCTACAAAGTTTCTTTTAAATGAAGACGTTATGTGCAGAAAACAAAGCCACACTGTCTCAGAGTAATTTAGTACTAAGAATAATGGGAATGAAGTAAAAGCAGGCAGGTTTTACTTCACAGGATGTTGGTATTAACTGCCCTTTGCATGAAAATTAAAGACAAAAATGTATGTATGCTTCTTAGGAAGTTAAGTACAAAGGGTCAGCTTAGAGATGCTGAATAGGCATCTGTGATAGGTAACAGGTCATTTGCAATAACAGTCTTTGTGGGCTCTTAATATTGTGAAGTATGATGTGGTATGAAACTGTTTGCCCCATTGTGAAAGAAAAGTCAGTTATCTTCTACCTACTGTGGACAAGAATGTGATAGATTGATTGCTATGAAGAAACCTGTCAGGTTTGTTAATGCACAAAGTATTTTGCAGTTGAAATTGGGTTACAATGTACAGAACGATATCTTAAGAGAAATGGAAGTGATGAAATTTTCCCAAGTTGAAAATAATTTCAACTCTGAGAATGCATGGAAGTACCTCAAGTTCAGGATCATCTTCATACTTGAGTGGAGTGGTAAATTCTTTAATCTTGTGGTCATTCTATCAACTGAAGCTTACTAACATTTTTGGCCATTTTGAATGTGCCATTGTGATTACTCATTTCACTAATGAGCGGTGGAGAATTGCCAGTTTTTCATGGATTTAGCTATTATGATCATATCATTTATGCATTTGTCACAGTGATTTTGGTACTCTTTTGCCTCAGTTGAAACTATGTTATGTGTCTATCTTCTAAACTATGGAATCAAGGAGTACTTTACCAAACACACTTTTAGAAGCTGTCAAGATTGTTTTGGAGTCTTGATAATTTGGGATTTTTCAGAGCTAACAGGACTGCAAGAATATACATTCATTGGTATTATTCTAATATCTAATACTAGCCAGAATTTTAAATCTTTTTTAGCCAGAGTTCTTTTTACCTCTAAAAGTTTTGAAGACACATCTTTTCCTTATTGACACATTATCATTTTCAATTAAAAAAAAATTAAATGAGGCTGAAAGTTGAGGCAGCTGTCGAAGAGCAGGGAGAAATGTTTTTGGAAAGTGGTGTGTGACTCAAATACCCACTAAATTAAAAATTGATGACTCTTGGTCTCAGTGGTTTGGCCTCTCCCCAGATAATTGAATGGATTGGTTGAGAATCACTGAATCACGCCTAATCTGGCAGGAATGATTGAGCAAGAGCTACCAGTATGTGAGCAGGGAGGCTGTGGTATGCTCTGGAGAATAACATCTGTCCCTTTACATCTAATGGGCACTGATCAGGGAGACTCTTAAGAGCTTCGTGAGTCCATCAGACCTCAGGGCCCCTGAAGACCTGTATCTGCATTCCAGGCAGAGTTTAGGGAGCCACACTGAACCAGGGAAAACTGGCAGGCTAGGCTATGATGACTTTTTTTGAACACTTAAGCTATGTGTTTAAATATTTGATTTTGTTCCTAATGAATCACATCTTGGCTTGAAAAGGCTGGTGTTGCTGTAAACCTCTGTTGGCTCTAAAACACTTCTCCTGGAAAGTCTCCTGTGATGCCCAGATTGAGTGGGATCTAGTGAAAAGCCATGCTGAGAAACTAGTGCTGGTGCCAGTATCATCATTGAATGATGCAGCCTGTGACTAAATAGCTACACTCCCAAGTAGACTGCCAAAAGCTTGGGAAAGCACTGTATGAGACTGTACTCTCAGGTTTCTGTTGGTTCTGCCTTCCAGGTTTGTACGTGTACATTTTTTTCAGTCCCAGTCACCCAGGATCTAACTCAGTTGCCACGAAATACAAAGGTGAACTTCTCTGGAACTCCCCTTGGTGCCTGCCTATTTAAGCTGCACACTTCATCTGCTCACAGTAGCTGACAAACTGGTGGCTTAGAGCCCCACTGACTGAGTCTGCAGAACAGAAGGCATATGTATTTGTGTGTGGATGTGTGTGAAATTGGGTATGCATACAGTGAAATGCTGCCAAGCAGCAGCAGAGAAGTCAAACAAGGAGCTTCTCTTACTATCTTCTCTTGAGAGTCTTGTTATAATCAGTATATAATCACTGTGAGGAAGAAGCAGAAGATTCAGTCCTCCTAGAATTTATGCATTTAGTTAGTAACAGAGCTGGGCAGCTTTCCTAAATCTAGTGAAACTTAAGCTGGGTAATAATCATAAATATCAATGCACGTTGATAATATGAATTTTTGTTTATTGAGTTAACAGTACTTGTTTTTAGTTTTCTCTTCAGTGCCTGAACATGAAAGCATGGATGTTATGGGGGAGGGGCATGAATATATGAAAAAAGAGAAAGAAACCCATAAAGTATGAGTGCTCTGAGCAAACTGAAAAGCCTTCCATCTGAGGTCTGAGGAACTGGAAATTTGTCAGAGCTGAGTTCAGCCTCAACCTTATGTTCAGCTGATAGACATGTTAAGCTGGAGAAAATGGTCACGTATGACAACCTGACAGTTTATAGTAGATGAATCTCAGCCTAAGACCAGCTTGCATACGTGCTGGTGCCTCAGAACTCACACTCCTATTGTAGCTTGTCATCTTGGCAGGCATGCATGGGAATCGATTTGGAAACAATTATTTTTTTGACCCCTAGGGGGAACACCAGGACCAGAGATGAAGCATGCCATAGGCTGACAAGCTCAGCCCTCTGAATCGTCTCATTACCTGCTTTCAGAAGACAGCACTCTGTCAGATCGATAATAATGAACTAGTGAAAAGAGAGGAACTGTGGGAGGTGATATTTTGACTTGAATTAGATGGGCAGAGTGCTGGGACGATGAGAAATCCTTTCCTGGCATGCTGATGTCTCCTGCGCTGTCCTGTTCCATGCTCAGAGAGGGAAATGCAGACAGAACATTCTACTCGTTAGGGTTATGACTCTTTATTGTAGCTGTGGTTCAAACCACTTTGAACCACTATCCCTCTCCAGTCTGACCTACTGCAGTTAGGACTGGCTGAGCCCTCAGAAAACTATGGTTTATGTGTTGCCTGCACATTCTTTTTTTTTTTTTTTTTTTTTTTTTTTTTTAATTTCTCTGCTTTAAATGAAATTTCTTTTATGTTCAGTTAGGGTAGAAAATGTAGTGCTTTCACTAAAAATGGGGAATTGCTCACTGGCTTCCTGTTTAGTATAAATCAAGCCAAACGTGATCTCCTTGATTCCGTATCTCTGAATTAGTCCGAACTTGCTCTTCATCATGACTATACTCCTTCAAGCAGAATTTTGCATAGTTTCACCTACTCATTGCCAAACACATCTCCAGTAAGATTCTGATTTATTTACTTTTTAATATTTACAGTTAAATGCTTTGGCTACATTTTAAGCTTTATAATCTCAAAGTTCTGTAGTGGGAGAAAAAAGCATATAGATTTCATCAGGAGACTGAATGTCCTTCATGAAGATCATCTGGTGATGGTGAGAGGAAATCGTGCAGTCCTTCAAGAAGAAAATGAGGCTTCAGGCTGGAATCAATATCCCACCAGAATTAAAATGTTGCACTTAGATCTCTGCATGTTTATCATAATCCATGACAAGTTTCCTTGGAACAAATACACTGGGAGAACTGAAGAATTTTGTCTGCTTTAGAAATATAGAACAGTAGTTGTCTTGCAGCAATAAAGCAGTTTCAATCAATAGGGATTTAGCACATTTTTCTGCATGTTTACTCAACAGGAAGAAAAAGGTCAAGATGCTTAAGGAAAATGTAACATGTACGTAAGTGATTGAAGAGCAATTGAGTTTTTTTTCCTCTGATAGTGAAATACAAGATAAAATAGAAAGACTATGGGAAGGAAAGTGCAAAGTGTCCTTGTGCTTGGTGCACTGAAATCTTGGTGCACTGAAAGCTCCATTTCTAGCCCATTTCACGGAGTGCTCTTTTTAATTGCTTTTTAGGACAGGATGTTAATGTTTCCATAGTTACTTTCTTCCAATATTGGCTTTCATCTTCTTTGGTAGCTTGAACTGAATGTAGCTGCTTTAAACTCATAGCTACAAGGCAAAATATTCTTTTAGGGCAAAATTGTTCTTTACACTTTGTTACAATCTCTGTTCCCCTGCAAATCCAAGCCCTATGTGACATAATAAGTTGTACTGCTTCAGTTAATCTTCAGAATCTCTGCTGAATCTGAATATACCTAAGGCAAAATCTTCTTTGACCCCGGACATTTTGGAGAGAGCCTCCCTTTCCCACTGCTGCCTTGGCTTGCTCAGACTGGTGGGGAACAGTCCTCTTTTCTGACAACAATTTTGTGGCACTAACAAAGATCAGATGGCTTCATTAACGAATCTCTCCTGATTTATTTTTTTTCTGTCTCCAAAGCTATTCATTTGGATTTTAGTATTGAATTGCCCTCATTGAATCTTGCAATGCAGCCTAAGGTAGAAGACTTTCACTTAAAGAAATGGACTCCTACACTGTGGCCAGTGGGTCTGTTCTCGACCCACTGCTTATCTGAGCATTACCCATGGGGCAGAGAAATGATGCCCTCCTGATTAGTGTAACTACCTCTGTAGCTGAGAATGGCTAGTGAGCTTCAAGCTGGTATAAACTCCTTACTTATTTATTTAACTTTCCTAATTTTATAAAAATTCTTTCACTCAGCATAGGCTGATTACTGTTCACCCTGATGGTCCTGCTATGCCATTTCAAACAATGACTGATGCAACTTGGCTTTTCTGCATGCCTGGGTAGTTGCAGTTCCTTTCCAACAAGGAAGAGATGCCATCATAGAATGAGATTGGTTTTCCAGGAGAACTTTGATATTGATTAATCCCTCCTGTGAAGTATTCACCTCACAGTTTCATTTCTTCTGATCGTAATGCCCAAGGCAGTGCTCACAGTTTTACTTCTGGAAAGCTATTTCATCCCTTCCCCATACTACCATCTCACATTTTGGCAGTTATCTTACAGTCAGTGTATTGCAATATGTTGCTCTTAGAAGACAGTGGTTGGTTGTTGATATTTTTTTTTTTTTTTTTGGTGCCATCCTGTTTTTGCAACCAATAGATAGAGAGTAACCAAGCAGCAGGAAGCAGTTTCATGGCAACAGTAATATGCCTGTTTTGAGCTAAGGCTTTGTCCAAAAGCTCTGTCTACTTTTGATTTAAAAAACAAACAAACAAAAAAACAGCAACAAAAAAAGCAAACAGCTCTATGTAATGGCTTAGGTGTTCTGCAGCCATGCTGTCTGTAGAGTTTTGCAAGAGTCTGATAAACACTCCTTGGTGTTTCTCTTTTTGTCTCATTCAACTATGTCATGCTGTCAAAGTCTTTGACCTCCACCACTTTCACTAAACTCTTGCAAAACCCTACACATAGTGTGGCTGTCCCAGTTTTTCCTGTGACCTGTTCTGGAACCATTGGTTTTCCATTGTTTCAAATATTTTAAACAAAGGGATATTATGCTCAGCTGAATGCAACACGGGTATCACAACCTGCAGCTTTGAAAAGTTGCTTGTAACTGCATTGTTGGCTTCATATCAAAATAGAATCGATACTAGGAATGCCAAAATAACCTGTTCTACTGCTCAACAGGGTTGCAGTCTTCATTATTATGCACTGAGTTTGTTACCTACGTTACTGAATGTGCAACTCGTGCAAGCTTTTACTTGTGTGAGTTAAAAATACTCTTAGAAGCTTTTGTATAATTGTGTTCTCAATCAGCAAAACATTCACGAAGATGTGATTTCTCATTGCTACTGTGGAGGAGAAACACGTAGGCACTTTTGATTGCTTTATTATTGTTTTTGTTCCTTTTTTTATTTTTTTATTTTCTTTTTAAGAACGATGCATAGAGGTTATTTTTTCTGCTAGGATTTCTGAACTCCAGAATGCCAAAATTATAGCTCACAAGAACTACCTATTCTATACTGATCTTCCATCCTTAGCGCTTCTTCTCTGAATACTCAGACTTCTTCAGAGAGATTAGGAATTTCTTAATATATATCATATTTTTGCTTTACCTCATTTTCTATATTTAACTTATTCTTCCTGTACATTGAAATATTTCTGGCTTTGTATCTTGTATGTGTGTGGTTTTGTTTGTTTTTTAATTCACAGTGCAAATACAAAAGTACCTCATAACTTGGTTCCCACATCCAAGGTAAGTAAACCTGTTACTGCTGTGAACAAGTCCCTCCACTTTACATTACTGCCCATAATTTATTTTCCCTATAAAAAGGCTGACCTTAAATTCTCAAGCAAGGGATGGAATGAACCTTATACTGACAGGCTGAATCATATCCACTCTTTTAACTTTCCACAAGTATCTTTGCTGCCTCCTTCTAAAATGAACCAGCTTTGATCTGGCTGCCTCGTATATCATGTCACCATTCTCAGACTTTTTTCTTCTTCCTTGGCAGAAATATTACAAGAATTGGCATACTTACCTTGACTATTCCTTGGCTTCTGCTAAGGCAAGTATCCATCATATATTTAGAGCTTATCTGAGTGTTGCATGTCTCAAGCCCCTGATACATCTACTGATGATGCAATGTGCTTTCTTAGCATTGTCCTTTTCTTCTGCTTTTCCTGCCCATCAAACTCAGAGAAGGAAGCAAGACTGATTCATAGAGGATTTAGTTGTTAGATTGAGAAACAGCAGTTCATGCTGCTCAGAGTGAGGGAACTGTTCTCCCTGCTTTGAAGATGGTAAAGGGAGTGGTAAATAATGGTATCAGGAAGCTGCAAAGATGCAGTGGTAAGAATTAATGGTCAGTTTTGTTGGCAAAGGGAAGTTGAAATGCTCCCAAGGGGGTTGTGCTACTGAGCATTATTGATTGACAAATTATTTCAGAAGAGGATGAAAATTTGCTGATGGTACTGAGTAAAAAGTCAAAAGAACCTCTGGCTTGTTGTTAAGAGTTGCAGGAAGTTTTCATGCTAATATCATATGATTAATTGGTCAATGAAATTCATGTAAATATTTGTAAGGGTAAATATTTGCACACGGTAAAATCTATCTCAACTTTAAATACATGATGATGAATACTGGTATGGTTCAGAATACTCAGTAGGCAAGCCCATAAAGGTATGAAATTGATGCTGAGTAGCCACTATAAAAGAGACAGAATTTTAGGAATTATTGGAAAAATACTAAATAAGAAAATGAAAGAATGTATATGCAAAACAATTATGTATATGAAGAAAAATTAAATAGACCATGATTTTTCTGCATAGATAAAGAGAGGTTAAGAATATGATAATGATATGAATAGCACACAAAAACAGAAAATGTTTGCTCATTTTGTCCTTTTAACCAAGAGCTGGATGACATGAAATAAAATTATAACTTTCTGACATTCAAAAGTGATTGGTCAATCCTGTTCCAGGCCGCATTAAAACTCACTAACGGACTGGTTTGCTTTCTTACAGGATTCTTGCCTCATTCAGCACATGGGAAGAGCAGTGTTTACAGCTGTTCCTTGTGTTGTTTCTTTCTCATTGCTCTGTATGAAGCTTTTACCTGTACCTTGTTCACTGCACTTTAGTTAAAACCTTTACGAAGATGCACGTGTGAATGTCCTTATGCGTCTCTGATGTTTACGACATCTATCTCTTTATTAATACTTGTCTTATCAAAGTCTCTGAGGTTGTATTGTCTTTCACTTACAGAAGTGGAACAAGGGCAAAAAGGAGATACAACTGGAATTGTTGTTAGGTGTCCAGTTTAAGAAAACTGGAAAGTAGTTCTTCCCAGAATTGTGTGATAGCTCAGTTGTACATATTAACAATGTTTCCCATTGGCACAGATTACAGATTAAACTGCTATGTACTTGTCAGCATTGAGACTGATTCTGTCTTATTCAGAAAACAAAGGACTGAAATTTTGAACAGATATAAGAGGGTGTTTCGGTGGACTGGTTAGCATACCAGGGGACTTCTAGAAAAGGCAGGAGTACAACTGTGTTCTCCAGCATAATATGCAGCTGCATTAACTGTCCCTATTGTTGTAATCCCCTGTCCTGTCCGCTTCACATTTCCTGGCTCATAAACTGTGTCCTTCACTACACAGCCTATTTCAAATCCACAGTGAGCTGTTCTCTGAAATTGGAGCAAGGGTGGCATCACAGGACGTCTGTACAGAGAAGTGAAACTAGGGGTTTTAGACGCGCTTCAGTGATGTTATTCTTTGAGTCTTAAGGGCTCGCTTTAAAACATGATTTCCCTACTTCAATAAAAGTTCCCCAAATGAGAGTCATTCCATCAGCAACATATTGACTCACTTCTGTCACTGGCTTGTGGTTTCATTCTCGCTTACAAACACTTGCCTGTGTCTCAGACTCTCACCACTTCTAATTTTCTGCCTCAGCTTCTTTGCAGTACCAATTCCAGTTTTTTTTTCTCTGCCCCTTCTGGTTCTTGTCAGTAAGATTTTCCTCCCTCTCATTTTCCTTAGTTATGACTGCTTGTCTCACTATCTTTGTCTCAGTAATTTATCTAGTCATAATGTCCTGCTACTCCTGCCCATGGCTTGTTGTTCCCCTCTTGAATTTGCTTCAACAATTTCCAGTCCTAGTCTAACCTGTCATCAGTAGCTCCCTAACAAAATCTCCTTGCCAAGATGGTCCCTCCTCTTCTTTCGCATCTTTCCTGTTATGCCCTTTGTCCTAAACTTTGCTTGAATATGTTTTGCTGAGACTTCCACAGTACTGAAAAGTTGAGAGAATGTCTCTTCCAGTTGCGTGGAACTGATCCCATAATAATGAACTGCAACTAGTTCATCATGGGTGCAATTCAGAGTCTGGCTACATAAGTCTAATCTTTCTAATCAGATAATCTGATAAATGTCCTTGCTGGAAGTGCAAGAGAATGCTGGGTGGAAGGAAACAGCTGGAATCCTTTTAAGCCTAATTGTCTCCTGTGTGCCATTATATTTTTCATGACATATCCACCAATTGAACATGAAGCGTGGTGTGTAGTCCACCTTCTAACTTCAGTTTTGCCCTGCCAGGAAAGGAAAAAAAGGTCATTAATCCTCAACTGTATTTATGTGCACAGCACCCCACAGTCATAATGCAAGCCCACTTACCATTATTCTGAGGTTGCTAATTGAGAGGACCTCAACAGATGTGCCTGGTATTCTCTGAGGTCCAGGAGGTATCCAGTTTCCAGCAGAGTTTTATGAGAAATGTGAAGGTCAAGTAACTTCCCCAAGGTTATGCCATAAATGGCTCAACTGGGATTAGGACTCAGACTGTCCTTACTCCTAATCTTTTGCCTTATTAATCTCTGCAGTCTATTTCTACAAACACCTAGTAAGTTCATGTTTGTAGATTTACAAACAAAATTCAGTGGTCAAACTCAATTGAGGGAATAGATTTCATGAAAAGACAGATGATGAAATAGCATTGGCAAAGCTAACTCAAAACTGAGATGGGAAATTATTAAGACTAGATTTTGCCTATGGGAACTACCATTCTAATGATAATATTATACTTTCCTCCTCGATCTCTTACTTCTCAAACACACGCACATCTGGCTACTCGCCTTATCGCCTGCCAATACTTAAGCTACCAGAGATCATGAGATCAGTTGGTTGAATGGGTACGCAGAAGGAAATGGTAACAAAGTGGCTGTTTCTTGGTTTCCTTTCATAAAACTCCTCTTTGATATAAACACTGAGCATTTAAGGTTTTAAAATTGTTACAATTAAGTCGTTTTCTTGATCTTGTTGTGAGGGATGAGATACTCTGTCTTGAAGAGGAAAACTAGCAATAGAGTTTTAGTTACAGATAGGGGAAATCAGGGATTTTCCTCATTCTATCTGAAAATTGTAATCAGTATTATGGAACAGCAAAGCCAGCTGGTTTTAATTAAAGGCTTATTTTCGCCTGTACAAAGACACTTCATAACAGAACAACAAACATGGTCACACACAGTCTGCTCTGTATCTGTAAACAGGGATGGGTACAATATGCTTGTCTGGAGAATTGCTTGGAAAGCCTTGTGGGATACAGAACTAAAATAACAGCTAGCATGTATCACATGGATTAAGGAGTGGGGAAAAAAAAGTCTTTATTGACCCTATTGTGAACTGCATCAACGTAGGGTAACTTATCTCCAGTCATTAAGCAGTGAAATCCAAAGCCACAGTGCACAATTAAAAAGCAACCTGACACCTGCTGTTTCCAATACATCTTCTGAAATACCCAGAAAGAGACAATGCGTTTTATCAAGGGATTGAAAGGTTTTCCATTGTATGTTTCTACTTCAAAATTAGTCTGGTACTATATGACCAGGAATGCTGCATAAAAAGAGTTTGATCTTTACCTCCACATTTCAAAACTCACCACTTGATATTAATGATCTCAGTGAAAGTCCCAAAAGTGGATGAATGAATGTGGAAATTGGAATCATTTGCAGTGTGACTAGATGCGATGGCATTGTTGTGGGACTATGTAGAGAAACTTCTGTTGTGCTACGACCTTTGCCAGACCTGAACTGCAAAGCAAATTCACCAGCTAAAGGCACAAAACACAAGATGACTCAAAGACTTGCTGACCGTATAAAACCAACAGATTACTAGATATCAGCCTTATAATAATGCCTTAAGTTCCATTTTTAAGCCTCATTGGGAGCCAGTAAAACAGATTAAGACCAGATAAAATAGGAAGGACGTTGGAAAAGACATTCAGGAATTTCCTAGCAAATATCAAAGAAGCTATGTAATGGCTTAGAATAACTTGGTGATTTTGAATGTTTTGGTTTGTGTATCTGTACCTTTTGAAGTGAAAATTAACACCCATCTTGCTAAAGAAAGCAAGATCAGTAGTCGGGAAGTATTTTGCAATGTTGCATCAGAAAGACAGTATATGCAATGGTCTGTGGTTTCTAGTTGGTTTGCCCACCAAGAGTAAAATCTTCCCCATCTTGAGAAAGGCATGGGGATTGCCTTGTTCCCTCAGCTTCTCTGTGCATTAAACATTACTGTGTTTGCCAGGCCTTCTCATGTCTCACCCAGGCATTTGAGATTGCAGTTTCCTGCTTACATGTGGCTTCATTACAGACGAAAATTGCCTTGGGGTCCTCCATTAGTACCTACTGATGCAGAAGATGCTCTTGTGTTACACAACCAATTTTGCTAGCTCAGCACTGTCACTGAAAGCCACAAAGTCAGTGTCTCCCATAGTCAGTTCAGCAACTCTTTCTCAGTTGTTTGTCCATAATTTGTTTTTTTTTTCAGAAGATTTTGGCCTAACATCTGAGCTAGCTGATCAGTGTAATCTGTCTCAACATATGGGAGATGGGACAGGATGTGTGGGTGGCTGAATGCTTTTTGGTTGTAATGATGCTCTTTCTAGATTCTTGGCCTTTAGTGTTAGTTCCTGTCTCTGCCTGAAGTCCTGATCCAATTTGTTGCTTTCTGTACCTCGTCCTAGTTCCTCTGGGTGCTGGTTCCTAATCATGCCCTTGATCTGTTCAGCCTTGCTTTCCAGCTCTTGCCTCTTTCTTTTCTGGCCCTGGTTTCTGCTTTGAGTTAGCTTGTCTGACTATATTTCAGCTGTAACTGCTACTCATCCTAAAGACACTTGCATACACTGAGACTAAAATTACAATGAACCAAGTCTGGACCTCACTTAACAATGCAAACTCTTTAGTTTTCATATGATTAAACTTAGCTGAAGTCAGAGTACAGAGAATGATTCAGTGGCGTTAGTACTGCCTAATCAAGAAATAGATACATGGAAGTTCTACTTCTGGCACCAAGGCAAACTACTTAATACAGTCAGTCTTATCTTTGAGCACATTAGTCTTGATTGAGGTACTTGTGATAATGCTGTAAACAAAGTAATAAACTTTGTTTTTTTTTTTCATGTTTCTAAGAATGCCTCTTCCATCTGTTGACTGATAAGATTCCCCCACCCCCAAATGATAATAATAAAAAAATCTCTTATTTTACATAACGTGAAGGCAGAGTGAGGTTTCCTCCACAGGTTTCAAAAGAAGATCCAAATCCTTAAGAGCTTTGGCTTAGTCATACTACAAGCCCTTTGGATGCAAGTGATCAGAAAATCTATGGTAAGAATAAATGTATGTGGGATACTCTGTTATAACAGAGCCTCTTAACTGAATATGTTTGTTTGGTGAGTATATTAAAATAATTAAAAAGGTGAACTGATGTACTGAGTCTATGTAGCAGAGCATCATCTGGCCCAAAGCACATTTCAGCAGAGCTATAGAAGAGCAAAGCACATGCTTTGTGCTATTTTACCAGCTTGCTCTCTTTGTGCACAGCAAGTGAGGCTCAGGGTCATCTTGATTCAGAGGCTGTACCTTTCTTTTTAATAGTTTCATTTTTTTATTCTGCAAGTTTGTCTCGTAGCTTTTTAAATGCATGCAAATTTTTGGTATCCATAGGGTACCTCACTGTATAGGGTATTCTCACTGCTTGTGAGAGTATATTTCCCGACTTAGCCCTCAGTTGCACACTGTTTGCTTGTTTGTTTTGAACTGGGATTTTTATAACTTAATTTCATGCCTTTTAACTTTCTCTCTCTCTCTCTCTTTTTTTTTTTTAATTAATAAGAGATTGTGATACATCAGCCTTTGTTCACCTTTTTCATAACACTTCTATCATACAAGCCCTGTAGCAAGGCTATATGTGGTAGCACTGTGATGTTTACTGTTTTGTTCTCTACTCTTTCTAACAGCTCTTAATATTCTATTTTCTTTTATGATTAATACTGGGTATACACACACTATTACCAAAGTCTATCACATTTCAAAGATGTTTCTTTTGGGTTGTATTAGCCATTCTGGAATACATCATTTTCTACACAAAATTACTATTGCTTTTTGTTATATAAATACTGACATTGTACTGAATTTTACTTTCAAGTTTATTGTCCATTTCTTCAGCATCACAAACACTATTTGCAGCACTTTGCAGAAGACTGTGAATTGAATAACATTGTCATCATAAAACTTCATCATGGTTCTGTTTCACTCTTCTGCTTCACGTATGGAATGTGCGGGTCTTAACATAATTTTGTGGGACTTCCTGGTAACTTTCAAGAAAATTGACTTTCAATTCCAAAATATTATATTATAAATCCATGTATTGTTGTTTTCTGTGCCTTATTTTAGGAGCTTTTATCTATTTCCATTGTATGAAAATCAGATTTAATAGTTTATAGCCCTCATAAATCCTGTTAAAAATATCCTCTGTTTTAAGTGAACAGTTACACCTCAGTGTAACTCTTTTAATCTCATATAATGATTTCATTCTTTATTCAATTCGAATGTTTAGTCCTGGTCTTACTGACTTAGTTACCAATCATTTTGTTGTTTTATAATCTTTTCTACTGACACTTGGAGACAATTTAAAAGTCTTTTTTTTTCTGTAAAGGACTCTGATACAGAAAGCTCTACAAGTCTGTATTTGCAGAATGCAAATGATTCATTTTGTTTTTCTCTCTCAGTTTAATTTTCTGAGTGCTCATTTAATCCCCTTTTTCATGTGTTGGCTCTACAGAGTTCTGGGAGGCTTCCTGTTTCTGATGTTTTTCTTATGATGTGGGCTAAAATGTTCCTTGTTTACAGCAAAAAACATTCTGGGTTGCTTTGTGACTCTGTAAGTAAAATTTAACCTCATCTAGTTATCTATTTCGCTTTCAATATATTTTAATAGATAAACTTCATAAAATTTAATGCATTGATATTTTTCCTAACTTATCTGTAATGAGATAAGCTATATTCTTATGTATCATTTGTCAGTAGTAGCTACTACTTTGTATCACCAGAACAGCTCAAGAGATAAATTGTTTTTTTGAAAAGAACCAAATTCTAAATATATTCATGAAAAATATAGCAAAAAAGATGTCTGTCTTTGTGATACAATTGGTTGGGCAGTATCACAGGTAGTAGAGATTGGAAATCTATAGACAAAGAAATGTGGACTAAACACAGATGAAGGAAATTTATAGGTGGGAATTGACAGACTGTGTTGGTTGGCCAACTGCCTCGAGTGTGGTCTTTGAATTAAAAGCAAAAAAAAAAGAGTTGAGATGCCTCTGTTATTTCCTTTAAGAATATCTTGTTTGTAGGAATTAGAGAAGATCTATTGTGAGCCAAGTAATCTTACTGCTAAGTAGTTGTTTCAAATACTTGTAATGACCTGTAAATTAAAAAGTGTGATCTTACAGATAGACAACATTGAAAATGCGTTTATTCTGTTTTCTCCTAGTAAGGATTAGGTTGACTCTGGGAGATGGTGTGAGCTAAACAAGTTTGAAGACTTCAATGCCTTAGCATTAGGATTTGCTGTTACTTTTGAAATCTTGGCTACAGAGATTTTCTATTTATGCTTAGTTGCTCTAATGATTAAACAAATGCTAATGGCATATGTAAAGGGAAGTTGGTAATTGTTTGCTCTTTCAGATGCACAGAGTAATTGTAATGTACAAATACAGCTGAAGTTTCCAAAATACTGCACAGTTACACGTTTCTGGGAACAACAGCCAGTACTCAGAAGAAAAAAAACTGACTGCAGATGTCAGAGCAAAATATGTTTTTTTTCTGAAAAGTAAAAACAGCTATGGGAAATTTAATGTTTCAGAGAACATAGATTTCCTGAAGCTGAACACCTTTTTCGCAGGATCTCACATAGAAAAGTGGACAAAATTAAATTTATCTTCTGAAAAAGAATGAAAGAGTGAAACAGGCTTCTGTGGATTCAGCCCTTGTTTTTTAAGAACTTCTAAATTTGCCAGTGGTGCATATATATGCATCCAGATCTTGATGCATTATGTGTGACCTTTGTCTTCAAGAAAAAGAATACAAAAACATTCTAGTTCTCATGCAGCATTTGACCCTTGAAATAGGGTAGTGCACGATGCTACCTGGAAAAAAAAAATTTAAAATGACATTGAAGTACCTAAAAACACCTAACTTTGCATTCATGTACTCTATCAATCACAATTCATGCCTGATGCCACATGAGGTTTGATTGCCAGCATTAAGATATTTGGAAAATGTGTGTGCTATCCCAGCACTGGGCATGTGCTTATGAAACACTTGAGAAGACTGCAGTTGAACTTGGATTTGTTAGTGGCTTTTGGTTCAGTTTTATTCTGAGGACAGCAGTTTCATTCAATGGTCATGTCCTCAGTAGTGAGCATATGGATTTAGAATGAAGGCACAACATGAATACCTTCTTTTAAACAGTCACTTGTATTACGGTTTGTAAGGTGTTCTTAACACTTCCACAAAATGGGAAGCTTGTAGACTAATACTTAGGAATTTTGGAGGCAGTTTTTTAGATACTAACTCATATGACTAAGAAAGTCTTTCATTAATTTTGGGAGAAACTATTACATAATATCAATCTTTTTGGTGTGTTTGGCCATTTTTTGTTGTTTTTCATCAGATTGTCACCTTTCACTATTCCTGATGTTACTATACAAATTTATTGTTATAACAACGTGTTTTGACTTCTGACTCCTCCTTTACCCCTAATGTAAATGATAAATTAGACAGTAGGCTTCCATTCACTTGTTTGTGTCATCTCATGGATGGTGCCTTTTTTCTCTCCTGTGGTTGACATCCATATGTGGTCTGAATTTATATTACAAAGTGATACACCACAGATTAAATATTTATTATGTCTTCATACATTTTGTTGCAACATGTAACTGACAATACAATGCATATTTTCACTCTCAGATAGGGAAAATTAACATTTTAGCACAAATTCAACTGTAGCTGCTTGTCAATTGTCATGGTGATTCTTCCAACTTTAATGCTGTAGACAGAATTAGTCTGTTTCTCTCTCTTTTTTTTTTTTTTACTTTTTCTCATTATTTTCTTCATCAGTTAGTTTTCAGTTCCTCCAAAACAGTATGAGCACATATTTGTAATTTGACTAATCACTTTTATTTAGAAAAAAAAAATGTAATTAATTAAAATCCAGAAGAACAATTTGAAGATTTGCATAAAAATCATGAGTACATTTTGTGCTTTTGGCACAGACTGTTTCATTTGGTTGTAATAGAATCATCAGTGATATAATTCTGTTCCTGAAGATATTCTTTAGGGCCAAAAAAAACTCCACCCCAAAATGGATTGTATTCATTTTATTTTAGTTAAAGGCCACAAGAGAAAGAAGTGATGTCACATTGAATGAAGAATTAAGAATATGTTCATTTTTAAGTGGATCCTTGTTATATGCACGTACACAAATACTTTTAACTCGCAATTTGCCTTTACAGTTCCTTTCTGCCAGAGCTGTTGGCCCCTTTTTGGCCATGGTACATCTGAATTCCCTATTTCATACGTATCCTAGCACTTTGGTGGTGGTTATTACCTTTCTACAGGCTTTAAGCCTTAGCCCAAGTGGTCAGAGTGCTCTGCTGTGAACAACAGCTCTTCTGAACACCAGTGCCAGTGGGTCCAACAAAGTAAGCATTCCTTTTGTAGTGACTTTCAGCTCCGTTTTTTTGCATGATTTTGAGCACGTGACAACAAATCAATGAATGTAAACCATGTACAATGCTCAGAACACTCTCACTGCTGTCCGTTTCCAGGTACAGGTCAGCAAGCCTTTGCCCACGCTGGATCCTAGGCAGAGACCTGCTAGTGCGGCTGCGGGGCGCCGGGGGGACTCGCAGCCCGCGCATCCCCGTCAGGAGATGCCCGTGGCGCCGGGCTGCTCGGCCCCACCTGGCCTGCAGGCCTCGCGCCGGCACCAGGCCGACGCGACCCAACGCGGGGATACGGGAAGCCCCAGCTTCCTCAGCCCGAGAGGAGGAGAGGCCGGCAGGGCTCCCGCCCCCGGGCGGCGCCTCCTCCCCCAGCGCTCCCTCCCGTGGGCCTCGTCGGCCGCCGTCCTCCCGCACCAGGTGAACGCGTATCCCTCCGCGGCGGCCGCCCCCAGCGCCAGGCTCGCAGCCCCGCAGTCCCCGGATGGAAACTGTTATGGCCGCCAACGGCGACCCGCCGGGCCATGGAGACGGGCGAGGTAACTCCTCGGGGGGCGCCGGGCGGAGGAGGGCCGGCCGAAGGGCGGAGAGGAGCGGGCGACGGGAGCTCTCGTAG
>JAOWBP010003659.1:19261525-19301150 GCA_028571105.1 Tragopan temminckii
GATCTGTGAGGGAAGGCGCTGAGGGAAGGCAATGGCGACTGAGATCTGTGAGGGAAGGCGCTGAGGGAAGGCAATGGGAGCTGAGGAAGAGACTGCGGGATGGGGCTGTGCAGAATAGGGCTGAGCCCTGTGAGGGAAGGGGCTGAAGGATGGCAAAGGGGGCTGAGATCCGTGAGGGAAAAGGGGCTGAGGGACGGCAGAGGAACGCCGCCGCGCCGCGCTGACCCGCGGGAAGAGGAAAGCCGCGGGCGCGGCCGCGCTGTCTTTCCGGTTCAGTTTTCACTTTCTGTTTTTTTCACCCCTCCGCCGCCCGCCCTCGGCCCGCCCTCTCCTTCCCTCCCCGGGGTTGCCTTCCCCTTCCTGGGGGCCGGCGTTGTGCTGCGGTCCCGCAATGCCGCCCCGTTTCTCCTGATTCCCCCTTTTCAGCCCGCCCGGCCCCCGGGACCGCGGAGCCGCGCGGGGAGGGCCGGGCGGGCGTGAGGAGCGGTGTCTGTGTCAGTGCTGGGCAGGGTAGCACCTCGCCGTGGCACTTACACTGCGCGCCTACGGAGCTCCGAGCAGTGCTGGCTGCAGGGAGGTGTGTTTGGAACTTCTGGGGTTTTATTTCCAGATAGTAAAACTAGATGTAAAAAATCCCCAACCTGGGAGAGCTCTCACTCTCATTTCTTGCTAGATTAAAGTGTACAGCTAAAGCCTTGCCTCCTTATCCTTTCAAAACAGGCTAACGAAATACTGATGTATTGGGACAGTTTTTGGGGAAGAAAGTTGAGGCTTGGGTCTCACGTGGTTACTTGTGTTCCTGCCTAGTGGTTTCTTTCCATGTCAGTTACCTTTGGTTCATGCTTACATATTTTCAGGTTTTGAATTTATTGTATATGCTTCATTATCTACATGTTCTATATATTATGCAGGTAATGTTTATTTTTTCTTTATGTCTTTTGCAAAACTGTCTAGAGAATTGTAGTAAGTTCTGTGGGAACGCTCTACGTTTTTTACAGTGCTTTTGGCTTAACAAAAAGTTAGTTTTTTCTGAGTTTGAAGTAATGAAATAAGTGTTGCTGCTTTTTGCCTTTTTTAAGTGACTGTACATTTATACTTAGCACAGTTAGGAACATTTGAGAAGTATTTTTAAAGCTAATGTTAAATACACCTGATTAGAAGTTTGCTAGCCATGAACTTTTAGCTACAGCTTTAGAATTTGTTCTGTATTTGATGGTGTTCTCTCCTGGGAGAGAACGTAGTATACATATTTACAGTTTTCTTCAGTGTTTAAAAAATGCACTCACTGTGCCATTGGGAAGGATTTGTGCTTTTCAGCATATTCTTTCAGCCATGGTTATGTTTACGTCCTCTAAAATATCTGTCCTTTTGTTTCCAGATCTCTTTTCAGTATTCCTCCTGACTGTGGCCTTCTCTGAGTCTTACCTCTACTGTTTGTGTGGAAAAATGTCTAAAAGGCTGTTGAAGAATTGAAGTCCTTTTTCTAAATGAGTAAGTCTGACTTCTACTTTCATAATGTAAATTTAAAGATCCCTGTGAATGACTGATTGATATTTACTAATTAGATGTCCCTGGTGAATTAATTTATTTGCTGTATTGCAGGTGTTCGTCAGTAACTGCGTCCTTCCCAATAACAACAAAGTTTGATTTTAATTTGTGTGGTTGGTTAGCTAAAGATGATTTTGAGTCAGGTTTGAATGTGTTCTCTTGAGCCTCTTTGCTGAACATAAATGTTTTACCCACTTAGGTGCGCTCATTGGCTCCATGTTAAAAGCCTGGAGTGTATTTCTGCAGCTACTGCATTCACTTGTGATTTTTTTTTATAGTGCTTTTTTTTTTTGTATTGTATAAATATTTCATATTTCAGTATTTGACAGTACAGCAGAATGATAGATAGCTACCATCAGGATGGTACATTGTATGATGCAGCCTGTAATCTTCACGTGTTGCATCTCTGTATTTGAGAAGTTCTTCAGCCAAGAAGTACAGGTTGTGTTTTGGTCACTTATTGTTTATGTGGGAGTTTAACTTGCTCTTGTTTACATAACAGATTTACTGCTGGCAAGAGGAAGGCATTATAATACAGTACTTTTTCTATGAAAATTGAGTATAATGTGGATGAGTTGTTCTGTTGTTATGGTTCAAGCATATCCCGTGTTTTAATCTCCTGTTTGGAAGACAGAAAGTGTCATTTATTTATATATATATATACACACATAGAAATATATATTATATACAATACGTATATAAATATATATATCCTGTATCTCAAGTGTTTAACTTTAATTTGCAAATATTCATGGCAACTATGTGTATGTCTGTGGGTTGCAGTTTTTTGTTTTTTAAATGTAAAATGTAGTTAGAATCTTGCATGTCTTGTAATTGAAGAACACAGTTGAATTTTAACTGATATTGAACTCTGCATAAAATGTAGATATGTTTTGGCTATGATTTTCAAGAATTATTTAGAAATGCCAATATATTTTTTGAAAGCATGTAATAAAGCATATGCTAAAAACAACAACAAAAAAACAACAAAAAAAAAGTGTTTTACTTTTATTGCTGCCGTGATACGTGAGCATGACCTGGAAAATTTCAGTCTCCACTTTTTTTTCAGTTGGGTACTTACATGCTGAATGTTAGATACTTCCTTCTCAAAGAGATATGGGAAAATATTTGGAAGACCTCAGTGGTGATGCTTATAATGGCTTGGAACTCTAGAGGCAGCTCTTGCACTGCATCACAATGAGGGAGATGATGTGATCATTCTTGCAGTTTGAATGTGAATAAACAGGGTGACCTAATGAGTTCCAAGTCTGTATTGCTTAAGCGTGGGCAAGGGAATAGCAGAGAGAAAGCTGCTGATCAGATTTCAGCCAACACTTCACTAACTTTTGCTAGTAAAGAAAAGTATCTATTACTAAAACTATTAGTTTTTAATTATGGAAAACTATTTAGTAAGAAAATACTGTATCAGTAGGGAAGAAACAGTTCTTGTTCCATTACAAAGTCCAGCTGATTTTTTTTTGTGCTAGTCCGTTTCTTCTTATTTTATGTTGCCATGTGGGAGTGTTATTTGAGTAGAAACTTGTGCAGTTATTAACTGTGAGTATAGCCTCTAAAGAGAAAATGATGCTCACCATACTGATTTAAGCCTTTTAATCCATGGGGAGGTACTGTTGTCAGTCATACTCCTGTTCCAAAATGATTAATGTATATCCACAAACAGATAGTGAGAAACAAAAGCTGACTTTATCCATTTATTGCTTCAGACTTTGTGATGCTAAAAGTAGACGTGAAATATTAATTGTGGATGATTGTGATTTATTTCTTTATTTATTTCTCTGTATGTTGATAGAGGTCGTATCTCCATTAGTACATTGGTTTTAAAAGTAACATTCACTGTGTTTGTTCTCTAATTTCAGGAGAATAAAATGGGAAAGTTGTAGAACACTGAAGATAACTCAGCACAATAAACTTGTTTACTACAGGAAATAAGCCTGATCTCAAGAACTCACTTGAAGAAGAAGAATACATATGAAATCATGCCATCTGAACAGGACCAGTTTTCTCATGATAAAAAGCAAATTAATTTGTTAAAACGTGATGCTGCAAATAATCTTTGTATGGATGCTAGTTTGGAAAATGCACTAGTGAATGACCCTTTAAATATGACTCAACCAGCAGTTTTGGATGTCAGTTTCTCCTGTGAACTAAAAAACGTAAAAATTGATTTACCCAAGGTGAACATTCCAAATGAAGTATTACTGAAACATGAAATTGATAAATTCAGAAAACTATTTCAGTGTAAACAGCAAACTGCAAGGAAGTCCTTAACTCTGGAGAAAGTAAACGTAAGCAATCCCGACTGTTCTGGGGGAAGCCATGTACAGAATAAAACAGAAGTGCAATTTGGAAAAGGGCTGAAAACTACGGCTAAGATACTGCATTTCACTTGTACAAAGTGTGAGGACAACGTTAGATACAGCCCAAATGATCTACAAAAACATTTTCAGTTGTTACACTCTGGAGAGTTGCCTGTGTATCCTTGTGAAATGTGTAACTTCTCAGCTAATGACTTTCAGGCTTTTAATCAGCATAGACGCACCCATCGCAGCACTTTAGTAAAGTGTGAGCTCTGTCTTGATGAGCAGATGTACACTTTGTTGGATTTGACAAAACATTTTACATCAAAGCACTGTGTAAATGGTCACTTCCAATGTGAAAAGTGTGGGTTTTCCACTCAAGATGTGGGCACATTTGTTCAGCACATTCACAGACATAATGGAATTACATATGAATGTGGAAAATGTCATCACATAAGCTATACAGAAGAGGAATTCCGGAGACATCATCTTGTCCACAGCAGTCTGATTCTTTTTAGGTGTCAGTTTTGCAGTTACAGCACACCACGGAAAGATTATATTTTAAGACACCTTATAGCTATGCATAGAGACCACTTATGTGCAAAAGAAAAACTGGAAAGGGATAAATGTGAAAAAAGAATACTGAAGACTCCAGCCGCACTAAAGCTTGTGTTAAGAAGGTATAAAACGGGAACATCAAAAAAGCCTCTCTGGAGGCGAAAAAAAATAATTGGTGGAAGTGACAAAACTGAAGAAAAAAATTCACAAGTGCTAAGAATTGTGAACAAAATTCAACCAAAATTGGATGAGTTGAACCAGTATATGAAAGTTGTGGAAGCAAATGAAGAAAAGGATCAAATTACATATACTGAAAAGAATTTCACAGGTGGAATGCATGCTGCTACTACTGCACAGTATAATAAAGCAGATGATGGAACACATTTCAGCCTTGGATCATTGAAAAATACTGTTCATGGACCTGCAGTATTGATGATCAAAAACAATAAAATATCTGTTCCAGCAAATTACAGTGCTAAATTTATGGGATTTAAAATTGTAGATGGGAAACAACATATTGTTATAAAATTATTACCTACAAATAAGCAAAACTTGCATTTGGGTCAGAAAGCTGATCCTATTAAAGATGGCTCTACACCTCCTTTGCCACAGACTGCTGATCCTTGTAGTTTGTCATCAGGTGCTATACCCCATGTAACTGATCAGCCAACCTTTAAGAACAATTGCATTCACCCGTTAACTTCTGTGTTTTCTTCTGCTCCTCATTCAGGAAAAGCAAAAGTGGAAAAACAAAGTAATTCCTTATTGTATGGTAGGAGTGTTTCTCAAACTGTAGCACCTTCTCGTGTAGCTGTAGGAAAAAATTCATATAATTTGCCAATGAAGTTAGACTCTCCTGTATCTCCATGTGATGAGGTGAAAAAAATTGGAACTCAAAATAATATCTCATGGAGAAATTATGGTCCTTCAAGTCATCCTCAGGTATTATCACCTCCTGTTACGAATACACTATGCTATGACCCTTGGAAAATACCCTTCTTTCCTGAACTGAAAATACAAAATGGTGGCCTGAACAATAATCATAGAACTAATAATCTGTATTATTCACCTTCAGTTGATTCTTCTAATGAAGGATTGCTGTCTTTTCATAATTATTCTAAAACGGACACTTTGGATAATCAGTGTAACATTTGGATGTCAACAGACAACAAATCTAAAGAATTTATATCCAGCCAAACAGGTAATTTTCAAAACAGTGATGAATCTGCATGTTCCGCGTCAGTCAAAGACTTAAAACTGGAGAACACTGTATCAGCCCAATCAAATATTAAAACTTATGAACACATAAACACTAAGAATAATGGTATGTCTCCTAACAGACAATCTAAATATGTTATTGACAGGGAATATTTTGTGGAAGACCAGCATAATGGTCAGCAGTATTCGGATAATAATTTGCATCAAGGCTTTACAAGCAAAGCTGAGGAGTTCACAGAAAGTGGATCTGATTGTGTTAATTCAGTTTTAATGCCTAAAATCATGTCTGTTTTCTCACTGCAGAGTGAACAGGCAGCTAATTATTTATCACCTGAAATAAACCAATTACTGCAAGATGTATTAAAAGTGAAAGCAACTCCTCAGCAAGAGTCCCAAAGCAAGTTGAATAACTGTGTAGAACTTCATTCTGACAAGCTGCTTTCCAGTCAAGAGAAAGGGAATAGAGCCTTTACACATTTAAAAAACTCAGCAACCACATGTAGTTTTCAGAGGCCTTCTACTAACGTTGACTTTAATTTATGTAAGAGAGAATTGAACGCAAGATGTAGCACACATGAAGGTACGCATTGTGGAGAAGAGAGAAAGACACCCAGAACATACCTTGATTCCCAGGGAATGGATATGTTATGCAGAACTGCAGATGGTGCATTGCTTAAGGATGATGCAGATGCATTTGTAACACAGCGACTGGTAAAAGATAAAATGCAGTCTACAACCTCAAATCCTACCAGCTTTTCACCAACCCTTCGGGAACAGAAGAAAACTCTTTTAGTTCAGCCACCTTCATCAAGATTTTTTGTTCCTTTGCACCTTGCTAACCAGCCTGGACTACAGGTTGTTTCAGGAAAATCTCTTTTGTCAACCAGTTCATCAGATGGTCGTGCAACGAGAAGTGTACCTACGTCTTTTGCTTTAAATAAAGGACCTGGAATGATTCTGACTTTTAGTGGGTCAATTGGAGCGGTTGCAAATGCCCCTAGTGATAGTTCTCAGGTTTTAGGCAGAGTTGCATCCAGAGAATGTGGTAAAATAACCATACCAGCTTCAAAAGTGGATGGGAAGCATGACAGTTTCAGAAGTGTAAAAAGTTGCTGTAATAGGAGAACATGTAGTGCAGCAAATGACTCATTAAATAGCATGTCATCCAAAGGACCACTTGTAATTACAAACTTATCGGAGTCATCTGTAAAAAGAATTTCTTCTGTGAAAGCATTATCAGAGCATCAGGATGTTGTCTTTGGTTCAGAAGAGTCAACAGAACAACAGGAAATGAAACAGAAACAGCATGTTTATGCATTTTTGCCTGATGGACAGCAGGCAGTTTTTCTGAAATACATGACACCAAACAAACCTGTAGTACATAAACGTAGTGTTTTTCAGGATAATGCTCATTATCAAGATTGTCAACCAAAGAAAACTGGAGTCATGCATCAAAAGCTTTTGCTGAAAATTAAGACTTCAGATATGCTGGCTGAAACAAACCAGTCAGTAAACAACTCAGTGCCCTCAGTACAGTTGGGCAGCTTACAGTCCCTTACTCCTGCACTAGCACAGAAACAGACTGATCTTACTTCTAATGATGCCTTAATCTTACCGGGTAGGTTAATGCCAGCAAATGCCTCTTTGGCAAGTTCTAATCCAGCGCGTTGTATTCCTTCTGTAGAACCTGTGTATTCTACCAGAACTGCAGGGTCATGGTTGCAAAAGAGTTTTGTTGAGAGTACACAAATAATAACTACTAACAGGAATAACTTTGGTAGTCAGAAGTCCTCATGGAGCACCCAAAACAGAATTGCTAAAGTAAAACCTCGTTTAAAACAAAGTGGGCCTAAGAATTCAGAAACTGTAGTTTTGCAAAGAAACAAGAATTTCAAACGGAAAAATAAGGATAACTGCAAAGAACCTCCAAGAAAGAAAGTAATGTTGCACAGAAAGTGTAAGGAAAAGAATCGAGGTGAAGTTGTTAGTGAATCAGGTGGCCATCACAGACAAAGGGCATCAAAAGATACTGTGAGGACTTTGAAATTACTTCCTTTTAATTCTAAACAGCTTGTAAAATGCCCTCGGAGAAATCAGCCAGTTGTTGTGCTTAACCATCCTGACGCAGATGTTCCAGAAGTTGTAAATGTAATGAAAACCATTGCTAAATTTAAGGGACATGTTCTTAAGGTTTCACTGTCAAAAAGAACTATTGAAGCTCTGGAGCCAGCTTTCTGCAACCATTTGGACTTAACTACTGATAATCTTTTTCAAAAGAGGCACAGGACAATAAAACCTATTAGCCCTGTAAAAGAAAGGTTTGTGTTAAAATTGACACTGAAAAAGACTAGCAAAAACAATTATCAGATTGTGAAAACTACCTCTGATAATACCTTGAAAGCTAAGTTTAGCTGCTGGTTTTGTGGTAGAATATTTGACAATCAGGATAATTGGGTAGGGCATGGACAGAGGCATCTGATGGAGGCTACTCGAGACTGGAATTTGTTAGTGTAATGATGACCCATGCAAATAAAATATTACGCATTAGGCCTTTTTGGAAAGAGATTCAAATTGAATTATGATACACAGATTGTTTTGTATTTCAGTATTGTAACAAGTTTAAAAAGTAATGCAAAGTGCTTGTGTTTTAAAAGGAAAAGCAGATTCTCTGTTGCCATCAAGCTTTTAGAAAGATTGAGGAACTTTGTGGTTTAGACAACTTGTAACTAACTGCAAATACAATTCCATACAAATATATATTATTTTTTGTTACTACTATTCTGTCCTATATTTTTATTCTATGGAATGAGTTTTCAGGGCTTTTGTTCTGTACATATTTTAAAAGATCTAAACTTGTAAATATTTTTATACTTTTCAGCTATTTGGTATAATTCTTGCACAGAAATTATTCCTTCCCCACCACCTTTTTTTTTTTTTTTTTCCAGATCTGTGCATGCACTACTAAAAACAATTTGAAAAAAAAAATATTCAGCTACACACAGCTGTTATCCGGGGATTTTTTGTTGTTATTTTCACTTGTTAACTCCTGATTTTGTTTTTCAGGGAATGAACACTATTTTTAGCAAGTGCCTAGAAGATGTGAAGCAGTTAACATTATGTCAACTGTGTAATCATAGGTCCAAACAGGGCCATTTCCCCAATAATTTCGTTTAAACAAAGCCATATGTGAATGCTTTAAGCTATATTACTATGCACATGACACTTGTACTATTTCTCTGCAGTTTGTCTACTTTCTTAGTGAAGTATTTTTCATATAAATTAATAAAATGTTACAGTTGTGTTAATACAGTGAGACTGAGAATGAAATCAGTTGAAAATATACAGTATATATATATATTCTTAATGTATATGGTGTTTCAGAATGGTGAACATTCCTAATCTGTATTGACTCTGTCACTATTAAATTTGCTATAATTTGTGTTTACAAGTATGACTGTGAGCATTTATAGAAAATACTTTTATTTTATTCTGTGTCTGTCACAGACCCTATCGGATGGCCATTAGTGCAAAGCACCATTTCAGGCCTGTAGCCATTGTAATTTTATATATTATTTGTCCCCATAATGATTATGTAGTATTTGTCTACTGTTGCTTGTTCAGATTAGCTGCCTTTTGTGTTGCTAGAGATTTGGCACAACCAAGGCTTCAGTTATTCTGTCCTTATTTTAATGGTCAGTAAGAGCAATAGTGTTCCCAGGAAACTGATTGCTTCATCTTTATTGTTTTAGAGATAAAGGAAGGAGAATATGCTTCTGGTCCATGCTGATGGAGTGTATAGAAATGAGGGTTCTTATTACTCATGGTTTTTGCTATGTTTAGAGGTGAAATTCAGACTTATGTGGGAGTGCCCTTAGCATATGACACCTGGTGTTCGTGTTAGCCTTTTCAAGCAGTTTAGTTCAGAGATGGAGCAGTTTACAATTCCTGTCTTCACTTACATGTGATGGTGTCCCTCGTCATGAAGCTCTTAGGACATGACCAAGGAAAAGCTAGAATACCTCTTACAGATAACATCTGCAAGGTCAGATGGGTGATTATGAGGTTGCTTGGAGTGATGGGATTCACCTATACTGTTGAACTAAACATGCTATGGAAGGTTCTTTTGTTTATCCAATGTGGTCCAGATTTTCCCTTTTTGAAGAATACAGGCAGTGTTTAATTAAAGCCAGCTTTATGGCTGTCAGCAGGCAGATGGAGTTGGCAGTGGTTGTTCTGGCTGTGTAGCTGAGTGCTGTGCTGAACAGTAGTGATAGCATAGTCACAAAATTCTGCCCAAGGAATGCAAGGTTACGTGTTATATGTGTAAGTCAGCTTCCCAAAGTATCAATGGAAAAACTGACAAAATTGAGTATTGGTCTTGGAGAAGGCTGGATCATTGAAATCATGGAGGCTTTAGATTGTATGTAAGTGCAACTGCAGTTTTCAGTGGCTGTTCCTTAAGATAAAAGTCAAGACTGATTGTGCTACCACTGAAACAATGACAAGTCTCTTAGGGATGTCACTGGCAGCAGAATTAGATTTACTCTGCATTTTAAATGTTATAATGAAAATGATTTTGAAAGAATTACTTCAGTGGATATATATTCTTGCTGTGTGTTGGCAGGAAGATCCACTCTAGCTTTGTAGCTAGTGAGATTTATATGGGAGCAGCTGAAGCACATGAGACGGCACAGCTTGGGTGCAGTTGGTGTATTTCCTGTATCAAAGTGGGCTTGTCTTGTTCTACAATGGTGGGCTTGAGTTCTGATGTGAATTTGACAAGGAGCTTTTAGAAATCTGTTTTACTGTTGTGGAAGTGTGTTAGAAATAAACAGCAGTAGGAAAATACAAAAAAAAAAAAAAAACTAGGAAGGACCTACTGGCTGCTTCAGCTTGTTCTCCTGTAAGAGAGCCTTCACACTGAACCCCTGCATTCTGAGCTTTGCCATTGCCTTTCTGGAAGAAATATCTGTGAAGTTTGTTTCTAAAATGTATTCACTGCAATTTCACCAAGGGTAAGCAATTTTTGTTAGTAGTTGCATAACACTGAGATAGAAATTCTGCTCTAGAATTAGAGGGTTGTTTATATTGATTAATCATGAGAGTGACAACTGATTGGATTTTGTTTTTCTGCAGAACCTTAAACAATATCATGAAAAAGAATACTGTGATGTTAAAAATGCTGAAATAAGGTTGCTTTTTGCAATCTTAATTCATTGTCATGTATCACTTTATCCATGGCCATCCATCTCATTCATTGCAGAGAATTGTGATTAATATTTTGTTTCCCCACTCTTAGTTAAGTCTTTGTATTATTTAATGCATGTTGCTCAAGTATTCTGAATATAGAGCTCTCTCTCTTAAGATTTTTTCTATAATTCTTCATATGAGGTCCTAAAAGTGTGGCACTTCTGCAGATCTGATTTTAAGGAATCTCAAGTTAGGCTTCCTTGAAATTATGATCACAAAGATCATCAGCAGAAAGTTGGCTTAAGCAATCTGAATATTGCACTGTATGATGCACTGTATGATGCAGCAGTAGCTTCTCCAAAAACATGTTTAACTGCCTTAATATGAAGCTACCTTTCGGCTGGCTGACTCCTGCGGTGTTTATTTCCACATTATCTTCATTAAACGGGAAAGGTATCCTACAAATGTCCTACAAGCAACATTACTTCTGTATACAACTGTGATTTATCCTGAAGTACCATATGGGAACCAAACAAAATGCATACATCCATATGGTAAAATAGTAAACAGTTGCATATTTAATGTTCATAATGTGTATGTCTGTTGTGACAAATTAAGGTTGCAGGTAACCTGATTTGAAGAGTGCTGCTTTTTGCTGCTTGACTTTACAAGCTATCTTAAAATGTTTTGATTGCAACATGTATCAAAATAAGAAAGCCTTAACTTGGGTACAGAATTTTGAAACAAATAAATGAATCCAAGTGCACGGTCAGTGTTTTTCCCTCTGAGGAAATGCTTTGTAAGTATATACTTGGCCTAAAGTCTAGTCCCTTGTGTATTCTTTGCAAGATGTGCTCATTAGCAGATCATGGCTTCTCTCCTTCAGAAATTTCAACGTGTTAACAAAAAACTTGAGTTTGTTCTGGGGCTGTTGTCATGTGAGATGTTTTATTTTTATTATTTTAACAACACTTCCTAAGAATCTGTGCCTGCTGCTGGTGTTTTAAATTGAAGGGAGAATATAGTTTTGTAAGTTACATGTCTAAACATTTGGATTTTGGAGGATACAAGTGCTCCTTTCATGGAACAACAATGATAGGAATAATTTGCAGTACTCGGTACACTCTCCTTTCTGTATCAGGTAGGCATACAAAACTTTTAACTCTTCCTTTGTTTTCTTTGCTAGTCAGATAATGTCAATTTTTTGGAAGAAAAATTATGTAGTGATATCAAAGATGGAGAGAAGTACGTCACTGTGTCTGTCAGAAGTCAGGCTAACACCTGCTACCTGATGAAACACCTGCCAGCATTAACTATTGGCAGCTGTGGGCACTTCACCAGCTGTAGCAGAAGTTTTTCTGGGGCAGAATTCCACTTGAGTTGCCACTTTCAAGATTCAGTAGTGACTGTTGAATCTGTATCACTAGGATTTTTAACATAGCAAACTTTATCATCAGTTACTCTGCGGAAGAAGGTGTTGCCTACTGACTCCCTGCCTCATCCTGCTGCTGAAAGTGTAAGTTACCCCTGTAATGGTGTAGAAAATGGCTAAGAAGGGTTTGGAGATGAATGTAGAGTTAAATGTTTATCCATAGCGTATTTTTTATTTTTAGATCACCCACAAAATTATGAAGTAGTGCTGACTGCTTGGAGCTCACTGGCAGTAGGAGCACTGCTTTGAGTATAGGAGGAACTCAGTATTACCAATTACCCTGAAAAATCTGGCATTTACTCTCTCAAAAGGAAGCCTATTGTTTCAGTTTTTTTATTTCCTTCTTTTCCTCCTTTCTAGAATGATAGTGATGTTACACCTTTTAATCAGAAAGAAGTGTAGGAAGAACCTAGGCACTTTCGTGAGGAGCATTACATAGATGGAACAAGAAAGAAACTGATGTGTTAAGAACAGAGTAAATACTGTGCAGTAGATGAATAAGACAAGGACTCTCCCTGAACACAAAGCTAAATACTGAAAGGGTGCTTTTTCACAGTATTTTCTGCTGTCATTAAATGCTCTCAGAGTAAACAACTACAAGGAGTAAATTAAGCTTTCAGAGACCAATGTTTGTCTTTTGTTAATTCTGAGGTCTAGACTTTACAGACTTGAATGTCTTAAACATTATACTAGTTGTATATGTGGTTTAATTACTGTCACCTGAGCAATATACTGAACACAATATGTATGTAACACTGTAAAGTAAGTGTCCTATAGCAAGCAGACTTGTGAAAAGCCTGTATGCATAGTTTCTTACCTGCTGGGCTCTCATTTGCATCACAGATGGAATAAGTATTATCTGTGTTGCAAAAGAATGTAAACAGCCAGGTGCTGAACATTATCATACTGGGAAGCAGTTATTTCTAAAAGATTGGTGCATTACATGAAGGTGTTGCTCAAAGCTTCGGAGAACCAGCTGCATAATACCCTCTCTGTAGGTGACTTTTTGAGACCTTGCAAGTCCAGGCTGAAGTTTGTCTCAGATGCCTTGTGGGTGAACTTAGAGAACACTGCCTAATTTGGAAAAAAAAAAAAAAAAAGCAAATATGTATAGTGTGTCAATTTTGAAAAGTATCTTTAAGATAGATCAACTTTCAGGTCCAAAGAAATCAAACAACTTTGGAACTAATTAACCACTGCTGCTAGGAATTTTTTTATTGGAGCAATTATGTATTGATAAATTTCATTTTAACTACTTGATCTTTTGTGAAAATGACACTGCTGTCAATAATGCAAGAAGTAAAACTGTGATAGGTCAGGCTTTTTTGTTGTTGTTGTCTCTAAATTAATTCTGCAAGAATTGAGTTGGTATTTAGTTTGGCAATGTGTTTGGGCCTCCGACAATAGCTTATTTAAAGACAAAAGATTGAGAGCTATTAAGTCAGATATCTGTGTTAAAGCTGTAAAAACAGTTGTTGTAACAACAGGAGGCTTGTGAAGGAGCTAAAAAAAAAATTTATGTAAGAGACATCCACGACAGTGAATTGATACTTTCTCACTAGAAGGATGCTAACAAAATTCATTTAGCACTGCCTCTGTACACAGTTGACTTTACAATATTTAACTTTATTTGCACATATGAAAAAACAAACAAAAATATTAATGAGAGAGTAAAGCTGAAGGGAAGGACAACATGTCCATTAATCTAAAACATTGACAGTTTTATTGCTGTGAAGCTTTATTCATGTAAAGTACAGTCCTATTTCCAGCTTGTACACAGCAGTACATTAAGTTCAGCTCCTCTTATTTCTGGGGCTGTGCAATTTACAAAGAAATTACTGAGAGCAGTGATGCATGGTAAACTTAACACATGGAACAAGTAGACCACTGTGGATATTCTCACTTTTCAAGTGAGAATGTCCTACAGGAAATACATCTTTAAACAGCAGTCAGAGGACAAGGCTGTGGTATGCAGCTGTTCACCTGACTTTCAATACCCATGTTGTCACAGGTGGAAGTCACAGATGACTGTGTATCCACTTTGTTTCTTGTATTAAGTAGGCTTTTTCTGGTTAAGAGACAGAGTGGGACTTGAACTGCATATCTTACTGCTCAGTAGACGTTAAAGAGTATTTTCCATTATTGTGGATGTTCTTCTTTTAAACAGCTGATCCACACGTTTTGGTGTGTTGAAGCAAATGATTAAAAACAGTCTTCATCTCAGCATTTCAGTTCAGTTAAGAAACTCTTACAATATATTTCAGTTTTGTTGAGTCTTTCGTGTTGTTTTGGCTGTCAATTAGAACCAAGGAGGTATGCTGATGATTCTCTACTATTTCAGCAACACTGTCAAAACGCTGGATAGAGAAAACAAGAAATAATTAGTGGTATCCTTTAATGTTGTAACATTGACAGTAATTATAGAATCATTTTTTGTCCCTCTTCTCCCAGCATGGAGGAGAGTGGAACTGACTGTTACTGAGATGTTCTGCCTTTTGGTAAGAGCACTAGTCCTGCTCTCAGTCCCAATTCCAATAGCGGACAGATTAAATTTGGACAGTGTAAAATAGAGCCAGGAGTAATATCATCTCATGCTCCTATTCATTGGAGATTGCTGCCTGCATGAGATGAACCATAGACTTTATTACCTAGCATATTAAACAGACACCACTTACAGCTAACCTTAATTTGTGTAGCAGTTTGGGATCTGCTTTATTTGCAGTTCGGCTGCCTCAGTAAGAGCAGTGGACTCTCCAGAAGTAATATGGTGCAGATGGCTGTCCATGAGCGCTGTTTTAGCTATGCCATTTTAATGTCAACCACTATAAATTAACACCCTGAATCTGCTAGGCCTGTTGATCTTCCTTTTGGTTTCCATCCAAAGGGGACTATCTTTCTTTTTACCTTCAGGCTATTTTTGACTCTTTGTGAAAGGCCAGATAAACTCCAGGCTTCTGAGTTATTCTGTAACCTAAGAACTGTTGCCTGTGATGCAGATAATTAGGCTGAGGCAAGCCTACTCTCACATGCCTGAGAAGCCCCCTCCTGTGTGGTGATGACACACAGATTTATTGGTATTTGAGCTCCAATTCTCTATGCTGCTGTTAGAATAATTTTCTGTGATTTTTGCACTCTAAATATTCTTTATTTGAAAACAGAATTAAAAATACAGTTATTTTTGTTAGAGGTCCTTTACAATTTTCCAAGAAACTTTAGAACTAGAGTCTTAGGTAGAAGGTGACTAGAAATAGCTGGAGGATTTACCTAGTAACTGCAGTTCTGATCCTGATAACTTTTCAGAGTAGTTATGAGTATGCTTTCAACTTGATCTGTGGTTTTAATTAGTTTTAACATGCAGGAGTTGATGTAAACAGTGTTTTCTCTAGTTTGGTATACTTCAGTCACAGTGTATGAAGATATGAAGAATCCTGTCAAGTCATAGTGGAACATACTTCAATCCTTGCTTATTAAATATAGATAACTGAACAGTGTTAGAAAAAAAAAATCTCACCTCTTCACCACATTTTTCTCTTCCTAATGCATACTGTCTTGTTGATTCAATAAAACGTATAGGAATGTTGTATACTCTTCTGTTATAAAACACAACCAGTGTGTATGGTTGCCTTGAATCCTGTCCAGAACTCTTTCTTATTAGAAAAGATCCATCCTAAAGAAAGAAAATATATAACTTTTTTAAAAAGTTTTTTTTAAGCTTAATAGGTTTTTTTTTTTCATTTAAGAAAAATTGTAATAGCATTAAATCCTTTTCTATCATTAGGAAAATCATACAGCAGGAAGTTGCATGTATTCCTGCTGTCTAACAATAGCTTTGAAAGGTTTAAGAGTGCTCTTTGCCTCCTTTCTCTTCCTGTTCAGAGAAAGGGAGAAGAAAAATATGCAATGACAGCAGTCTGTTGGATTTCACACATTATAAGGAAATGAAGTTAGTGTCAGTGGCAGTAGGTAGAAAAGGGAACAGCAGAAGTGTTCTTCCAGAGCTATAGCTACTGGCAGTGTAGCCCAGTACTCACTAGCAGGCAGCAACTTATGCTGGTGACAACCCCAGTGCTCTATCCTGCTTTGTGAAGAGAGGGAGACGAAAGCTCAACAGTGGAAGTGTACTTGATGCTAGGGATGCACCTCTACATGTTACTAATTCCTTGTAGACTAGTTGAGAGTACTCATTCTCCAAATAACTAAAATGCTTAGTGCTATCACATCAAAATACATTGCAGTATCTGTCTTTCCAAATACTAACCTTTTTACATGATCCATTGGATAGTCATAGAGATGATTTAGAAGTAACAGGGCTTTGCCTTCTGTTTTAGTGCATGCACATGAACCAAGGAAAATCTCTTAATATGTAACAGCGTTCTTTGCAGTGCAGCAGTCTTTGAACTAAACTGAGGCAACTTCAGTTATGCTTCTATAACAAGTGAAAGTTTCACCACAATAATTTTATGGTTGACACTATTTGCATGGCAGAGTATTCTGAACTGTTTGTCATACAACTGAAGTTCTTAGAATATTTCTGCTTGTCTTGATTTTTTTTTTTTAAAAACACCTGAAATTATTCCTAAAACAGACATTCCTTAAAAGTGACCTACCCTGTTAGATCGATACAGTGCATCTTCTGCTGTTTTCCGATCACAGGTTGCAGCATACCATGCTTTACTATGAACACCAGCATCCTAGAAAGAATGAGAGGGTGAGTCTCACCTGCAAAATAATAACAATAACAATAAAGAATTTGGCCTGTGGGAGTGTTACTATGCAGTAGTAATGGCTGAGAAAAATTCAGATACAGAATTTTTCAAGAAACACAGAATTCAGAACATTCTTTACCAGGAATCATTTTTATTGACCAGAGGAAGAACAAAGGAAAACTAGCGCGTTAAACAGTGGTAACATCTGATAGAAGGCTCACATGCACCAGAATAAATCCTGAGAAGATTCTTTAGGTTTGACTGGAGCATGGTTTGGCATTTTTAAAGCATTAAGATATTCAAGTAGAATTTAAAGATGGCATTCAGGACTTGTTGTGGAATAGCTTACCCTGAACAATTTAGATGTTGCTTGGCTGTGGCCTAACCCATACAATATCCAGAGTAGGTAGGTATCTAACTTTGGGAATGAAGCTTCCCATACATGTAAGGCTGTCTGTGAACATGGTCAGCATTGCCTGCATCTGGATAACATGGAGGTAGGAGAAGTGCATCTCTGGCTTTCTGATGTTATTAAATGAGCACAAAAATATACGTTGTACTACAAAAAAAATAAAACTAACGTCTCTCCTCTACTCATACAGCACCTGAGACATGAGATGTGGGCTCAGTTCAGGTTCCCTGTTGGACTGAGTCTGAATGTATCTTTGCATTTAAAACACAGCTCTTGACTAAAAGGCATAAAATACCATATGTTTCCTGTAGGAAAGGATTACATCTGTGATGGAATACAAGAGTGGCTTGTATTTTATATAAATTATTGGGAGTCCAATTTCCATGTAATGTTCCCTGTGAACACCTCACCAACATCACTCTCCTCTCCAGTCTGTTCAATGCTTGACAGTGCTCTGTACAGTAACAGAACCTAACCAGAACCTTTTCTTCTAGGGAAAGACACAGGCCAAAGGACTCCATGGATGGGGACGTGGGTGCAGATGTAAAGATACAAGGTACGATTATTGGCACCCTAAAGATAGGTGGATTCTGGTTTAGAAGATAAAAGCTTTCATTGCAAAGGAAGCGTACAGATGAAGAGATGTGAGGAGGGGAGGGCAGTTGGGAGTGTGAAACAAGATTATGATTTGAATAAGAGAAGCAGTGGTAATACAGATATGTAGGATTGAACGTAAGTTTGTGAACAGAAGCGCTGTTTAAGAAAAGGTATGGAGACTTTAGAGAGGTGTGGAAAGACCTGGGGAAGGATGAGAATGAGGAATTAGAAGCAGCAGAGGACCTATACATTGTCAGGTTCCAATGGCTAGAAGATGAAGTAACAGGTTATCAAACCAGCAGTCACAAAAAGTGAACTCTTGCTGAGAAGTTTGATGCCAAAACTAACTCAAGAGTGTGGAAGGCTATAGAAATAATGCTGAGAGTATTTCATAATCAATACTTCTGAGTATTAACCTTCAGAGTCATTTGAACGCTTTTGCTCCAACTTTACAGTAACAAAGTTAATAATAAAATTCATTTTCATGGAAGCTTTATGAAAGCAATCTGTCACATCAGTAGAAAAAAGAAGAGATGAATCTGCATGTTATGGCTGTTTTCTTGCTGCTGATAATGGAATGTCCTGGCCTCTCTCTTGTGCTCATTTTCTTGCTTCTCTAATCTCCCAGTGAGATAGTTTGCTTTGGTAATATCATAGGGGGAAAAAAACACAACCTTTTTGTGTTTTGCCTTTGTTGGTTTTTTTTTTGTGTGTGCATGTGTGACAGGTTGTTTTTCTGTGAGTTTAACTTGGCTCAGCTTGATGCAGGTTCAGAACATCAGAGAAGCACGTGGCTGGGAGGGGAGATGGAGGAGAGAGCAGAGACTCCTGGCTGTGGGCACTGCATTAAATTTGTAGGTTGGCTTGAGCCATGACATGCAACTCTATTTCCAAGATTCTTCCATGTACTTTTCCGGTCACGGTATTAATTGTAAAAAGACAAAGAAAAGAATTGCAAGTATGTAAAGTACTCAGCCACTTAAGGAATGACTGCAGCAAACCAATCTTTGTTCAGCAGAACAAGAAATTCAGCTGCTCCAAAACCTTCCTTCCTAGCCCTTTCTATGGGCTATAATCTGTCCACAGAGACCCGCCACCAAAGTTTGGATGGGAACCAAATAAATAATGAACCTTTAGTGCAAAAGTCAAGTCCATAAGCACCTATATTGTAAGGTAGGCTACAGCTCCGTTATACATAATTGGTAGGAAAACACCACTAACTTCAACAGTTAATTTAAAAAAAAAATAAAATGAATGTTTTATTAAACTGTGGTTTTGCCCAAGGCTGTTATATGAAAGCATAATTGCTACAAGCTGTTTTAGTGTCTGTTGGATTGTTTTTTTGAAAGTGATTTTTGTAATAAATTTCCAGCATGACATTGTTAAAATTGTTCCAGAAGTTCAAGTTCTTTGTGTTCCTCACTGTTGTATTATCTTTGTCATGTCAGACTTTAGAACACTTAATGTTATTGGCTCTGCACAATAGAGCCTTTGTTTTGCAATCAGCAGAACTATTTTTGCCTTGCTTGTGACTACTGGACTAATGAGAATGGCTTCATGCATTTTGTAGTTTCCATTCCTCCAAAATGTGAGTGAAGGGAATAGCACCGACATGAAAATAACTTTGCGTTTGCTTAGATCACTCAAAGTTTAATCTTGCAACAAAAAGCAGCTAATAGCTGCAGATGTCTTGGTTGCATAATTATTTCAGAACTCAGTATGTACAGCTATACATTAGAAAATAGGAAAATAGAAGCTCATCACAGCCATCTAGATCTAAGTACATAAGTACTGTTCTTGTTTCAAATGGTGTCAGATTATTATGGACTGGGAAGTCAGGAAGACCTGAAAAGCTAAAAAGCTTTTCAGGATTTGTTTAAAATGAGTGGTACAAAACCAAGGTTTGGTATAATGCCATTTATGCATTTTTTCATGGTTTGTTGAAGCTCTCCTATGCTATACATTCTAAGCATTTTTGACCTTAAGCAAACATTTAGATGATTTATGCCAGTGTAAACAATAACATGGATATCACCAGCAAAGGAGCATAATTTTTAGAGAGGGGTGAAAATAGTATTTTAAAGTGAAGGATAAGATTTCGGTACCATGAACTTAGCTGATGTTATACCTGGTCTGCAGTAATTGAAATGGATGAAATGCTGCTGTGAGGGGAAGTACCCAGAGCACGGCTTGGGGCTTCTGGCACCTCTGCAAAAGAGAGAACAACATAGGTAATTTTTCAAAGTATGTTTTGTTTTCCTGTAAGAAATTGGTATGTCACAACGCCTATCAGAGATCTGGAAAAGTTTGACCTTTGGTATTTTTCAGGAAAGCTACATACTGTAAATGCATGGGCTCTGTGCTGGTGCCTGGGACACCTGCCTGCTTACAGGAGGAGCCCTTGCTTCTTGAGAGAGAAATAGTTTGGAAATTACTTGGTTAATAACCAGAGTTAGATTTAACATGTAAGAAAAATGCCTAAAAAAAAAAAAAAGAAAATAAGTAAACAAGTATAGTTTTTACCCTATGATTCTATAGCAAAGGACAAAGAAAAGGCAGGAAGTGCAAAGAGCACTCAGCCCAGGGTAAGAGGCAGTCACATGGTGAGGGAGTCAGCAAAACTAACGTAGCTCAGATATTTTTTCACTGATTTAATCCAAGTTGCATGTTTGTGCATGTGTGCAAGAAACCTAAGCAGAAAACAGGGAAGCAGAACTGGTAGAAAAGATTATGAAGCTTAATTAAAATTGCAGTGGAAATGCAGAGTAGAAAATAGTTATTATGGCTGAAATACAGGCATTGAAAAATTAAAGAAATCCAGAAATTACAAGGAAACTGGTTGAGTACTGTTGCATATTAATGACATGATAGAGAAATGGAAAGTAAGTATAGATAATTGTTCTGATTAAATAGAATCTTGGCCAAAGACAGTAATGATTCTCATAGAATATCCTGAGTCAGAAGGGACTCAAGGATCAGAGTCCAATCTGGCACATCTGATCACAGTTAGGTACATACAGATACAGGTTATTATGCTAGAGAAGATAATTATAGAAAATATTCTGCCGTAATGAGAGGTTTGTATCCCGTTCATTTCACCTGGGGAAAAAATGTGACTAAGACTATAAGCACTTTCCTGCTCCTGGCCATAATATTTTGCAGACTGCTTAATCTAATCTTCACTTATAGAATTAAGATTTCGATTTTGGTTTCAGAAAGTGGTGTTACGGAAGACCTCATTGTAATGGTCACTCTGTGACTCAAAAAAAAAAGTTCATTTGGAAAGCTGAAAGATGCGTATGAAATAGCTTTAGAATTTCTTTATAGTAAAAGTGCAACCATCTGGAAGTTGCACTCTAAGTGGAAACAGTAGCAGCTCTCAGTGAATGAATAATCACTTGAAAAAAGCTCCTCAAGAATTTTATTTTTTTTTGTCAAATTTTTACTGACCAACTACAGAAGCTGCAGCTGAAAAATTCATTGTATGAACATAGTAAGAGTGGTCAGGAGTCAAGCTGATTAGATTTTACAAGGAAAAATTAGAAATTCCTTAGCTGTTTAAAAAAGAAAGAAGAAAGCAGAAAATGAGGCTGCCTGCAGTAAGAATTTTACTGATTTTAAAGATACTGTAGGTCCTAAATCAATAGCAGTTCTGATGTAGAAATGGAGGATTCCACAACCAAATTGGAAGCAAAACTCATACAGATTAGTACGATTGAACTGGTGGGAATGACAGTCTTTATCCCTGAACTCTGAAGAACTGGCACATGAAATTACAGGGCTAGTAACAGTAGCTTTAAATCAATCTCAAGTCAGAGTGGTACTTTAAGATTCAAATACCAAATATAATTGCTATACTTAAAGTGGAAAAAGTGGCCTGAGCAACTATAAGCCTTTTTGTCTTAACTGAAGAGAGCACAGAGCCCTGGAAGAGAACTTGAAGCAAAAAGTATTTTAAGATGTGGAGGTAAGGGTCCGATTAGCAGAAGAAAATCCGAAATTTACTCAAGTAGATAAATGTTAAAGCTCTTTCATAAAAGAATGGATTTCTACAAAAAGGAAATATCTTACTCTATTCTCTCTGGACTTAAGTAGAACATTTGATGATGTGCCATATGGGGAATCAGTACTTTTGATGAAGAGAATAAAAGTTAGCACAAGGCTGGTATGATGATGAGGAAGAGATGGCAGGGTATGCTGAAGGGGTACTGGCTGTTGGGCCCAATTGTCTGTGATAAAGTTGTTAGGAACCAAATAAGCACCAAACGAGCATGTTAAAGACATGTTGCTAAGTAGAGCATCATTTAGTACCAAATGACTTTAAAAAAAAAAAGTTACTCTTTAGTAAGAATTTATGCTACGTGTTCAAGCATATCAGTCGTGTGACAGAAACAGTCAAACCTTCAGGGCACCAGACTATTGCACAAAAGTGAACCATTATGGCAAGAAAGATGGGTAGAATCTTATGATGGGAACTGACCCATCTGCCTTTAGTAGAAATTTTCAGTGCTAACAAATGGGAGCAAGGCACCCAATTTCCAGTAATTTGCATAATAACTCTGAAAGAGTCCCTTAATTTTACTAGCTGAACTATACCTGATCTCCTCTTCATATGCATTACAGAGACAAATGTTAATTCTGAACCAATGAATATACATAGCATCTTCAAATAATTCAAAGATTAATTGGAAGTTATATATCAATCACATATCAATTCACAATCTGAACAATACTTACTTGGCAGAACTAAGGGCTTTTGGAGTGAAGACCTGAAATAAACAGAGAGATTACAAAAAGGTCTGAGGGAAACCTTTTTCTGAAAGTATTAAAATTGCATATATGAAGCTAGCAATGGTAGAATGTGTTCCAGATCACCTTTGCCCATTGAGAGATAAGACCCAAACACAGGTATTTCAGAACTCATCTCCCACTAGTATTGACTATCAGTAATTTAAACATCTGGTTTAAACCTCTACTGGTTATATCTTTCCCTGATTTTTGGTGGCAGTTACAGTGTTTTGATGCATTTGCCACATTTGATTTTTTGCTGCTGAGAGTTGTCAAGAAATGTGAGTTTTAAAAAACAGAAGGTTACAAAGAAAAAGAAGGCTCTCCTGTGAACTTTCCCCATCTGTTCAGACTGAGCAATAGGAGTTGGTGCACTGAAATATTTAAAAGATGATGGAAAAGGCTTTTACTTTGGGGTACCACTCGGAAGAGGTGGAAGTGGGAACTCAAGGCCGGAACCTCGTCGTCGTTCTGCTGCTGTAGGTTTCTCTGTAGTTTGGGAAAGACAAATCAGAGTCAGCACGTCTTTAGAAATGCATTGCCCAAATAAAACAGTCTCAGTAGATGAGGTGCAGCAGTGGGGCTGCAGCTACCCTGTGTCAGGCAGCAGGCCCAGCTGAGCTTTTGCCTCGAGTGCAGCCGCCTGGCATAGATCTTTTCTGCCTGTGTGAGGGACTGGCTCTTGCCAGGAGCCATCTCTGCATGAGGTGCTCCTTGCTGAGCTCAAAATGACGTGCTCATGCTTCCCCCCCCTTCCCGCGTCTCCACTGTGAGGACTATATGGCACATTGCTGCTGCATTATGTCGTGCCTTAGACTGCCAGTAACCTCAGAAGTTTTATTGTGGCTTCTTTTAGAGAACAATGATACTCAGTGCAACTAAGGCTGGCCAGATCCAGTTCTAAACTGCTGAAACCAACTTCTCCTAAAATAACGACGATAAATTGAATGTGATGTTTGTTTCTAATAAGCAAAATAAGTAATTTTGATAACGCCAACTTTTCTAAAGTAGTGGAGAAGATTTACCTTCAGTGAAGGTGTCCCTGCAAGGCAAGCATGGTTTCTGCAATAAAACACAAGAATTTCAATATTAAGTGACATGTCACTACATCACTTACACAGCAAATATCTTTTTATAGTTGTTGTTAACTAGTTTACATTTAGAACTGATGGTGTCCTGTGGGAATCAGGATAGAGGAGCATGGCCAGAAGAGCCTCTGGCTGTATGGCAATGCAGCTTGGAGTTTTGTGAAGTAGATTTGGAAAGAATCACAGTTTGTGGGGATGAATAGATGGACAGAATAAAAATTCAGAGATGAGTGCTTTAAGGCTTCTTTTTTTTTTAAATTATTATCCCCATGAGTAATTTATAGTTCCTTCTAATCTCAAGTCCAGAAATGAAGAGTTCATCCCAAATACTTTTGAATCAAAATTGGAATATTTTCATCTTCGTTAATCTGTACGTAGAGATGTCTGAACCCCTTTCTTTTTCTTTACTGAAGCTTAAACTGCCAGTTTAGTCATCAGTAAAATCCCTCTCAGCATTCTCATTAGGTTTTTTCTTCTCCTTCCTATTTTAAATCAGTGATAATAAGCTGTCAGTTTCAAAACATTTTTCCAATGAAATTTAATTGGAAATTCCAACAATTTCTCTCATTTTTTCCCCACTGTAGGTTTTGGGATGTTTTTATAAAGATGAAATACTTATTGAAAAAACTGACTAATTCTGGTAAAATCCTATGTCTTTCTTGAGCTATCGTTCTTAAAATAAATCCATGTGCTTTGTACATAGGCCCTATATATTACAGAGATGTTTCTTAATGGCCCACATTCCTTCTTTTTTCTCATTTTAATTCAGTCCTTGCAGTATGTGTGTATTGTTACATTCATTGTTATCGCTTTCTACAGCTTTCTGAAAGGATGCTGTAGCAAAGTGGGGATTGGCCTCTTCTCCCAGATAATAGTGATAGGATGAGAGGTAATGGACTTAAGTTGTGCCAGTGGAGGTTCAAGCTGGTTATTAGGAAATGTTTCTTCTCAGAAAGAGAATAGTAATGCATTGGCACAGGCTGCCCAGGGAGGTGTGGAGTCACTGTCTCTGGAGGTGTTCAAGAAAAGGATAGATGTTGCTCTGAGTGACACAGTGTGGACTGGTCACAGGCATGGACTGGTGGCTGGGCTGGATGACCTTATTGATTTTTCCAACCTCAATGATTCTATCATTGTAGAGTATCAAATCCAAGCATTCATTTAATCTAAACATTTTTCTGCTCTGGCTTTCTCACTGCTTAGTTCATGTAATTGCATCCACATGTTTATTTTCCTAGTGTCCCTTCTACTTTCTCTGTGCCTTTATGTTGTATCATAATTCATGACCAAGTTTGATCACACGTAAGGTTATCACTTAATTATGTAATTATAAATGAACTTACTGCTGGATTTACCGCATTAGAAGTTTTCTTTCTGTAAATTGGAGGGAGAAAAAGAACACTTATTTAGCTGATACATGGAATTCATTTAGCAGCTAAGCATGTGCATGCTATTGCTTCTGTACTTGGAAAAATTAAGCAAGCCAGCCAGCACTTGCCATCAGCAGCAGGCAGTGAAAGGCAATGGCACTGGAATACAAACAGCATTCCTTCCAAAATAATGAAAGAATAGCTTGGCTTCCCCTAAAGTCAGGGTATTCTTCACGAACTGCAATAAAAAGTTATTCCTGAATTATGACTGCCACAGACCAGGTTAGGAGTTGGCTCCCAATACAGCCAATATTAATTAGCCCCACCCTCAAAGAAGTAATTTTCTTATTATTTTTACTCACAGGGCCCTTGGTAATGGAGATGGAGCTGCTCCAGGATGAAATTTAGATTCTTGTGTATTATTGAAGCTATGATCTAGAAACAGATATGAAATATTTAGTATGCAATATTAGCTCTGAGTAGTGGGTTTTCCTCACTGCATTTCAGTGTTAACATATCAGAAGTAAAAAAAAAAAAGCCAATGGTTTAATTTTCTTGACATGTTTTCACTCTGATTGTACTAGAAAACAGCTCAGGAGTATTTCTTCCTTGTTGCTGGCTGATACAGATAACATTTACACTGACACACTTTACTGCCTGGTATGTTAAGGTCACCAGTGACATATTGACAACAAATCCTGCTCATATCACCATGTTTACAGTACAGAATACTTACTTTCATCATTGTTGTTTGCTTCATGGTCCTGTAATGGAAAAGTATGTTAGATTTGACAAGAAGCAATTAAAGTGGGAAGTGCATAAATTATCTGTGGTTGCAACCTGTAGTAATTTTTAATTACATATTTGTATAGAGCGCATACAGCATCCAGGATACTTTTCATAGCTTCTACTAGGGTATTTGAAAAAATTAGCGAGCCAATTAATTTTGAAAGTTGTAATAAACTTAGACTTTCATGAGTATGGATAAAGTTGTATAAGTATGGATAAGAGTATGGATAAAATTGGCCCTGAATTTTGCAGTGAGATCTTTTAGTTCATATTTCATTTCTGAAATTGAAAGCTAAAATTTTGCAGCAGATGTTTTGCACTGAACTGACGGTAGTGAGCAGGCTGACTTTTCACCATCTTAGAACTGAAGCAATCCAACTCGTTTTGTAGTTTCTTTTGTAGATGCTTTCTGTTGGCACCCAAGTACTGTCCTTTAGGGGAGAATCCTTAAGGGCGTACTATGAAAAGCACAATTCAAAGAGGCACGAGTTGTTCATTTTTCCATTTTCATCCACCAGATTAATGGCTTTTCACTAATGCTGGTTACAAACACATCCATTCTCTGGTTGGAGAGGTGTGATTCTCCCAGTCCTCCTAAATGCAATTCCTTTGGGGACAGCATTTTCAAGTGAGAGTGTTTACTCAGACTACCCAGTCAGTGAAGTTACTTCAGATTGAGCAAAATAACCCGTTGCTACTGAAAGTGAAGTTCTTGGAGTTTAGCCTTTTTTTTTTTTTAGTACAGGAAGGTTTGTTTTTTGTTTTTTTCTTTTTTTCTTTTTTTTCTTTTTTTTTTTTACTTTAAGCCATCTTAGGTTTTCTCTTAGACCAACACAGATATCCAATGTACCTCTTCTATCCAAAAAATTAATAGCCACAATTACAATATTAGATCAATCTAACATCCAAAGTTACCTGTTTCTGTTATTTAATTCAGATAATAAGACTGAAAGAATACAAAAAAATGTAAGTTTAGCACACTCTTTAAATGGGCACATTACTCACTGTTTTTGGATGAAGGCGATTTCTGGGGAGAGGCAAAATATTCCTGGAAAAATACACACAGTAAGTTAAGATAAGTAGGATTTTTATTTGTTTTGATTGTTTGACTTAGATATGCAGTTCAAAATCTGGAGAGGATCCTTGAAGAAAATGATTTTAGTTGCAAGTATACACCATCATAGTAGTTGTGATACTCTGCCCTATAGAGGAACCCTTCTAGAAGAGCTTCTAGTCCTGGAATTTGGTTCCCCCGCAGCTGTGCACGGGGCACCCAAACACTGTAACAGTGTTGTGCATGCCATCTACTCTTCGTGGGGCATATGGCCTACTTAATAGGGTGATGACCTAGGAATGAGACAGTGTCTTAGTTTCCAAGCTGCTTCCTATATTTCTGGGTACACAGGAATGAAAAAGACTGCATGCTTAACTTTTTTTCCTACTAATTTTCCTCTAGTGACTTGGAATATAAATCACAGATTTACCAACTGTGTTTATACAAGCAATCTTACACTCCATCCACTACAAAAATGTCTTGTTTGCAAGGGCACAGAAGCTGGTAATAGGGCTTGAAAGTGATTTGCAGAGATGTTTTACCCCTGCATTGACTCCTAAGGGAATATTCAAGAAAATAATGCCTATCTGGCAAACTGGCTTCAGTACAGAAGTTGAGGAGGAACTTTTGTTCTCAGTTTGCCCCAACATTCCTAGCTATTTGTAAATCCTGGTTACTGCTTATTGTCCAAAGGCTACATAATAGGTAGAGATTAGAAAATTTTGTCTCCACTCTTATTTGTTGTCATATAAACTGCTGTCAACTTACCTGGAAGCATCCAGCTTAGGTGACTCTCTGGTCACGCTGTGCATGTGCGAGTGCTCTGCATTCTGAACACGTGTAGCAGGAAGTGGTTTAGTGAACCTAATAGTAAAATGTGAATTGAGGAAAGAAAATCACATATAACAATAGTGAATAGAAAAGTGACCCCCCCTTCTCCTGCCACACCCCTTAAAAATTCCATAAGTTACCCTTATGTATTAAAAAGAAATACTACTTACATAATGTTAGGGTAATTGAAATTAACATTAAAATGGATGATAATCTTTGCATAGATATTTTGAAAAGAATTATTAAGCATATCACATCTAGATGAGAAAATATATTTTCTGACAAACTTTAAATAATATACAGACACTCACTGCAAGAGATTACAAGAGATTACCTGGGTACAGGTGGTGGTGAAAGTTCTTCCTTTAAGAAAAAAGACACAGAATTGTTTGGTTGTATTTTGATTTCATAAAAAAACATTTGTATGATCATATTTATATTATCATAGCAATATCTTATTTTTGTGTTGCAGTGTTGCTTCTGGTAAGAACTCTGCCTGGTGATGTGCTTGAGAATGGTAGGAAGCCACCACCAATAGTCTGGGAAGCCCTGAGCACACTGCTGTGGCCGTGTATCATATCAGAACAAGCAAGCAGGGAGAAAATTACTGTGTCAGAACTGTCATTACTCCTTTGCCTGCAACTGTGCTTCTATAGAGAACATTCTCTTAAGCTGCTGCTTCCCAGATCCAATTGCTGTCACATAGGACTAGAAATTTCAACCCCTTCCCAATTATTTTGTTTGGCAGACATTTTGAATTGGTTTGCCAACTTTTCTGTGAAGGAAGCGTCAAAGTGCTAAGTGAAAACAGATTTGCTCATTTTCCCTCTTTCAAAGACGGATTTTATATGCATATACGCTCCACAACCACATATGTTGCCCACAGGGTACAAGAATCAAACCACAGGAAAACCTTACCTCTTCTTCAGGAACCTCGTACACTTCTATAGGACAGGGAAGAAAAATCAAGTCCTTTGGTTAGCAAAAGTACACTACACGTTACCAGAAAAACTGAACAGAATTCTTATCAACTGTATTTTGCGTCTGGAAAAGTAACTTGGAAAAGTTGTCCCTGCCTCCTGGTTCTGTCTCCTAAACCCTCAGGCAGCCACAGTCCTGCTGCTCTGAGAGGAAAGAAACTTCAGGAAGAGTCCCAGAAAGTGCGATAAACAGTCATTGTATAAAAGAGCCTTTTCTCCACCCTTACTAACTCCCCCCACCCCAGCCTGAGCTCCATCCCACAGAAGTATTTTAATTCACAGATACTAAAAGACAAAATCACCATCGTCCTTATGCCCCTTTATTCAATGGAAATTCAATTTTATGCCAGTCTTCGTTGCTTTTATTGCTCTGAAAAGTATCCACGTTCCCACCAGGGGGAGATGTTTTATTTTTTTTTAGAAGCATCTGTCTGCAGTTGGCTGTTGCTTAACACTGATTTATAGAAAGTCTAAGATAGAAAACAGCATTTAAAATGTCTAAGAAGCGTGTCACAAATCCTCAGGTCATTTGTAAGAAACTTTTATAGCTTACGACTTGAACATATTCTGTTCGATGCCAAGCAATTACCAACATATTCGAGGATACAAAACAACTTGAATCAGCGTAGCTAAGGAAGATTAAGCAAATATGCACATACTTACAAAAGCAAATATGATTCTCACATTTGCTTCTTTTTTCCCCTTTTTCCAAGTAAATTGCTCTTTACAGAACTTAGACAGGAACATTGTTATCACAGGGCACACAACACATCAGCCTACACAGAATTTCTCTCATATTGAATCTTGATGTGATTTTAAAATATTGAATCTTGTTTCCTCTGGTGAAATGAGATTAATAGCATTCCAAGTCCTGTAATTGCTTTTGCCGTATAGATCAATTTGTGTTCCTTTATAGACCAGAAGTCTAAGAATAAATTAGGACTTGTTCTAGTTTTATTTGAGCTTAAAGCAGATTTACCGTCCAACCCAGGCAAAACAAATGGTAGAGCACTGAAAAATAGAAAAGGATTTTTTTTTTCTTTAATTTTTGATGTATGTTACATGGTTTCTATTGGGAATACATCAATCATAACTTAATATTGCTCAGTCTTTGGTTATATTGTTTCAACACCAATACAAACTCCACATACCTTGCATGTCAGAAGCAAGAGAGGGCTTTGTAGAAGTAGGGAGGGCTGATTTTGTGGGTGGCTTCATAAATCTGTTCACAGGAGCTGAAAATATAATTTACATTATATATACACATACTTGTGTGTCTATATATACATATATAAAGATACATGTATGTATATGTAAAGATGCACATATACATATGTAATTTAAAAATAAGTTACTATTACAATAAGAACAGACATTAAGCAGGTGCAAATGATGGCCCTGAACAAATTAACTGTGGCAGGATACAGTTCTCATTTTAAAAGGGAAATATCGCTCAGTATTCATGCCTTGATAAATAGGTTTGATACTGCCATTTATGTCAGAGAGCAGAATTAAACACTCTTCTGTTTACTTTCACCTTTGGACTGTGATAATTTAACTCTCCAGCTAAATATACTTAAAATACAGAAGTAGAAAATTAATCAAAGTGTCTTTATTTACAGCAGATCTAAAAAGGCTTGTTCTCGTTTCCCATGGCACTTCAGCTGACAGAATTTTAATGCTGTGGCTCCCTTGGTTGAGACGACAGATCACACACCATGAAAAGCTTCCTGATTGTACCAGGGTTGGACTTTGAACTCACTGAGTGAGAGAGGCAAGAATTATATACAACTTCCGCGGCCTTGTCACGGGCCAAAGGAGCCAATTGCCTCTTCGTAAGTTCTTTAAACAGCTACACCTCCACTCCCTGAATGCTAGAAACAACCATAAATTTGATTCATTTTTCCCCCCCACTGTTGTTCCTAACGAAATAATAAACAATTAGCTTAAATGTTTAAAACTCACGTTTTACAGGTAGCGGAGCGCTGCTTTCTGTGGGCTCAATATAGTTATCATCATTGTCGACTGGTACAATGTAATTATCCTATAAGAAACACAGGACAAGAAAATCTACCAGTTAAACCTCCATTGCATCAATGAATTGTTACTCACAGTATCTGCTATTTCACAGTGACTGCTGCTGCAGACATTTATCATTATTTACAGACAGGAATCCCCAAGACTGAAAACCCTTTAGCAAACAACTCCAGTTCTGGACTGGTTGATAAAGCCCTCACTTCCCTCTGGTCCCAGAGTAGCCTTTGAGATTGTCCTCTCCCCTTATTGCCTGCAACTTGTGGACAATTATCCACTAGTAACCTGCATGGCACTTACAGATCACTGCTTGTGATGTATCAAATATTTTGTGCCATAGAGGCTAATAAGGACACCAGCCTTTGGCATTGCAATCTAGTCTACTGGGGTCAGTCATTTAAACTGTCAGAATATGTTTATGCACACATACACATATAAACGTTACCTCATCATCACTGCACTCCCTCGGCTTCGGTGGTAATTTTGGTTTTGCAGCAGGAGATGGCAGGGATGGTTTCTTTGGTCTGGGCAAGGCTGAACTAGGTGTGCTTGGAAGAGGTTTGTTGATGGGAGGAAGCTGATGGTGACTGTTGCGATTGTCTTTTAAATATGGAAGAAAAATAATTTTAGTCAAAACTGCTCATTAGCCTCTCGACAGTATTCTGCTACCTATGCAAATAAGTCTGTACTCCATGGTTGCAACTAGGGAGAAAGGCAGATCTGAGTGTCTGCAGGTCCTGACAGTGAGATCCGTGTATCAACTGGTCCCATTTATTCCTCCAGGTAGAGACCCAGGTAGAGATTCCTCCAGAGCAGGTTGCAGTCTGCCTAGACACTGACTGTTGTACAAACAACTGCTTAACTCTTGAGAAAAAGTGGTGGCCAGGTGTTATGGTTTGTTAGTTAGTATATCCTGTGCCAGCTGGTGAAAAGAATGCAAAAGAACTTATCTGACATGCAGGAAATAAGAGAGCAAATGGTAGGACTGAAACAAATTATGCCAGGTCCTCTATAGTGTCATTTTAGAAATCTCTCCTACACAAAGAACATGAAGATGTACTGTTTATGAGCTTCTGGAAGTTCATATGTGGCATTACAGAACTTTGGTGATTTTTTCTGTATCCAATAACACTCTGAACAGCAGCCATGCTGATGCTTCTTTTCCTAGTGGCCCAAATCTTCACCTAACAGAAGGTCACTTTCATTCATGTCAGTGCCACTTGCTTACAAAAAAATCCAAGTAGAAAGAAAGAAAGCTTTTATGATAGATTAAGTAAAACTTTGCTTCATCCTGTTTTTTCAAGGTATTTATCCTCAGTAATAATCTTGAAGGAAAATACAGAATGAATATAAGGGCTGCTTCCTTTTTTTTTTTTTCCATCTTTAACTGATTTTGGAATGATTGCAATGAGGATTAAGTATGGTCTCAGGTTAAGTCTTATGTTTTTAATCTTCAAAATGAACTCTCACACTGAAAATGCAGAGAAGCAAGGAGTTAAGTTGGTGACATTTCTCATATTTTTGCTTGAGTTCTGTGGTTATTGGATGCTTATCAAATTCTCTAGGACATTATATTACAACTTTAAGCATTTCTAGCAGCGGTACTAACCTGTTTCATGCTGTAATAACAAATCATATCATATAAAAGCCAAAGAATTAAATGCAAACTTTTACTGAAAGGATAGGTTAATCCACTTGAAGCTACTTCTCTCTTTGGTACTAGTAAATAAGCAATTACCAAGCTGGTGCAGCCAACTTTTCCATACCTACCTGCATATTCACCTCTAGAAATAGGGAATGAGGAGGGAATCTTCTTTTTTTCCTGTTCACTTGGAGGTGGTTCATAGCTGTCATCAGGATTCTCCTCACTAGGGACCACATACATCTCAGAGTCAGAGTGGCCATCTGGATTTTCATAATCACTGTCCTAGAAAGACAGAACTTCCTATTTCTCACTTCGTAACACACTTACCGCTTCATAGTGGAATATGACACAAATATCCTTGCAGGACTGCAATTAACTAAGTTATGAGAACGCATCCTTGAAAGGTCAAGTTATCCTCTCCGAACAAGTAGACACCTGGCCTGCTCCCCCTCCCAGGAAGGAGACAGGTCACCTTAGGGTGACATTTGTATGGTATGGCAATTACTTTATGTGGCACAGGACCGTGACTTGCTGCATTCTAACGTGCTCTGAAATTTTATCATAAAAATCTCATTTTTAGAAAGAAGTATATTTTGCTTCCTCTTTAAAGTACAAGATCCTAGTTTCAAAACTGTTCAGTTTGAGAAGTTGGTCGCATTAATAATATTCGTTTACTAGTTCACAGCTATCACTGACAGCATTTCTCACATGTAACTAAGTTGAACATGAAAAAAACTAAGATAGCCAAGAGTGTAAATAATGCAGATGTAACAACACTACTGAAATGTTATCTTGTTTAAGTTAAGCCAGAATCAGATGACTCAAAACTAAATATTTATTATTATTGCTGGTGCTGAACTGGTAGCTACAGTAACCTCCTACACTACCCCAAGAGATATACTTACAAAGTCATCTGACCACTGTTCCTCTTCATTGTCTGCATGTTCTAAACCAAACATAGAGTTACTTAAGGAGGTGGAATAGTGAACATAAATATTTATCTTAAGCATAGATAGAAAAAAAAAGCAACCCCAAACCTACATATTCAATTTAAAAAAAACAAGAGTGACATTTTCTTAAATGGTTCATGTATCACATTAATAGTACCAAGAAATTCTGCTGTTAGTTAATTTTCCCCCCCGATCTACTTTTTTTACATCACTGTTTCTGTTAGAGACAAACTGGTTCTGAATTCTCTTCTGCCTATAGAGCAGTCTACATGTAGAACCCTGATAAATGCCAATTTTCAAAGAGCTTGTTACTTTTAACTCATATTGGGAAAACTTCTCATGCCTTTCTTGTCTCTCATTTTATGTGTGAGCTACTTTCAGGGCTATTGGTAACAGTACACTGTTCTTCTCTCAGAGAAAAACAAGGAAATGTATATCTGAGATGCTGTTAGGTATATAGGCACCAAGTATACACATACATGCAGTTTAAATTCCCAGTAATCCAAACTTACCTGAAGCATAATCCCTTTGTGGTAGACTTGGAGGAGGTTTTTTTTTTAGCCTGTAAATGATAATAATTGAAGTTAAGATCTAATAAGCAATACTAACTAGAAGAAAATATTAGCCAGGCACACAAAGAAAGCCAGTAACAAAAGATACCTGCAGAAATACAGATTATTGTCCGAGATGCTTAGCAAACAGCTACAGGAGAATGCTTTGAGAAGCTAGAAACAGATAAGAAATTGGAATCTAATCTGAGATTCTTTTCCTAAGAACATGTTTTAAAAGAACAGCTTCCTTGACCGCTCACCATCCTCTCCATTTCCAGGCAGAAACTGATAACACAGATGTGCATGCATTTGACACCTATCTCGAGATCAAAATCTGTTTAAGCTCACAGAGTTTGCTAAGACTAAGGCATAAGAAAGTGGAGATTACTCCTCAGCTATATTCTATAAATACTATTGTGCATGAACTTTATTTTCTGACTGGTTTTAAAATGTAAACCAGGTCTCTCAGGGCCAGATTCTGTTTCCACTTGCTATTACATTATGGTGTTATGCTCCTGTTTAGGTAAATACTATTGCAGTGGTATTTGCAGTACCAAAGGATCCAAAATATAGTTTGTAGAAATGCTGAAAGGATTTTTGTGGCTATACATATGTATACATGTCTATTTGTGTTTGCTCAACTGCAGCTGCCCAGAGAAGAAACCAGATTACATAGTCAGTCTGTATATCAATTATTTCATTAGTGTTCTAGCATTACCCTAAAAAATAAAAAATAAAAATAAAAAAAGAATTCTTGTTCACAATCAAAACAGATGATGCATGATGTGAGAGGTCAGACTGATGCAAAACAACTCTGCTTTTTGTAGCAATATAAAACATTAATACAATTTACACTAAAAGGACTTTTCACAGAGACTTCTGAACACTGACAGCTTCCCTGATGAGACCTCACCATATTACTGCATCTTCCTCAGTGGCTTTAATTATTCTTTAATCAGACCCCAACAAGGAATTTCTTTGATGTTACACATATGCAAAAACAGACAAATTTACAAAAAGACAAACCACCAACCTCCATAAAGAACTTAACGTTTTCTTGTGACCTCTGAGCAATAGCAATGTCTATAAATTTTACTTTACTGAGAGATTTAACAGTAAATATTTAAGTCTCAAGCATGGTGCCTAGTTGTCAATGACCAGATGACCACATTTAACTTGGGGTGGTGGCACACCAGCACTAATGCATCCGCATACAAAACCCTTACTATTTTTATCAGAAGAGCTTTGGCTGTTGTGTTGAATTCATGGGACTTGGATGCTCAGATGGTCACAAAAAAATGCTCGTGTATGAATCAATGAGTGAATAGTACAGTCACTACTAAAGCTAAAAAAAATTTTTATATATATGTAAATTATATATTATATATAAATAGGATCCCAGCACATTATTTCAAAGTGTTTATCCGTCTTTGCTCATTACCATCAAACTATTGGAAGATCTCTTCCTCCTTCTAGTCTTTAGCTTCCCACAGCACGAATAAACTTAGTGTACAAACAGTCTACGAGAAAGCATTCTCAACAGCACTGCTGCTGTGTTTGTCCAGGTTAGCACAGGCATGTTAGAATGAAAAATCCAGGGCCACTGCCAGGACAGATCTTGGGTCTTCAAGACGGCAGATCAAAATCTAGTCAAGTACTTTGCGATGTGTCTATCCTGAGTTGTTCAGAGACAGTGGATGCTTGGAAAATAATGGAACTAAGGCAATGGCAAGACAGAGGCTCTCTAGGCCACAGCGTGAAACATGTGGCCTAAGCCACATTATATATTTCCAAACTGCTAAGCAGAAAACTTCAGCACTGTGTCCCAGGCCCTGCAATTCCTGGCAATGACCCTGATGGAAAATGTAAATATGTTACAACAAAAGCATACAAAGCACAGAACAGAGCTGTGTGTCTCAGCAACCTAACATGCCATTGTGCAGATCTGAATTAGCATACCGATCCCAAGTATCTTTCCCAGTTTTGCAAATTAAGGCCACTTGTTCATTTTGGAACCTGAATGTCAATAGAAAAAAAGAAATCACGTTTCTGTCACAGTGCTGAGATAGTTCACAGCCACATCTATGTGTGTTAGAATCATTTCAAACTCATTATTTATTCTCAAATTCAAATCCATTTAGATTATTCCCGCCAAACCAGAACGAATTATTAAGTGCCATAACTGAAATCTAGACTTCTTTTGAAGTCAACTGGAGCTTTGCTTCATGGGAGCCAATATTTCACCCACTGAGCAAACCACAGTGCAAGCTGAGAAGAGATAATCCCTATGCCAAGAAGCTGACACCTTGCAATTTCAGATACCAATGCATTTATACACAAATGCTTACAGAGCAGTAACTGACTCACTCTGTCCTGTTCCTCTGAATTTAACAAAGGACTGAGAGAATCAAATGCCATCCACCCGAGAATACATTTTTAAGTGGAAAAAAGGAACGATTTCCTAACATATCTTGTAACAGTAACATAACAAGTTATAGTAAATGCAATTTCCAAATGAAATATTCTGATGGTACCCAGATCTGCACCTCAGTTACAGATGGTAGACCATCTCTGTGTGGGGTCTAATAGAACACAATTAATTCAAGTTTCCACTGACCTTAATAGGGTCAGTATTTTCTATTGAATTTTAGGGAAATAAATTATCATCTACAGAATTTGAAATACATATGAAAAATTTCAGTTCCAAAGATCTCCTTAAAATCCAATTGCATTTTTGACAGTATGTTAACAGATGTTTTAAAAGCAGTGTAACATCTTACTATATTACTACACTAACTTCAACAAATAACTGGGTAGCATTTGAGGCATTTCATTTAATTGGGTCTGAATGCTACTCACACTAAAGCAGATTGCATTGCACACTGATTTTTAGCAAATAAATTATTTTGAAAGCAAAATGTATTCTGAGATTTCCCCTTTGCAGTGTGCCAAGATCGATCCAGCAAAGCATATAGGCACATGCTTAATTTTACTCACGTGAGGAATCCTACAGGAATGGCAAGTATTACTTACATGCTTCAAGTTAATCACACTTTTTGTGTTTCCCTGTACTATATGGAGAATTTTAAAGTTGTCTGTAGTAAAAGTTTGGGTTTTCTGCTCTAACAACACTTTCTTACAATCTACAATCAGAAAAGCAACCAAATATACCTAGCAGCAGCACTTTATGTAAAGGACTAAATTCTCCTTCAGAGGTAATTACTCACTGGTGTATTTGCTCACTCCCCCTGCTAATAAGAAGTGACTACAGTCTGCTCATTTACAAGAGCCCTTCACTTCTCCTGGTGTTAGCATAGAGCCTACCCACTTCATAGGGGATGTTTTATTCCAGCTATAACTTATAAAAATTTTATTGCCACGTGTCCCATTCTTTATTCAACTTTGGCTAAAACCTATTGCTTCTTCTTCAGCTTGAACATAATAATCCTCTTTGACATCATGATCTGCACAGCAGCTGGGGCTCCAGTACTGTAAACAGGGCAAGCAGGTGAATGGCAGCCCGTGAGCAATATTTGTATTGCTGCTGTCAGAACACTTTGAGTTTGACTGCGGAATAAACAACAGGACCTTTTAAGCAATGGAGGAATTATCTGCAATTTTCTTTCTTGTTACCACATCAGTTCAGACAGCTTCCTACAAAACTTTAAGCAGCATTGATGGTAGGCATCCATGGTAGACAGGTGGACTCCTGTTCCCCTGTACCTTAGAGCCAAACTAGATTGCAGTGTGAGAATTTTGATGCACGAACTTCTATTACCTCTCTCTATAGACAAGAGTCAACTGAGATTTCAGAAATGTCTCAACAAATGTCATTAATAAATTAATCAGCTTTCAAGACTACTTATTCTTCTCAATTCAAAAGCAAAGACTTACAGTGTATATGCTGCCCATGGCAGCTTTGGGTTTGCAATAATCAAGTACACTGCTTGACTTCTTTTAAGTTTTCTCCACTACCAAGGTTTGAATTTGAGCCAAAGCAATTTATGTTTTTCCAGTTCATAGACAAAGTCCAAATATGCATTTTTAAAGCAGATTTTTCCTGCTTCAGTCACATTTGTGTCTTTGACATGTAATGAAAAAAAATCATATAACTGACATAGAGGAAGTGATAAACTGGATAACCACAGCTTTTATTTATTTTTTTTTTTTAATAGAAAAATCATCTACTAAAACTAAAAGATCCCCCAGAGGACACAGAGGAACACAACCAATTCTTGTTCTGCAAAGCTTGGTGTCTCTTTATACATACCCTTATCAGTGTTATCAAATCATGGCTTTATTCTATGTCTCATTATGTACTGGGTTAAACATTTGAGTTCTTAAGTCATGTGCAAATGTGAGATTCTTTTTTTTTAAGTTTTGAATTTCATAATTGCAGATGGGATTAATAGGACTCAGATGCACTGTAGAGGATTCAAGAAGATTATTACATGTTATTTTTTTTTTTTAGTCTCAATTTGTATTCTCACAGCTGGAAGAGGTGGAATCTGAGCTTTGTACTGCAGTCATACATTAAGAGTTTTTAAAACTGTTCTTTTCATGGATTTTTTTTTTTTAATCTTGCGAGAATCAAAGAATTGTAGCATTATGCCAGCTACCTTGTATCTGGCATTTAACAATGGCACCTCTGACCTTCCCAGCTTCAGCTACATTTAGTTCTTGTTATTTTTCTCTTGTCCTTCCCAGAGAGTAAGAGGGGAAGGACGTATAGTCAGAGAAGTACTGATGAACAGCAGAATTCATGTCCAGGCAACTAAAAACAATCAAGTATTCACACCGCATGACAGGGATTGAAATGAACAAAAGAGGATAAGTAATGAGAGGGAAAGATGTCTTAAGAATCTTGCTGATATATCTGGTGTAACAATCAGAGCATGCCTGTGGACAGAAGCAGAGCTGAGGTAAGGAGGCCTTAAGGAGGCTTGCAACCTAAGGTTTCTGTTGGGGGACTGAGTGCTGCTCCTGCAAGCACATCCCACCTCCTCTGCTCTGGAGAACAGATGCCCCATAGACATCAACAGCTTTCCAGAGCTTTGCACAGCCAAACTGGGCTACTCCCAAATGCCTCATATATACCTAGAATTGTTAAAATCATGTTTTTTCTTCTCCTCAAACTGAACTATCATGATCACTCTAAGAACAGTTTTAAGAAATATTTAACCTGTCTTTTATGTATGAGAACTGCATTTCTAGAATTTAGTGGTCATCCTGGAGCACTGTAGATACTATGTACAAATTAACTTTTAGAAGTCCTTAGTACTCAATGGCTCTTCACATGAAAAAAGGCATCTGAATGAGGAAATCACATCAAAGTGGAAGTTCAGTGCAAGTGAGTTTTGCATTAAGTGTGCTAAACAGCTTAAATAGGTGTTTGACTGGAAACAGTGAATGGGGTATTCATCTGACAAGGATGCAGAATTCACAGAATCACAGAATGTCCAGGGTTGGAAGGGACCACAAGGATCATGAATCTCCAACCCCCCTGCCACGTGCAGGGCCACCGGCCTCACCATTTAATCCTAGTCTAGTTAATACTAGACCAGGC
>JAOWBP010003659.1:19302491-19324293 GCA_028571105.1 Tragopan temminckii
AACTTTTTCCTTTTTAAAATTTTTTTTTTTTTTTTTTTTTTTTTTTAATTAATGGACATTTACCTAATTCCCACAATGCTTGAATATGTAACAGGAGGGGGAGGGGGGGAAAAACACGACACCTTCCCCAGCCTCAGAATCTGAAAAGCCACTGGAGTACCTCCAACACTCAGCTGTGAAAACTCATGACCTCAGGACTCCAATTACATGAACTGATATCTGGAATCAAATAGTTTTTGCTCATCAGCTCCACTGACCTCATTGAAAAGTTGTAATCAGGTCAATTTAAAGTTAATATCCCATTTTTGTTTTTTAGTCAGCAGGTATCAGTTTTTAATGCCTCTTATCCTTTTCATTTAGGGAAAAAGTCACTGAAATCAAGGCAATTTCAAGGAGCACTAATACAATTTATTGCAAAGCCTGATTTTTGTAGTGAAACCTACTAGAAGGCTGAGCATCTTAGAAAAATTCCTATTGTTTTTTTTTTTTTTTAGTTTCTTCATACAGTTTATGTTTGTCCTGTTACCTAAGTTAAGGCATCTTGCATTAGAGCCAAGATGAAAGTTTCATCTCAGCCAACAAAGAAACAAAAAAGACTTTTAAAAATTCTGCTTTCTACTCTTTCCATCATGAGTTGTCTATGCGAATCTCATTGTCTTGCCTATCTCATCTTTGACGCAAAATTAGGCTAACAGACAAATGTTGGTATCTTCGCTTACAAAGACAAGTAAAATCAAAGTTTTCTTGCCATTATTTCAAGTTTTCTTTAAACTTGAAAATATAATATGCAGAAGGTTGAGTAACAAGTCAAGCTTTGGTTAAAAAAAGAAAAGCTGCATTCCATCTTTGTCTTTGGCAATCGGAACTCTAAAATATTAAAGTAATATTAAAATAATAAAATGTCGACTGAAGATCTCAGATCCTCTGCTTTTCTCTATCATTTTTTCTTCCTTCCCTCTCTAATAAATTCAGTTTCTGGTCATGCTTGAAATATCACAAATAACCATCTTCTACAGTTGGCTGTTTCTATTTTGTGCCCCAGCTGGCACCTGGCAGTGCCTATAAATGAAAAGTAATGAGGAATGAAAAGAATGAGAGGAGATTTAAATGGTTTAGTTCTAGTTTGGGGAGAATAGTTTCTTGCAGGTGTTTGTGTCCTTTTTGAACTGTCTTGGCAGTCTTTCAGGAGAAATGCATGTAAGAATCTGTTATTTTTCTTTCAATATGTATGGCTTGGTAGAGATAGTTTTTTTGTTTGGCCCATTCTCTAGATTTAAATCTGAATGTTGCTTATTGTTAATCTCTGACATTCATAACTCTACAAAAATAAAGTTATGGCATTATTTTGAAAAAAAAAAAAAAAAGAAAAAGGAGAAAAGGTGTTTTCCCATGCAGCTGAACTGAAACAAAAGCTTATCTAGATTTGCTTATTCAAATTCCTGAAGCCATTTAATTTTGTAAGTAAAAATTGTGATAAATTAGAGAATATCTAACGCATTTGTTATTTCTTCATTTCTTAAAGTTGCATAGCTCTCACATGAGTTGCTGCAACACTTAGTTTGTTGCCTCTGGACAGCTTGACTCAAATTGAGCCTGTGAGCACAAGCAGATAACCAATGCACTGTTACAGTGGTGAGTGTAGTAAGTCATCACATGTGGATTATCTTCAGTACAAGTGGGACCCCATTTGAATAATTAAGTTGAGCAAATTGCAAAAAACAGTCTGTTCAGTTAGTGAACAAAAGCTGAGTTTCCTTGACATGGAAGCTGATACAAACTTACAAATTGTAAGTTTTACAGCAATCTGTCTGACTGGTGATTTTAGAGGGACAGTAGAAAAGATGAGGATTAGGTCACAAAGTTGGAGTCCCCTGATCTTAGGAGCCTGGAAGTCATTCCAGAACAGTGAAGAAGTATGGAAGGTAATTTATATACTGAATATTTTGCATGGATCTATGCATCTGATTTGCTCTTACACTTCTTGTCTGTCTCTCAAATACTTAGGAAAATAGCTCAAGAGGTTCCTTGAGGGAGGAATTGGACAGGACAGCAGCCTTGGGAGTATCTAGGACATGCAGTCCACCATGGCCCAATGTAGCCAGCCTTTGTTTGCTTCAAGTACAAAACTACAACATAATTCACAACACTTCTGAGTCAGGACCTCGTTAACAACTACTGGTTATTCTCCAGTTATTCTCCTGGGATTAACAGGTCATGGAAACATTTAAAAACCTCAGTCAGCTAATACTATAGATTAAGATAAACAATGCTAGTTTTATCTTGTACTGCAGTTAAGTGAAGATATTTAAGGGGCCAAATTTAAGAGTTATTTCTTAGCTATAATCACCAACTCTTCATTCAACTTTGGCTGAGACCTTCTTACGTAAAATAAGACTTGCAGATAAAGGTGTATTCTGTGTCTGTTAATCTCTGAAAACACTTTTCAGCAATATTCTGAGATCCAATTCAATTATGATTAGATGGGACCCTTTGATCAGGGACTCAGTGCACATAAAACAGATTTTCAAACTTCTGCTGGTTATTGTTAGCATGCAAATGAGAAGTCAAAGAGTCTTGGCTCTAAGTGTGTTTAAAAACTATGTTTCTGGAAAATATATTAGGACTATTGAAGGGAACAACAAATAAGACTATTCAATAAATCCTTCAGCTGTACTTTTTTTTTTTTTCCCCCTTCACTTACATTTGTATTTTACAGTTTCACAACAGTGGGCAGTCAAGCCCACAGGTTGGGCCTGTTCCCGGTAATAACTCCCTGACAACTAGAATTCCTACTATTCTAGTTACTGATAGAGTCTCTCAGATTTTAGTTTCTCTTTAAGTAGTTCAGGAATGACTTTGCTTGTTAGGATACTGAAGATAGAAATCTTTTATGTTCATTGTTGGAGCCTAACAAGAAGTTCTTGTAATTGATAGCAAGGTGTAAAGTGAAACAACAGGTATTTATGAAGTAGTTAGCAGACATCATTTCCAAATAAATGATTAGCTATTTGTTCTGGAAAGGGAATTTTCTACTAACAGGGGAAAAAAAAAGAGCAAAAATACAATCAAATAAACCTGGCACGTTTTCCTATTTTTGTTTGGAACTTTATGAACATAACTGAAGTATTACTGCTGAAGAGAAGTTACTCTAGTCTGGGCCTGTTCATGATGTCTTCATGCTCTCCTCTGGCTTCCTGGCTTCAGAGAAGTCCACCAACATACTACTTTATTCTTGCTCTACCCTTTTGACATAGAGAAATTCCCATATTCTAGTAAGGACTAGTACAGTCACTGATTAGTAAGATTTAGATGAAAGCCCATGGGAGATTAAGCCCAGGTTTCTTATTTCTGAACTGCCTACATATTAAAACATATCAAGCTACTGAACACGAGGCTTTATTTTACCTACCTAAAGCAACAAAAGTATTGAGAAAAAAAGATTATTTTTACTGTATCTTAATCCATCTTGGAAATAAGATTCAGAGTATAGTTTACTAGAAAGTATGTCTGAGAGAGGAGGAGAAAGAAGGGCATTCCCTTTTTAAGTTTAGGAGTAAACCTTTCCAAAAGGGGATGCTTTTGCAGCCCTATATTGCTTTATTTTTCTTATCAGTTTTGACCTCCAGCAATTAAGGATCATCTAACGTTCTGAAAAAAGGTCACTACCTGTGACACACATATGAAGGAAGCCAAAAGGTTTATCATTGCCAGTACAGTGTAGCCTGAAAAGGGGACTTGCCTTGTCACAAAATACCTAGCTGCACTTAAGGACTGACAGAGCTGCCTTGAGATAAAAGCAAAATGGAACAAAACCACACTCTCTTTGATCTGGTCACAGCTCGGAATATGAGGAATGTATGTGAAGTGAAAGGTAGTGGATAGGCCCAGCCTGTGACACATCCACCTACCTGGAAATCAGGTGGAATCTTTTGATGTTCTTGCCTGTTAGCTATACCACAAAGCTTTCTAGATTTAAAATAATATGAAAGAAGATATAAATGATCTGAAGAATAAAGCATGCAGTGAACTTTTGACTCAGATTTGCAACAAGTTACAGAGCCCATAGACCTTAGGAGTATCTTATTTTCAGACAGTTATCTGTAATGAGTAATTTTTGAGAAATTGTATTTTAAGTGTCTTCATGCATCTGCAAATATACATATTTAGAAAGACTGGGGATAATCTACACCTTCTGGGAAATTATCTTTAGAATCATAGAATCATTAAGGTTGGAAAAAACTTTTAAGATCATCCAATCCAGCCATCCAAATACCACCAACATTGCCCACTAAACCATTTCCCTATCTACCATATCTACATGTTTCTTGAACGCCTCCAGTCACTCCACCATCTCTGTGGGCAGCCTGGTTCCAGTACCCGACCACTCTTTCAGATAAATCTTTCCTAATATCCAGCCTAGGAAACCCCTTTTTTGTGCACTAGGTTTTGGTAATTCTAAGCAAGACTTGTGTCACCCTGTGGCACAGAGGTACAAGTTGGGCTTCAAGGAGCTCTCAGGGGAAACTTTGCCATGACATGCTGTCAGGAAAAATTAAAGCCATGAAGATTTCAGAAGCCTGAGGAAAGAGCGTGGCCTTGGTGGTGACCATGGCCACCACCTGCTGCTAGGAGCAGAGAGAGCTCTGCTGTGTGCGGAGCAGTAAGCTCCCTCTCTTTGTAGGCTGTGAATCCATTACACCGAATCTCCAGCACACGCTCTGGTTGTCAGCATTTTATCTGTACTGCTGGCTCTGTGACATGGCAAGGAAAGGCCAGTGGCAAATGACACTGCTCTACTGCAAGAATACACTATGTAGTGTCCTGGGTGGGAGGAGTGGGCAGACATTGCTTTTGTGCATCTGCCTGCAAGCACAAATGTGTGAACTTGCTATTGGGTGTGGTATGGTTGATGTTTTTGCAAACAAGGCTAATTGCAGCATCAGTAGAGAGCAGGAGAGAAACAGAACAAGTTTTAAATGGCTCACAGGAAGTCTTCAATATAACAAGCATGCACACTTTTGTTATCTGGAGGGCTAGAATTACACCTTCTTAGACTTCTAGCACTTACAGGACTGTCTGACTTATCTGTTGTGCCTCTTGAAAAAATCCTTATCTGCACTCCGGGAGAAATTACTTTAGTTAAAGAAAGGGCAGCACTGTGAATGGATGTGTTCAGACAGAGGCTACATAAGGAAAACTTTAAGCAATATTAATACACTCAAATGTTAACTGACCTGCATATTCTTTCTTCTCCTAACTTCAGTTAGATTTTTAACTGATAAAGTTGAACTGGCTACAGAATATTAATTGATTGAGAAGTCACACTGTAAATCAGACAGTTAAGGGTCTGAGTTAAGTTCTTATTACCCTTTGGATATAGCTGTTTCTCACTGGCAGGGCACTCTATTTTTCTGTGTCTAGGAAGTCTAATTTTCTGAAGATAGTTACTACCTCTAGTCATTTCAGGTAAGAAAAGTTCACTTTGGGTGTTGATCTCATCTGCCTCATTATCTGGAGAAAGGCAGCATAACAGATCAAGTAAAACAAAGTAGTTATTTTTTTCCCAAATTCAAATACTTAGCATTGGGAATTTGAATGAGCAGGATTTAGTAAGTGCAGTCTTAGACCTAACTAAAAAAAAAAAAAAAAACACAACAAAACAACACTCTCAACAAAATCCTACCTGCTTTAGCTACAAAGCTTTACAGCAAAGATCCATTAAAAAAAAAGTAACAACAAAGCATGGAAAAGTATAACGGAATTTGGAGAATAAAAGCTAAGTTATTGCAAGAAGAAAAGCAAAAAATGAAAGAACAAAAAAATTAAAAACAACTACAGTTACTCTTGTTACTTAAAAAAAATAAGTGTGAAGCTAGATAAAGAACAGCATGCCCAATCCTCACCTTCATTGCTCCCTGCAGCTCATTTATTCCACTGTGGTCTCCTCAGCTGATCTTTATTTTATGTTTCTATTACCTTTTAATTTTATAAATAGGTGTGCAGCTGATTAAATTGAGAAAGACAGTGTTGCTGGATAAAGGGAAAGAATCCTGCTTGCTTGGGGGAAAACTTGCTTACATAGTGGGGAATTTGTAGAAGCATTGAGATCTTGGAAAGTCTGAAGCTCTTCTCTTGGTCTGTCTTCCCAAACTAAATACAGTTTAGTTTGGGAAGCTTCCATCAACACATTACCACTAGCATGGTCTTTGTGGAAGAGCACAGACCTCAGTGAGCTGGGTGAAGAGTTTCATAAGATGTAGTTTTTTTTATTACTTTCAAATTTTATGCATCTAAACCAACTCAATTAATTACACAAAATGGCTCTTCCCTTTCACTTTCCTTCTAGTTATTCAGTAGAAAGCAAAAGAAGATTCCCAACTAGAGAAATCATCTAATTCTGCTCTTTAGGCCTCCTCCAGGTTCCTCATGCACACGCCACAATGTCACATGCCACCTAGACCAGTGAGAGCACAATTTCCTTGCAAAGAAATGCAGATTGGCAGCAGCTGGATAGGCAAGCAGCTGGTGTTTTCTATGGCTGTGATGTGTGTACAGTGCACACAGACATAGCTGTATGAGGCACCACAGGGCTGCTCCAGTTGCTGCTGGTCTGGGACAGTGTGTTATTGCCCCATATCTGCATTTGTCACTGCCCACCCCCTGCAATGCCTTTCATGATTGCAGAGAAGGCAACCTGCAACAGCAAGCTATCAAGAGAAGGCACTTTGATCTTTATCTCTAATGCTATCTCAAAGCTATGAGGAAAATTTGAGAGAGGCTTGCCTATAGCAAGAGGTCAATTATAGACATCTATCTGAGAGAAAGCACAAACTACAATTGTCTACTGCTGTGTTCATAAGTTGCACATGAGGAAATGACAAAATATTTCAGTTTTTTAAAAAAAAGCTACTTGACAAAACATCTGAACATCCTATTCTTCTCGCTTCTCAATCATCCACTCTTTTGTCTAAGGGCAAAAACAGTAATTAGAGCAGGTGTGTGTTTACACAGTACACACAGAGTCACAGAAAGGCTAAATATTGATTACACTTTTCATCTTCACATGCCCTCTAGGTAATCTTCACAAAGAAGCTGTCTATCTCTTTCAGTAGTAACTACCAACACAGGATAAATGAAAATGCAAAGCATGTAAAGGTATTTTAAGGGGGTCTGGAGCACAAGTCTTATGAGGAGCAGCTGAGGAAACTGGGACTGTACAGTCTGGAGGAGTCTCAGGGGAGACCTTCTCACTCCCTACCTGAAGGGAGGTTGTGGTGAAGCGGGGGTCGGTCTCTTCTCCTGTGTAACCAGCAATAGGACTAGAGGGAATAGCCTCAAGTTGCACCAGCGAGGTTCAGGCTGGATATTAGGAAAAATTTCTTCTCCAAATGAGTGGTCAGGCATCGGAACAGGCTGCCCAGAGAGGTGATGGGGTCACTATCCCTGGAGGCATACTAGAAATGTTTAGATATTGTACTAAGAGACATAGTTTAATGAGGAGATACTGGTGGAAGGTGGATGGCTGGACAGGATGATTTTGAAGGTCTTTTCCAACCTTGGTGATTCTATGATAATACATCTGACACAATTAGTCCTAACATGAAATTAAACAGTATAACTAATTTGAGGTGACTGAGAATTCTTAAAAATGAAAAGACCTTGCTGGGACATGGACAAGGAGCCCTGATTCTCTACAGGCATATACAGATTTATCTACAGGGCGAAAACAATGGAAGCCCTTTCAATGGCACTGACTTTGGAAGAACAGCTTCCTCCTTTCAGATCAAGGCTGAAACTTGTTCTGAGTATGCATGGACTGTACATTAATTCCACTTTCATAATGTTAGTTATGTACTTAAATTTTGTTTAGAGGTCTTGCTAACATGGGCACATAAGCACTGACATGAGATGAGTAAATTGACTTCATAACCTGAGTGCAGTCTTTCAACATCATAATGAAATACATTTTCTAATTTACTGATTTTAATCTGGAAAGTACAGAGATTGCAAAAGAATAAAACATGCTGTTTTTCCTATGGACTGGAAACTTTATGGTCTCTATAGTTTGAAGGCAAGGTACTTGGTGTGCACTTGAGGAAAGGGAAGCTTTTCTAAACAGCCTCTTAACTCTTCTTAAAGCAGAGTGCACTTATAAGCATAACGGGCTGCATTTGCTCTACCAAATAGTGCTCTGACAAGCAAACAAAACAGAGCAGATCTTCTACATATGGGATTAAACTGTGTCCTATTAGCCTACTACTAATGACAAAATATGCCCAGATATCTTAGTGCTCCCCAGCATTTGTAAATCACCAAGTCTTGTTCCAAGAGTAGCTTTTATGTAAATAAGTGCTAGTTAGGCTGGGTAGATGTATACTGAGACTGATTGTATTCATTCTTGCTCAGCATGAAGAAAAAGCCTGTAGCTGGACTTTCAGCATGGTTTCTGAATTGTTCATTATGGCCTTGTACTTTTTACTGTTCTCTAAGATTTGTCCCCTCTCAAGCAGTTTCCTCTCCAGAACTGCTTGAGCTGGAAAGAGACTGAAATTCCATTGTTCTTCTCTAAAGCATAATGTTTTTTGGACTTCCAGTCTTTCACTTACTTCTTAGCAACTGAAGCGTAGCAACCAGTTTCCTCTGTGTACTTTTGGTCATGTAATTTTTATAGGATAAATCAGATTTTTTTGTGCCCTCAACATTAGATTATCATAAATTTTTAAACTGAATGCCTTTAACATTAGAATTCCCTTTAGCTGAAGTGATTAAGCCATCTGTTTAGAATCAAAAGAAAAAAGGTATAGGGAAATGGACACATTTTGACACATTTGCTGAACATCAACCCTTCTGTACTTGGGCTGAAAGTGTTTCTCCTCCAGCAACAGGAGAATTATATCCACAGATGTGGGTGGCACAGGTACGGAACTAACAGAAGTTGTGACTGCACCAGATGCATTAGTTACACTTGAATCTATTTTTTTTTTTTTTTTTTAATTTTTATGCAAGTGATCACATTTTATTAGAACTTCAGAGAGGCATTCTGGTCCCTATAGTTATACCTACTATCTTACATAGAGTACCATTTAAAAGAGACCTCCTCCTCTCATTTTGGCCTCAGACACCAAATTGTTTTTTGATTTTGCCAAGCTAGGTATCAGCAGGATCAGATTCAGCTCATCGTATGGCTTTGGGAACGCCATTACCAGTGTGAGAGTGATGAGTAAGCAAGGGATTGAGAGGGTGGAAGAAAGGGACCTATTATTTTGACTACATTAAATTGGCTGCATAACTACACTTTCAGTGGCACTTAGCTGCTTCTGCACTTCTTGCACAATTGCCAGTGTCTGTATTTTAAGACAAAGGAATCATGTAGCCATCTAGTCTGCCTACTTGCATTCATGGGCACTTCACCCAGTTACCCCTGCATTAAACATCATGAAGACACATCATGCTTTTCTATTATTGATCTAGAAGGCATTATTTTAATTCTTCCTCAAGTATTTACTGTGTAGCATATCATTTCTGTTGAGATCATAAACTAGCATGGCACATCTTCGCTTATAATTGGAAAATGAACTTGTCAAAAGACATATGTACTAACAGATTAGGAATAAAGATACTATCACAATTTCTGGCCTTCTTTTGCCCTTCAGTTGTTTAATATGGCTACCACAAAGCAAACTTACATTGTGTGCATGATCCTTTTGCATTCTACCAAAAATTTAAGATGGTTCCTAGAGTTAAATGAGAAAATACTACGAATTTCAGCCATTGTTTTCCATCAGTTCTCCAATTCTTATCTGTTGACATTTGCTTTAAAAAGGAGATGATGAAGAGGTTTGTTTATCTATCATACTGTAATGTACTTTCTTGTATTTAGACTATAAAAGTTGTTATACAACACCAAAACCAGTCCGCTAATGCAGTGATCATTTTAAGAAATACATGACGTGTATAAGGAAAAAATGATGTAGCAAGAAGATATATACTTTTCTAACTATCGGGGACTTAGAAATCATCTGCAGAAGATAGCTAGAAATGACTTTTGATTCTTGTAGTCAAATTCTTACCTATGAAATAAGTAGTTTTGAAGCATTTCCATTAAATACATCTAATAGAGTGGGTCACAAACTTTACTCACAGAGTAACCTGCTACACTATAATCCTGAACCACGCTGATACAACACACTGAAAGGAAACATTCAAATTTTTTAAGTGTCAAAAATATCACTGCAGTTAATATTACACTGTGCTGACGTAAGATGATCTGAACTCCAAGCATCATCATTTTTTTCAGTTACTGTTCCATGAGAAAATGAAACCTTATTTTTTCCCCCCTTTAAGCTTAGTCCAAAGGTTGGAACTGCCTGCAATATTGGAACTCCAGAATATACTCATCCTTTAAGCAAAACACAAAAGCATTGGAATTCTTACAGTGTTTAAAAATGTTTCAGTTATACCTTTCATGGTCCATTACAATCTTGAATACAGTTAATTGGGACTTTTGATCAGGTTAAATATTTTCTTCCAAAACTAAATTCACCAAGCAGAGCTAAAACTTGACTCCATTACTCTTGATTAACTTATTAACTTTTCAGCTACTTATTTACAAAAGCTTTACTTCCAAAAACTATTTGATAACACTGATAGCAGAATAGATCAAAAAGGAATTTTCCAAGGAGAAAAAAAAAAAAAAAGAGAGCCACTAAAAACAATACTTATTTTCAAATAAAGAAGTACTTCCAGTAATTTTTAACAATGTGGGGATGCCTTTTCCCCATTTTGATGATGCTGTTTTCCATATGCTGACTCAAGCCTTTTTTTCGTGAGGTTCTGATTATGATATTATTCTTCCAAAAGATAAGCAACTATCACATTCTAATGTAGTGAGCAGTATGTAAGTTTAGAAAGATTCTGTAATACAAAACTATTTTGCCCTGGCATCAACATATCAACTGTGTACATGCAGTGCCCCACTGTGATTTAATATCCACCCCTCTACACAGCTACATGGGGTATAGTTTTAAACTAATGATGAAAAAGGTTATGTAAAATTTACTTAAGTATTTTAATTTTTTCCACGACCTAGAAAATTAACTTACTGGATTACTCTGCTGGCAATTGGCCATGCATTTTCTGAAATAAAGAACAGCAAATATTTAGATCCAATCTTCATGACTAGCTTTTACCAAATAACTCTTAGTCAGAGGCCATATATGATATGATCTATGAGTCTTACTGTTGTTTCAGAAAATTCCACTATTGTTGACAGTTGTTTTGATAGAACTAAAATGTCCCTAGACCACCTAATTTTATTTGGAAGAGTATGCATGTGAGGCAGTGCTAGGATAAGCTAGGTCAGCATAGTAGAATGCTACTAAAGGTAATCAGCACAGCCAATCTCATAAACAGGCTTAGTGCAAACCTAGATTCTACTGCTGCATTACTGCCTGCATTAAACAAGGAGTCTTCAGTATGGTTTCAGTATTACACAGCACACTTTTGTCTGTAATGCTATATTATCTTTTAAAACACAGGTAGATGACAATCACATTCAGTTTTCTATGAACAGCTTCATAGGCAGGATGTTCTGGATAAGAATAATGCACTATGTGTTGGTTTGGGTTTAAAAACCAGTAAAGTAGCTTGGCAGACTGACAAAGACTGGTCCAAGCAAAATGACAGTCAGAAAGAAAGACAGTGATGAAGAAAAAGAGGCCAAAGCTTTCAAGGAATTGTTCTTATGAAATGCTTGTGCAGAGAGAAATTAAGAAAGAAGGACCATATACATGGGGTGAAGGCTGAAGCAAGGGCAGAGAGAAAGAAACAGCAAGAGCATTTGGCTGGGGAAGTCACACTGGAGCTGAAAGAATGGAATTTTACAGAGGTATCTGGGGAAGTGCGCATTTCATATCTAGTTCCATTCCAAAGTCCAGAGGAGAGACAGATTCATGAACTGTTTAACTGAAAGCGAGAGGAAACACAGATTACGTAGCTTCCTTGTTTAATTACAATTCTATGTTTTCAATGGCAAACTGGGTCTAATAAACCCATAGAAAGAACTCTTATTGGTACTCATCAGCACCTCCCTTTTCCCCATTCCTGGAAATTTCAACTTCAGAGGCTGTATACATGTGGTTTCACATTCAGTTCAGCCAAAACATGGGTGCACCACAAGAACTGCTGCTGTGACAGTTACCCCACAGTAGAAAATTATTAGGAGAAAATGGAAGCTGAAACGGAGGGCTGCTAGAGGTAGCAAGGGCAGCTAGAGGCCTTCAAGGTCATTTCTGGCTGAGTGCCTGAGGCAACTGGGGCTTGTGCTAAAAGAGACAGGGCAGGGAGGAGAGCAGAAGTGAGGGATTGTGACTTGAGAAGAAACAGCCATGAGTAGAAGGGGTCAGTCTGGAAACTTCTTAGCATAGGACAGTTCTTCTGATGTGGGTCCTTGGAGTGCTAAGCAGAGTACAATTGCATAGGCTTTCCTCTGGAGGCTATATAACTAAAAGGGGTAAAAGATACTAGAGCTGGGTAAGGACTCAGGTGCCCAGTTCTATCATGAGGAGAATCCCATAACTTGCCTCGAAACTCCAGTTTCTTTCCTTGATGAGCTTTTATTCTGAAATAAACTGTAAAATTTGACTTCAAGAACAAAGGAGATGAAGTTTCTAATTCCTTCTTTTCACTACTAACAAGAATTAATTAGTAGAACCAATAAAATATTTTCTAACAGTGCATAACTAATATTCAGACACCTCCAATTTATTTTCTCAAAAAGGAGATACTCCCCATGATAAAATATGCTATAGATAGAAAGTATCAGCTTAAGATTTCATATCATTTCACCCCTAGATGAGTTTATTTTCTGCCTATATGCTTTCAAGAGCAAACTGCACCAACAAATGTCCTAGTAAAGCAAAGACCAAGTAGTTAGAGTGAAGCTATCTCTAACAGCAGGAAATTAGTGAAGACCATAAACCCCTTCAAATTTGAAGTAGGCATTTGGGCCTTAAGAAAATCTCTTGATTTTGATAGAATTGGGATTTAAACTCTCTATTTAGTAGGAGCTGTTGAAACAAAAGGGTTGTGTTTGGACTACGGATAAATTGATGTATGTCCAGTCTGAGAGGGGAGTGGGGTTTGGGGAATCTTTTGTCAGTTATGGTTTCAGATAGTGATTCTGGGGGGCTTTGTAGAGGGAGAAATCCACTGCAAGTTCATTAAGTCATCTGAAGTCATCATGAAATTGTGCTCTTGGAAAAGTAATCTTCTGTTTGCAATCAACACCATGTTGGCTGTACGACCTTGGGCAAGTGAAAACATGTGGTACACTTTCAGTTCATGCCATGGTTTGTCTGTCACTGCACTGGAGATGGTAATGATGCCTTTGAAAATAACTTTGAAAATGAAGGCAGTTGAGAGCAAAGGGGCATTATTAAGGTTTGTGGTCATAATAAAAAAATGCAGCAATTCTGAAGAAATGTTACAGCAGTGGTATGTACCAGCTAGGAATCATTTAAAGAGGAGGAATTAGAGGTACACTGTCTAAGGAAGCTGAACCACAAAGGAGTACAAGTTTGGTGCTATACTGTTTGAACTGCTAACTTCATGTTGCTTTCGCCAGCTACCATCCTCAATTGTGAGGATATCTTATGTATAGCTTTGTCTGAAGCATAAAATTATTTTCTGAAATTAAGGCACACTAGAGCCTGCCATGTCAGGACAGCTATTGCTTGTGTATTTCACTCCACACAGTAGAAAGCCATTCAAAGTTATAAAGTTTTTGTATGCACCACATAAATTTGTCTCATGATAAACAACCAAGCCTTAAGACTTCATGTCTGACTATTTGGAAACATTACAGTGTACTATGGGGGAATACTTGTATAATACTGTGCATATCTTACAACAAACACTATATTAAAATAATATTGGAATTCCATGAAGTTCCAGCATTCCTATCCAACTGATATTTAAGTTAATTGAGTGACTTAACTGCAAATGCAAACAACGCTCATACCACAACATGATAGTTAGAGGCACATAAGAACTTCTGGTGTTGCGATACACAAGTTGAGTATGTTAAGAATTCAGATCTGATACAATACTTGCTAATTCAACAAAAGGCCTTGTCTGTTAGGATCAGATATACCCATGGAGAACAGATGAGATTATCAAAGCAGCAGAACATCTAGCTTTTCAGGTCTACACTTAAAAAACATCAAAAGCTCAGACACTGACTCATCAGCAGCACTGCTTCAGTTTTTGCTTCTACAAAGTGGAAATTTTAAGAAAGCTGTCTTTAGAAAAAGATGTGGACTATAATTACATCAATTGAAACTATGCTTTGTAGGAATAGTTCTCCATGATTACTTCTTGGCATGTGGAGGAAGGCTGACTTTTAATGTAACTCTTTCATTCGTGTATCTAGTGCAAACTCTGAGCCACCTAAGTCTCTTCTGTGCAGGTAGGAGGCCGTAATAGGAAGCCAACTGCAAGTCATGTAGTGCAGGGGCATTTGGCTGCTTTGCAGTAGGAAGCAATGGCGTGTTACACTGATCTTTCTATATTCACACATCTGCATTTATACTACGAATAAGTACTCAAGGAATTTTCTGCCATTAGTTATTAAAATCCTCATGTTGTAGTAAGGTCATGTAACCATATACCCAGGTCTTTCCCTAAAGAGAGACACACTCTTAAACACGCTCAAACTAAAAGCACGTGTGCCTTTCTGCTGTGTGCAGTGAGAACATTGACAGGCTGGAGAAACTTGGTGCTCCTTGAACAAGTACAGTTGGTTGTCCACAAGGAGCATAGAAAAATAGCTTTAAATACTTAAAATACAGGAAAGTAGAGCTACCTCCTTGTCTTGCTTATTTTACAGCTTTAAAGTTTAGTCAAGACAAAAAAGTTGGCCTGGGAGATGATACCAAAGGGACACAGTGGTGCCTTTCTTGTTCAAGGCTTTTGAATTAACACACCAATAAACTGAACTGTTGTAACCTTCATATGTAGGACCTCCCCCATATATTTGGGAGCAACCCTATTGTTAATCTTATTTTAAGCTTGTGCAAAAGTTGCAGAAGATACAGCCTGCCTAAGGCTTTATCACAGAGGAAAGTGGGTGTTCAATTTCTTTAGATACCAGTAACTGTCTTGATGGCATCAGGTTTTCCATCACATGGCTCATTATTTTGAGATAGCTAAATGAGACCAATATTGGGCCCTGGCACCATTTAAACCATTTTAAATCAGCGATAAATTGTGAACATTGAGAAAGGTAACTCCTGTTTCCTCAGTCTGCCAGGCTCTACAAGTACGCTCCCCAATATTTCAATAGTTTGGAGAGGGTACATAGCAAGAAATGCATCAAGAGTAGCTTTACAAGGGAATATTTGAGCTTGCACAAAGTCTTCCAGGGAGAGGCACTTGCAGATGGTTTATGAAATAATATTCTGTGTTTAAATAGGAGTTGTTTTCAGAAAACAAACGAACAAACACATTCTTGGGAAAAAAAAGAAAAAAGTTCCTGTGACCTTAATCTGAAACAGGGCTTCTTTAACTACACAGGAAAACAGTCATGATGAAAGAGCCTTGAGGTACCAGCTCCACCAGCACATCAAAGCAGGCGCACTAAAAATACTCCAGTAACGACTGGCTTCTGCATTTTTTCCCCCTCTCAAATCCTATATTTAAAGTTATCCTTCTTTATTTGGGATGTTTTCCCGCTTTTCAGTTCCCCCTATTCTACCAGATCTTTCGAAGACCAGGAAACATCACAGAACTCAGAGCCAAATTCACACAACACTGATTAAACCATTAAGCAATGAATCCAGCTTTCCTAATTCCCATCGGGTTCGTACACCTTAATGAGTCGCAAACTATTTTCTTAAAGCGCTGAAAACAGAAACTTTTAAAACGTTTCCTTGCTCCTTGCAGACGGAGCAGACACGACCCGTCGTTGCTCAGAAACCTGCGGCCGACCAACCGCCGCGGAGCCGTGTTTACCCCCTACACTTCCCCGTACCACCCGGCAGCCGTCAGCGTCCGGGGCCGCTCCGGGACCTCCGCCAGCGCCCCGACGGCCGCGTCAATCCGCGCCCCGTGCCCGCAGGGCCCCCGCACCGCCCCCCAGCGCTCGGAGGGGAGCGAACCGAGACCGACCCCTACCTGAACTTTTCCCCGGCCGGCACGGCGAGCTTGTTCAGCTTGTCCATGTTCCGTACTGCTCCCGCAGGGCGCGGCCACGCTCCTCCCGGCGCCCCACAATAAGCACAGCGGGAACTTCCCTACCCGCAGAGCCCCACGCAGGGCCGAACCGTGGCCGTGTTCGGCTATTGAAGCCTCTCCCTGTCCCAGCCGCAGGCGCACGCAGAGGACGGACCTGGTGCTGGGGCGCCTGGCTCGGCCCCTCCCGGCCCGCCCCCGCCCGGCTTGCGGCGCGCACAGGTGGGAATTCCTCCGGAGACGGGCCGGCCCGGCGCGGGGACTGGGACTGCGGTTGCGGGGACCTGGTTTCCCTCTGCTCCTCACCGCTCTTCCCAGTGGAGATGCACCCTGCCTGCTGCTGTGGGGATTTGTCCCTTCTGAAAGGTGTTGCAACAAAACTAGAGATCACCGTGTGGCTCCCATCCTTTAGGGTATCACTGGAAGGAAAATAGAGATTTTTCTTCTCTCTCCTAAACTAAAGCCTGATCCTTCCAGCAGCACGGGGCGAAGCCATTCCCACCCAAAATGTAAGCAGGCCGTCTGTGTTTAAAGGCTGTGATATACCTCAGCCTGGATTTAGTCTAGATTTGGTTCAGCAATTTTTTCCTCTTTAAAGGTGATGTTATAGGCAGCTGATTTATTTTTGAGGATCATTGTAAGCAGGTAGTCATGCTCAGACTTTGTCCTGAAGCTGTGATGAATGGACTTTTTGAATTCTGTACCTTATGTACTGTTTCCAGTCATTTCTTTCCATATCTTTGGCCTCTCTATGGCTCAGTTTAGAAGCTCAGGCTGGTCTAGGCTTAGGAAACCTACTTATTTATTTATCTATCTATGATTCTTGTTATTTCTTAAATGTACATTGAAATACATTAGTATGTTTTGGTTAGTACAATATGTTTTGATGACACTGGGAGTTATTTCTTGGGGGGATTCTCCTTATACTTGAGCCAGATGTTCACTTGGTCATGTTTCCTCTCCTCTCTAGATTGGACTGATCTTTTTTCTTGTGAATGGTATAGTGACAAAATGCGCTTTCCTGGTTGGTACAGGTGACTGTGGGGAAACAGTCTGCCATGAGCTGTATGTCTTTGCTAGCAGTACTGTTCTGATCTTGGCATGGCTGATGTCTTTGGTCTCTGAGTCCTCAACACAGTGTCTCTGGAAATTTGCATACAGTACTTCTCTAGGGAGGGCCCTTAATGAACAAATTACTCTTTGGGGTATCTTATAAACTTAATAGGCTTTCGGTAGTAACATAATAGTATTGAACATTGTTTACTACACAGCGTCGTGGAATTCCACCCCACATTATGTCTGGTTACAAACTGGATGCCTTTACTGAATATCTTTTTACTCTCTAAACATTGGTTTGAAAATCAAGGTTGCACTCTGGCAATGTGAAAAAAAAGATGTAAATCAGTTGCAGTGTCACATTACTTTTTGCTTATATAATCTTCCTGCTGTATCTAAACATATAAGGAAATACAAGCTTGCTCAGCAGACCCTTAGAAGCAATTGACTATCATAGAGATCCCAAACTGGAGTCCTTCTCCTTGTGGATCCCTGCCACTCAGTCACTCAGTGCACTGGTTTCACCTTGTCTCTTCCTGACTATGTCTTCTATGAGTCTTCTATGACTCATCAGTTCATGGGTTTAGTTTTAATGCTCTACAGTGCTCAGTGCTTTCCCTTCTGTCTTTGCAGCATTGCTCCTAGGGCAACCCTCAGCTCCAACACTCATCCCTTATCTCTCATCCCCACCTTCTGCTGGCACAAGTGTCTGTGTAGCTGCACAGTGAAATGGAGCGGGGAAGATGTCCTCTGCAAATCGCCTAGCAAAATGTAAAAAAAAGGGTGGTTTTAGCTGCATTCCGTGCCTTGATATGGTTCAGTGCACAGATGTTTGCCAAGATGCAGCACAGGGCAGAAGAAGGAGGGTGTGTGGCTGTTTAAAATGGTACTGCTGCCAAGAAGTTAGTCCCGAGGAAGTCCCTATTGCACAATTTTTATTCATGAGATTTTGTGGCATCTGCCATGAGGCCTGTCCAAGGGTCAGTCCCTCAGCTGGCTTGTTTATTCCATGCCCACCTGGCCCAACACAAAGCCCTGCTTCACTTTAATATCTGCAAAGAGCTCACAGCAAAGCCTAACAGCAATAAAAAACAAAATAGATAACTAGTTATTATTTTTCACTAGTCTCCTAGGGCATGTCCCTCTGAATAACTCACACAGGGCACATCTTGTTTCCTTTTATATCCACTCCCACCAAGATGTACTGACACATTCTTGGGGAGAAGAGTCCTGCCCTAGATTTAGCAGAAGCCTCTAGTACCAGGCCATGTGGTCCAGGCTGCCTCTTTGCTCATGCAGAACATAGACAAATAATAAATTACCCTGTTTCTCCTGAGAAAGCACACACGTTATCACAGTTATTTCAAACCCATGGCAACTGAGAGAAAGCAGTTTCTCCTGGCAATCTTGGAATGTGCTTTTCCTGGGAAACTAAGAAAGAGTCACATGCAAGTTAAGTCCTGAAACTAAGACAAGGAAGTCACCCACCCCTAAATGTCAAAGGAAGCCTTTCTAGATACAGTGAAATTCCTCATCTTCCCCAATTTATATGTATGTATGTGTCAAAAACCTGTGGATCTAAACTCTGTAACCTCACCAGGAAATGGCTAGAGTCTACTTAGCTGTTTCTGGTCTGCCTTCTGATCTACCCCAGAGCTGGAAGGATTCACAGGGTGGAACAAGATACGACAACCACTGGAGAAAAACCCTAAATAAAGAACACACTCAAGCTCCTGCAAACGGCCATAGGCTTCTTTTTTTGCTCAGCTGATGGTTTCAAAGTCCAGACTTCTGGCTCATATTGGGACTGACAGCGTTTGTGATTGTGAAGTTTTTTATATAGTCCTTAGAGAACCAATCTTCTCTGCAGACCATGGGGACAGGGCAGCTCTTCCTCCCTTCAAGGTTGCTTGTCACCTTGAAACAGAGAGGCAGGACCACTCTTGCCTTGGCTCCAGGAACCTGCAAGGCCTGAAGTCATGCTATTTTTGTAGTTGTAACCCCAGCAACTGTACCTCTCTGAGCCAAAATGCTCATTTGGAGAATGCCAAAGAGGAACTAGAATTTCTTTTACCGCGTGAATGGCATCTTGGCCATAATGGTGGTTAACATGAAACCCTCCTCACCAGCCATGATTACTGATTGTGGCAGAGGGGAATTTGTTTTGAGGGATGCCTGTGCCACCTCCATGCTTCCTGGCATATATGGGGCCAATGGGGACGGTAGGGTGGCACAGCCACCTCAAGCTCTTCAGCTCAATGGTATTTTAATATTTTAAGAACCTGCATTCACATGGATCTGCCTTTTTTTTTTGTGGTTAGGTAGTTAGAAGTATCTTCATTTTCCTGTGTATGGCTGCAAATGTAAAGGGTGAATTCTTAGCTCCGTTTCTCAACACAGGTAATGTAAGATTTGCTAGAATATTCCCGTGGTGAGATGGCTCAAAGAACATGCTTAATTTTTTTATTTTTGATGCTCAAAATGCCATTGAAACTTCGGGGAAAACCTTCCTAATGCTGGGGCAGATTATCTAAATGCTACTGCCTGTTGCAACATCATTTCCTCATCACTGCAAGTGTGGCTTAGTCTGGGTTTGTCTCTTTCATCCTCTCACAATATGACTGTGTACTTCTCCTCTTATGCTCTAAAATGAGAAGATTTCAAAGACCAACTTCTTTATATTTTATATTTTTGTGCTATTTTCTGCTGTTTGTTTTCCCCTGCTCATTCCTTGTCCATGCTGCTTCACTGCTGGAATGCTCTGTTTTCTTTTTAGGACCCATGAGATAATGAAAGCATAGTCAAATCCAGAGTTGGTGCAATGGACTTTGGAACTATGAGTATTGTATCTTCATTTGGTCAGAATTTGTAAATGGACTGATATTTCCTGTTTACACTGGGCTCCAGCTTTATGTGCCCTATTGTATTTGAGTGCCTCCAGTGGTGTGTACAGTTTTAGGCACCACAATAAAACAGACATAGCACTGTTAGATAGCATCCAAAGGAGGGCTACAAAGATGGTGAAGGGTTTGGAGGGCAAGGTGTATGAGGAGCAGCTGAGTCCCCTGGGTTTGTTCAGCCCAGAGCAGAGGAGGCTGAGGGGAGGTCCCGCGGTTACCTACAGCTCCTCACAGGGAGTGGAGGGGCAGCACTGAGCTCTGCTCTCTGCGAAGTGACAGGAAGGGAATGGCATGGAGCTGTGTCAGGGAAAGGCCATGCTGGGAATTAGGAGGTTTTTCACCAAGTGAGCAGTCAGCAACTGGAACAGCCTCCCCAGGGCAATGGACATGGTCCTGAGCTGCTGGAGCTCAAGATGCATTTGGACAATGCTCTCAGATGCAAGGTTTGAATTTTGGGTGGTCCTGTGTGGAGCCAGGAGCTGAACCCAGTTTGATCTTTTTGGGCCCTTTCTTACTCGGGGTAGTCTATGATTCTGTGATTGTTAAGATTATCTGTGACTTGACTTTACTTCCCTGAGTAGACAGAAGACTCCTATAGCAGAGACAAGAGATCAAAAGACTTGTCTGATGCATTCGAGTCTTTGGGAAGTGGTTCCTAGATCAGAACAAGTACATTCATCCAGAGCTAATCATTACAGGGAAATCATTAGGCAAAAGCCAGAGTGTGATTGCTATCACTGACAACACTGATGGTTTTCTTGGCTGGAGGTTTCTGACTGATTCCTTTGATGGCTGCTTTTTCTGATTTCCACTGAAGTTAATGCTGTCTAGTTCAATTCCCTCCAGTATATGATTTGTATGATGACCTTGGTTTTCTCAGGGATTCCTGCTGAAGCTGCTGATATATTAATAAACAGTATATAAAGTATTAGCTGTACATTTCTTCCTTTTAAATTTTCAAACTTTGATGATAACGCCTTTTTAGAGAGACCATTCTAATCATTGTCTTTGTGCGAATTACAGATTATGACTATGTTTATCCTAGGGAAACCAGGAGCCTGTTTGAGTTCCTGATATTGGTCCGCAGCTGAAGCCACATCCTGCCTGCATAATGGGATGAAGATCAGTGATGCAACAGCATCTATCCATAGCTTTGTGTGATGAGAAACCCTAGGAATGTGTCCCTTGCAGGAGCTGTGGCACACAGGACAGGTGGGCAATCAGGCTGCAGAGATAGCATGAGAAGTCCAAGCCAGTATATAGATAAAAGCCTTAGCTGTAAGCTGCCATTTCTGTTCATCTATGATTTCACATAGTTAAAAGAACAAGCTGAGTACTGTAAACTGTATCATGTAGCATAAAAAATAGCAATTGAAATGTGAATAAAAATAACTGCAAATAGATTAATTTTAGATATAAATTTGAAGAAAATCTTCTTAATGTTTATTTTTAATGCTTTAAGAAGACAGTGATGCATCAAAGAATCTCAAAGAGCTATGCATGACTATTTCAAGAGGAAAATATTTTTTACAGATTATAATTGTGGGAATCAAATGTTGTTTCTGCATTAGAATTGGATAATATTTTTTTATTTCATGATCTCTGCTATCATAGTT
>JAOWBP010003659.1:19328425-19347752 GCA_028571105.1 Tragopan temminckii
TACTGACAAGGTATGTATTATTAATATTGTTTATGCTGAAAGATTTTTCTCTTAGTTACAAGATAAGGAAACAATAACATTATAATAGTGAATCCTGGGGGTAAATATGCATTTTTAAGGTATCACTTCCTTATGGATTTTGATTCCTTTTAAGTTTAAGCCTTACTTAGTCATCTGAGAATTTCCCCTTCAATGAAAAAGAATCTCCTCAAAGTATCATGAACTTCTAAATGAACTACAGGATATAGGTATGTTACTATCATTTTCTCCTGGTAAAACTGATTCCATCAATACTTCCCTGAATTAAAGATCAAAGTGTTTTTCTATTTGTTTCAGTATTTTCCATTGGGTTGTTACAGCAACCCTGCTATTGGTGTACCAGTCATATATGTATGCAGATGAAGCCCCCCCCCCACCCGTTTGCTCCATTATTTTCTTCCTTAGTCTATTGGTGTTGTCTAATACCACAAAAGTCATGTGAGTTAGGCCTTCGATCTGACTTAAGGTTGCCAATACACAAGAATACTAGACTGAAAAGGGATAACACACAGGAAGATTAGAATTTTGAGAGTTGTAGAAAAGATTCTAAGCCTGCCTGGGTATCTACTGGAACTATGCCATGGGGATTTACTTCAAGATGATGTTGGTACATTTGTTGTGAATGAACAGTGCTTCAAGTCTGTACGTAAAGTGCTGCTTTCCCAAACACCAGTGTTCTGGTCTGTAGACTCTGAGAAGTATACTGCAGTTATGCATATAGGTAGAGATTTCTTTGCTATTTTTTTCCAGACTATATTTAAGCCTACCTACCTGTGGGCTATATTTTGGTTTAAAAAAGAGATTTGCTAGATAAGCATCTAGTAATGAATTATTTCTTAAATGTTATTTGTACTTGTAATGTAAAAGGAATATAGCAGTATTTCAAGTAATACAAACAATCCTGTTACTTCTATGATCCTATCTATTAATAAATTTTTGCAAAAGCAAGAATGTGCCTTGTATTTTCTCATGTTTCTTTGGAATACTATTGCTTGAAGCCAAAGGAATGTGATAAGGTATTTACCGTTAAATTTACTTAATTATATCAGCTAGATCAGGGATTTATAAGAGGATCTGATGACCTTGTATGGAATGCCTGGTAAGGCAAATTAACTGAAATGGTGAAGTATTTTTAGGTTACTGTCAGTATTCTGTGAGCTTTGTAAAATAATAAAAAGCTGTGAAACCGATCAGTAAGGAACTAAATAGGAGAAATGACAGAACTGTGGTAGCAGGTGCCTAGAGAAACTAAATACCAGAATTATGAAGAAGAAACCAAGACTTAATGCCTCATTGAGGGAGGCCATTTAAAATGTACACTGATATCAGGTGCAGGAGAATAGTACTGTTCATTATCATCTTTAGTATCAGTCTCAGCCCAGACCAATGTAGCTTTGGACAGGAGACTGGAGCCCTTCTCAGCTCAGGTGAATGTCCTTTTCATTTGTCCTCCAAAAGATAAGTGAAATAACCTGAGAGAGGTGGTCTGAATAGTCCTAAACTGCAGCACTTTGCAAAGAAGGTTGTGCTATCGTGCAGTGACTGGCTGTACTCTGGCCTTAAAACACTTCACCTATTCAAGAAATCACAGCATAACTAAATTTTACTTCTAAGAATTATAAAGCACCAAGAGTGTAACATCAAAGTGTGTTTACGCTGTGTGCTGGAGGATGGTGCCAGAGCTGGTAGCAACCGAGCACTCTCTGGAACAAAGAGTAGCCAAAGCATTTCAGGTCACATGTTGTGTCTAGCAATGCTGCTTTTCTGCTTTGGCAGCTGAGAAGTTTCTTTGCTTTGTGCTGGATCTTCAGCACCTATGCAGTGAGTGTGCGGCTTCTCTGATGCACTGGAAGCTTGAGAAAGCTAGCATGGAGGTGGTCTGGGAATCAATCCAAATTTCCTCCATATGTGCAGTGTGGTACTGCCTGTATATAGGTGGCTGCATGGGATCTATCTCCAGAGACCCCTTGTTGCTCTGAATCAAGTGTTGAAAGTCAGTTAATGCCATCCATTATGTGCATCTGTACCCTCACGTCAGTGTCCACACTGTTTCTATGGTGTTTCTTTATTCTTCACATCTGCTTCACTGTTGGAAAGACTTCATAAGGAAGATGTTAGTAGAGAGGCATTTGTTTACATGATTTCTAAGTTTGTCTGGAGTAAATTGAAATATATGTTTTTGGTGAACTTAGTAATTCTTTTGAGCCTCCATCAGTTCCTGTGCTGCCTGTTGAGTTTCAGGTCTTGCCTTTATATTGCATGAAGGACTGTGCTGTGATTCCTACCACTTGCACTTCATCTTTTGCCAGCCCAGCTGTATTGCACTGACCTTGCTGAGGCTGTTCCAAGTGACTGGCTGCCGCAGGCACCAACTGTCTGGCTTGCAGCTGCAGTAGGCCCTCCTGTCTGTAACTTCTTACTTCTTATCTTGTTACTTCTCTACCCTGCTTGTCTAGCTCACACCGTTTTTCTATAGTGCAGTTTTCATGGCCTAGTATCTTATATCAACTTTTCAACCATCTTCTCATTTCTAAATTCATCAAAATCCCAGTGATTGGGTTTAATACATGTCTTCATCACCTTAGAAGTACTGCATAGACCCTTGCCATCACAGCACAAGCAGGAAAACTGGGAATGCAGCTCTGCATGCTTGCACAGAAGCAAGAAAACATTTTCCCTTGTTTTCATAGAGGCTAGTCTGAAGTAAGAAGAACAGAACATCTCTCCTATAGTTGTCATTGCTATATATTGATAGCACACTGTGGATTAAAACCTGTATATATATTTTTTTCAAAAAAATGAAGACTCCTGTTTAGAAACTTGGAGAAAAGTGAGACAAGACATCTGCTCCAATTTCTGTGCAGCATTTGAGCTTGGGCACATATGGAATTCTACTAAAATGAGATTATATATAAGCAGTTCTTCACACTTCATTGCTTGAATGAGCCAGGAGTTATTTTCTTCTGAGTTTTGAGTCCCAGGTGCAGTGCCTTCTGCCTACCAAATATGATTTTCTAAAAGGGAAGAAAAAGCAGTGAATTGAAACTACAACAACCTGTTCTGTGCAGTCTGAGTACAGCCTTGTAATAGAGAAGAGCAAAACAAATTAACAGCCAGGGTGGAGGCAGAAGATCCTGTCCAGGCACACAGTGACAATGAAGAACTGGTTTGTGAGTCAGGCAACAGCTTCCACTGCTGGTTCTGCTTTTGCCTTTGTGTGCAAACATGGAAAGCTCATTCTCTGCATTCAGAAGGTTTCTCATTGGTTTCTTATTTATAACTGTGTTTTGCTTTCTTGTTTTTTTTTTTTTTTTCTGATATCCAACTTCAGTTGCTGTGTAACTGATACTTTTTATATGGTTGAGAGTACAAAAAGATAAATGTCTCTACTTTTGCCACAGCCTGGTGAGAATGAGCTCTCTGATACTGAACCAAGCTCCCCCTTTAACTGGACTACTTTTTGCTTTGTTCCTGATAGGCTGATCAACTCTTGCTCTTGAAAGTGGGTTAACAGACATATAATATTATTTAGCACCAATGTGCCATGCCTTTATTAAAAAAAAAAAAAACTATGATTTGATTTGCTTAACTTTCCTAAAATTTACCGTTTCCAATACCGAAGAAATGCTGCTATCATGTTACCTTAACTCCATCAGAATCAGCATCCCATAGATGGCTGGACATCATAGTAGGGCACTATAGAAGGATATTGTCCAAGGTTTACTAATTTTAATTAATTCAGAAGTTGTCCTGAACAGGCTCTTGAAGAGAAAGTAGTGGACAATCATGGGGTAAAGAAGAGGAGGAGAATCTGGAGAACATCCTAGGCTTGTGCTGGTTCATATATTATTTGTATGGTGCCAACTGAGTCTGCAACCTGTGCACCTCTCTGGATTTTCCTAACTGGCACTGGGAGGAAAAAATGTGCCATACAAGACATTCATACAGCTTCAGACTGATTTCTATGGCAGGCATCAGGAGTGTCAGGAGAAAAAAATTGAGTTTCCTGTGACATTCTTATCCCATTAGATAGATCTCTGATGGGATGAAATCTCCAGATGAAATCAACTATCAATTAGACTACATTTATTATTTGATTGGAAATGTGATTTTTTTTTTTCCTTGTTGTTTTCCCATCCTTTCTCAGTTATTTTATTTCACTGAGCTTTTTGGAGGCATTTTCCATTACAGAGGAGGAACTTCAACACTGATTTTAAATTAATGTGTTTTCTTCTCTGTGGTACAACAGATCTGTAACCCTGAGATACTCTTCATTGCAACATGAATATTTCTGTCTAATGGCAGTATATACATAAGGAAAGCCCTTCATTGTAGCTTCTTTCTATAGCATTCAGGGGCAGGAATACGATTCACAAAACCAGAAGAAACATTCCCAGGTTGTTTCTACTCTAACCACAGCTGTGACACTGCAGCATGGCAATTACTTCTATTGCTATTTGGAAAACTAAGACTCCAGCAAATATCTGGATACTGGAACTCAAGCACTGTGATCTTCTATATTTTCAACTTGTGAGCAAAAAAATTGCTACTATGTGTACCTGTTTTCTGAATTATTGAATTGCTATTTCATTTGCAGGCTCTGAATCACAGGTTCTTGTATACAGGTGTAACTTTTTTTCCTCTATAAGCTCTGTCAAATGTAGATTCTCTTTATTTTTGTTAACAAAGACTAGTTCATAATGATGGTTACTTCCCATGAGCTTTGCTTAGTATCCCTAATGCAACTACAGCTGATGAAATTGTGTTGTGAGAAAGGCCACTGTAGTAAGGGCTTTTAGACACCATGTTTGCTTAAAGTATTCTCCATTTAAAACTCAAAGGGATGCTGCAGGACAGGTGAGACTGCTGCCTAAATACTGCTGCTCTGAGTCTGTTCTGACTACAAGCAATACTGGACTGGCAGGAAGGAAGTTAGTCAATATCTAAAAGCCATACAGCACAGGACTGAACACAAGGTGATACATACTTCTCTTCAGCTGGACTCATTACTAACCAAAATGGCTTCTTTACTGAGTTTAGGTTTTTGTCCTGCCTAGAATGCCTTTAATGTACTTCCACCTTGTGTCTTTATTAGAAAGAAAATTTGTATGAAAGTTTTGTGTGGTTGCAGACTTAAGAGAATGTGATACACAGAAATATTTTCTCCCATGTATAATTTTATTGATACATTGTTTTCAGTATAAAACAGTTTAATAAAATGATTTCACTGTTCGTCTAAAAATACCAAACGTTCTTGTACTTAAATGTTGGGCAGTGTATTTTGGCAAGGGAAACTAACATGAACTTCTAGCAAATCCCAGGAATACAGTAAAGTCTGGCTAGAAGACTGGGTTGGATTTTGTTGGAATGAAGGAAAACACCAGTTATAGATACACAGAACTGGAATCTGTCTGTTTTCCTGCCTGTGTCCTGATTACTGATGTGAACTGGGCACCTGAGATGGGTAAGGCTGTGATCTCAGGTTCAAAACCATGCTGCCTGTGATGGTGCCACGAGGTTTTTAATGCCATGATCTTAATCTTTCAGTTCTTTCACTGTTAAATTCTGGCAAAACACTTCAAAAATGATTTAAGAGTTTTGCCTGGCTTTGGATTCAAGATGGCACATTGAACAGTCTTTCTAGAAGAGTGAAAGTGATCCTGTTAGCAGACCTGGGAATAAAACATGCTATTGAGCTGTGAAGGCATCTTCCTTCTCAGACAACTGTGTTATACAGAAGCCTCCTGGCAGAATGGAAGAGGAATTGCTATAATGCAAGTGTCTATTGCCCCCTTTCTGCTACAAGAGGAGAGTTATATTTTGTCTCTAAATATATAATGCCTGAGTAGACCTTTGTCTCACTTTTCGCTAAATAATAGACAAAAATGTGGTTTAAAGTCAACATGTGTAGTGTGTATGTATAAATATATAGTATTTCCCCCCCCTTTGGAGTATATATGGCTACAATGAATGTAACACTAGAATGGTTAGATACTGGGAACCTCTTTTGGTCTCTCTTAGATACCATTTTTGTGGAGAGATCATCTTATGAATACATATTTTTCTGACTTTGCAGCTGTGGGCTCTTCCAGTTCGAGAATAATTGGAGATTTTTAAAGTGGCATTTAAGCTACACCAAGAACTACTTAAAGCAAGGAGATAAACCTATGTATATAGACATAATACATTCAGCCTGAGTTAGCACTGGTATTTAAGGGCAACAGAGCAATTAAAAATCCGTTACAGTATATCCCAAGGAGAGGGGCAAACCTTTCCTTCTTGCCCAATATTGGGACAGAAGTCATCTACCACCAATGGTTTTTCAGCTTGAAGCTCTCTCTGGGGTGGGGAAAGTCTGAATGTACAAGATCAGGAGACTTTTGTAGTGCAGCATCTCTCTTAAAGAGAGAGTAACAGCTCTTTGTCTTCATTATTTGCTAAGGAAACAGCCCAGTTCTCACAAATCTCATTGGTTTTATTGGTGCTAGTCCCTCAATTTGAAATTCTTTAGTTACTCAAACTAATTCATAGAAATAAAAACAAGAAATCAAAATATTTCAAATTGAAATATTTCACACCCTACATTTCTTAACAAAGAATGCATTTAACAGTAATGCCAATACCCCCCATTAGAAAATTCTCTATATGTCATTCTAACTTCACCTTGCACTCTGTCTGAAGCCTATTTCATATTCTAACTTTTGTTTTGTTCTTAAACTTAACTATTGCCTTAACATTTATGCCTTCCATTTTCTTGTTTTTGTAGAAAAGTAAAAATGTAACAGAAGAAAATGCATTATGTATGCAAGCATTTGAAGCAATGATTCTAGGCAAGTATGGGCAATTTAAAAAATGCACACAGGCATCTGGCTAGGTAGTGGAACAAAGAGATGGGAAGCTCTATTACATGCAAACTTGAACCAGTGCTGCCAGTGGAGCCCCTTTGGACTGCTTGTACTTCTCTGGGTTGCCAGCCTGCAGTGGTCTGGGCAGTATGGAGATCTGTTGGCAGTTGAAGCCATGGGAATACTGGCCACTGTCATCTTGCCATATGCACATCTGCTGATGTCTTCAATGCATGCATCTCTTGTGGCTCTGTGGCAACACTGTTTAGAAATAGGGCCTATAGAAAGCAATTTATGGCTTTCACCTGCAGTGTGGCTTTATAGTTCTCCCTATTATTTTAAGTAAGGTCATCACGACAATAGCTATTTCTCCTCTTTAACCCTGCAGTGAGATAGGAAAATACTGTAACTTCCACTCTGCAGGTGGGAAAGGAAGCAAGGAATTCTGCAACAGTTCACCTCACTTTGTTTAGGAAGCCTGTGGCAAAGCAAGCTCTCAAATCCACATTTTTTTTTTAAATTCAGATTTAGTCATTATTATCAGACTCCCTTGCTGCTAGAGATTTTTGCCGTACAAATTCTCCTGAGTTAGCTCCCAAGTGGATCCAGGCTTTTTTATCTAATGCATTGACCTGGAGCATGGGTAGAGTAACTTGTTACTGGAGCTTAAATTTTGACAGCTATGGGGGGGGGAAGCTGAAAAGTGAGTTTTCAACATCAGGTTATTTGCATGCCTTAATGAAGAAATAAAAGAATACAGGTGGAGGGGTGGAAGAGAGAAGGTAAGTTTACGTAGAATGTTTCTAGCTCTTGCAGTTTGAATTATGCAAGTGCATCCAGTTCAAGTGGAATATCTCAGTATTATGAAAGGACTTTTTTGATTCGTAACATTTCTTACACTTCAGAATTTATTCATATGTGTCAGAAAAAGAGATTTCATTGGCTTGGAAGGCAAGAATGAAAAATTTCTGTGTGGAGTTATCTCATTAAAAAATTAAAAACAAATTAAAAATAGATGTTAGGAAGTAATCTAGGAATCAGTCTTAACTACGTGACATTTACTTGAATCATGAATAGCAATTTTTTTCTGCATATACTATAAATTCCTGATAAATAACCTTTTTTTTTGTCAGCAATGAAAATTGGTAGATATTTATTTGAAGAAAAGGAATTCAAATACTTCCCACACAATAATTAAGCAAAGTTTATCATTACATGCTCCTTATCACAAGTTCACAAGATCTTCCAGAACTGCTTGTTGATATATACAAATGATAAACTCAAGACTTGATATCATGCATCAGGTTCGATGGTGATGATTTCTCATTTACCTCACAATCTGATGCAGCCAGAATAGGGTTCTGAATTTGCACCTGTGATAGAGCTGATCTTGTGATGAAAGAATTCATCCTGACTTTGGAAAACTGTTCTAGAACTGATAGACTGAGAGTAAAATTGATTTTGAGCTTGGTTTGGGTTATAATTCTCATCACATCAGCTGTAAAGGAGGCCTTTTATTTTTCTGGGAAGGTGAAATTTCAGTGATCTGAGGGCATTGCAAAGTAACTGCTGCAGAATTATCTGATGCACTTGGACTATCTACAGTGAGGTGACTGAGCTGTAATTATGTTGTTTTCTCAAGATGTACTTGCAATTTATGGACTAAGTTACATCTTCTGTATCAATTTTCCTGTATATGGTTATAAGCTCTGGCCTTATCTGCACTTATTAAAATGCTAAGTAAAGATGGCAAGACAGCATGTCTGGAAAGTACTGAAGTTCCAGTGTTCTAAGGTATCAGTGGTATGAAGCTGATTTAGATAGAGTGAAAACTGGAAGAGGGCTAGAAGTGGGAGGAAGGACTTTGATCAAGACTCAACATGAATTCAGGGCTGATGAAAATGTGTGAATATGTGAGAGCAGTTTTTTGTGTGATCTTAGCAGTCAGATCCAGAGCATACTTGGACCAATCTCTCATTGCTCTACTGCCTCATTCCAAAGCAGAATCTTGCGAAGTGTGAAAGGATATCTTCCATCGTTGCCTTTCACTGGTAGGATGCTAGTGGAGATTGACAATTTCACTGCTGTACTGAGCAGCTGTTCAGAAGCTGTCTGGCTTTCAGTGCTGAAGAGAATCAGTTTGTTATGCTCTTGTTAGGCTGTTGAAGCTGAGGTTAATGAAAATAATAGGATGTAATTAAAGGCTTTATAAAAAGTCTGGTGTGCAACAGCTTACTTCAGAGTATCAAAACTGAATTACTGTGAATACACTCTTCCTGGAGTAAATATTTTGTCCTTTTTCCTCCATTGTTTCCTCCCTTTGGAAAATAGGTTTAATACTGACTAGATGGAAAAGAGGTGTTATGGAGATGGTGTCTATATGTACTGAAATACTCAGGAAATTGTTTGTGTATGGATGCAGATTGCTCCAGCTGTGGGCTCTCCTAACAGAATGTAGGACATCTGAAAGTCTTGGTTCACAAAGTATTTGTAGCCTTGTAAACTCAAAATCTTTTTTATGAAGAACATAAAGATCTTAAGAACATCAAGACCACCTGAAGAACATCAGAATGTTGCATTAGTGAGAACTAGACTAGGGAATGGGAGCACTTCAGAAAAACCATCTTCTCTCTATTGAAACCCCATAAAGAAACTTTCATAACAGGTAGAGACCTGGTCATTGATGGAAGAAAACACAGGATTTTGGTCTTACCTTATCTAGCAATTGCAGTTTTCCTGTTTACCTGTCTGTAGCGTTTTGTTTGGTTGTGGAGAACCTGCTACATGAACAGATCTGTTCGATCTGGCTCAGATAGCTTAAGGTCCGCATTGATCAAAAACATCCAAACTGTTTGCTTGCTGAAAACTAGGAATTTTGCATTAGCAGTTTGTAAGATGTAATAGCAACTGATTTTAGTGTGAAACAGTTGATGCTGGGGACCCACATTACACATCTTGTTTTGTTATGCTGGACTGATCTGTGCTAGCCTTTTGTTTTATACCTGATAGCAGAATTCCTATTACGAAACATCTTTGTGAATCCTGTTTACAATTTTGTAATTCAAAGCTTGAATGCGAAAATTAGTACAAGCACAGCTCTTGGTCTCAGTTCAGCAGATTTCTGTGGGCTCCAATATTGTAGTAGTCATGTATCTCTCAGAAACAGAGGTCACATTCTTGGTTAACTTTATATTCATATTCTCTACATTTCCTGTCAAAATGATGTCCCATTAGACTTAATTACCTCACCAGAAGCTCCTCTGACATTTTCTTTATTCATCTATTTAATTATTAAAACAAACCCAAAAGAATATTAACTTACACTCTCATCAAATTCTTATCAATAGGAATATGATTTTAATGAGTAAAAAAGCCTCCAAGTTCCTCTTGCTTCTTACTAATAGAGTGGGACTTGAAAAAAAATATCTTATTTTGTAAATAGACTTAGTGTTTTCCCATCAAGGAAAAGGTTGCTATGTGGAGTAATAACAACCACTAGGTGAGAGAGAGCAGTTCACTCCATATTAGACTGAACTCTTCCTGAGTTCAGAAAACACCCTGGTATTATCTTCTATGCAGTAATACAAGAGAAGTAATATACTTGAACCTTAAGGATATCCTTTGGAATGAACCTGATTTGTCATGTGTTATTGGAATGATTTCCTATCTGTTGTATCTGTGTTCACTAACTCAATATTTTATTAAAATGACAGGTAAAATTACAGGTATGAAACTGCCTGTAATTATGGCAGTAGATGGAATGCATCATCCATGTATATAAAGATCTTTTACTGAATTGATGTAATCAATGAGTAGCAACAGCTTGTTCTTATTGGCATCTGCACCCAGTATTACTGAGTTACTCAAACTTTTAGAATATTACAGCAATTTTTGGGCCAGCTAATATTAGAAAAGCTATCCTGAATCAACAGCAGAGACTTCAGTTTTTTGGGATTAGACCCTGATTTTTCTTAACTTTAACCCTGGAGCACAAAGGTAGTTGGGTAAGCAGCTATTGCTTTGCTTCTGTTTTGTAATATGTGGCAATTCACAATGCTCTCCTATTATACCTCATTCTTTTTGCTAGGCAGATTTTTACCTCTGGAAAGCTTCAGTCTTTAGTGCTCTGAATTGACAATCTGATCACTTAAATTGGTATCTAAGCAGCAGATGAAAAATACTCTGCACACTGTGCAAGAGAGGAGATTATGTATTCAAGGAAAGGTTGAACTTGTACTTCTTTCCTAATCTTAATGTTATCTCTGACTGTTTGGAGGATGGCTATCATCTTGCAGCTGGTGCAGAAAAGACTTTCTTGTCAGCTGATCTGAACCACAGTTCTTGTAAACTTTCCAGGAACTTTGTTTGAAGCAAATGCCACTCCAATCAATTAAGGCCTTCACATGAAGAATAAGTTTCTATTCTTGTTTTCCCCATCTATTAGCAGAGAAACTATCAAAGGGCAACAGAGCATTAGTCACTTCATGGGAAAGCAGAAAAGAATGGGGAACTTACGGCTGATGAATGATTTTGAATCGGCTCAGCTCGTAGTCTGATAAATTCTGAAAAGAGAAAACAGTTTTTATATTTTAAAGTTAAATTCATTGAGACTGCTCCATTAAGTGAACTACATAATGTTTTAAAAAGAGAAATATGCAAAGACAAAAAATAGGTTTTCTCTTCTGTAGCTACGTGTTTGTCTCCATCTTGGTTAATGCTTAACAGTTTATTACTTACCTGTTCTAACATTTCTGGAGAGCAGGTAGCACACAGTACATTGTTAAACTGGAATTTAACCGGGCATGTGGCAGGCCAAATAATGCTGGTTAATGAATCATGCAGAAAGTGATAAGCTGGCCACTGTGGACTCCTTCCAACTCCACCACAGAGTTTCTCTGGGGGCTGTTAATGAAATCGGCAGATCAGTGTAGCAGCGGTTGAGTGCTTGGGAGACTATGCAGCCACTATTTGCTCTGTTCTTGTGCTGGACTTCTGCTTGACTCAACAACAACAATCCAAAAATCCCCACCCAAAAACAACAACAACAAAAAACAAAACAAAAAAAAACCCACAAAAAACATGGCTGAAAAATGAGAGCAGTTCTAGTGTGTCACCTTGGCAAACAAAGTGCTGAGTCAACAGCAGTTCCAGTGCTGAGCAAATGAGCTCTGCTGCTGGAAGCGGTTTAGCGAAAGCATTTCAGTAGTCTGTAGCTCCAAATACCCCTTGTCTTCATAGCTTTAAGGCAGAGGAAGTACTTCTGGCTAGTGCACACCTTGCTGCTGAAATTCTTATGTCATGCCTTCAAGCTAGACTAAATTAAAGATATTTTATGCTGCTGATATTCTATGGGTTTTCATTTCCTGCAAAGTTTGCAGTAAATTTTCAGGATTGCACTTAGACCAAACATGCTATTGTGTGGTTTCAGTCTGGAAACCTTGTGCTAGCACTAACATACTCTCTCTTTCACCATAGGTTTCAATAGAAAATATGTCCATTTAGTACATGGAATTGTAAACCTCCTTCTCTTTTTGTGTCAGAAAGAGGAAATAGAGATTACATTTTATTTTGTTTCCTGGAACTTCCTAGGCACAGCTAGAGAGAATGGGAGGCCCTGAAAACGGATGGTTTCCAGCAACTTCCGTGATCCTGGATTCATGGTACTTTGTTAGCCCAGCTCTATCTCTTTTTCGGAATAATCCTGAATTATCAGTTCCATTCTGAATTCTTATGCCTGTTCTCTCATTTTTTCGTCAGCATGATAGATGAGTTTGCACCGGGCATATGAAATGGGAAACTAACAGCACAGCATAAGACAGGGAGATCAAGTGGAGAACATGCAGGATTTCAATAAAAATGCATTTCCTCAGCCTTTACTTGAATTCAAGAAACTCTTGAATGGGGGGGAAAAAAGTTCTTTGATATATTTGTTGTGAAAAATACAGCATTTCAGACTCTAGAGAACCTCTTGCTTTTAATACTTAGCCTGTAATTATTACAAAAAGCAGCTGCATATCTACATGAAGAATATATGATAATTAGCAGATGATCTAGCAGGTCTAGAAATCACCGAATTCCTGAGGAAATGTCAAGCTATATCGAGACAACTGATTGTCATACAGGCCCATCTGGGCTCATTCAAACTTCATCAGCTGATAATGAGTCATCAAATTGCCTCCGCAGATCAATGACCAGCAATAGCAAGGCCATTTCCACGCCTATTATTTCATCTTGTAAATAAGAGGAGGAAACTATCCTTCTGGTAAAGACTGAATTTTTGTTCTTTTCTTTGCAAAAAAAGAATATTTAAACCGTTAGTGCTTGGTGATTTCAGCACTATTGCTTGCAATTCTTCCAAGCCGCTATTCTCTAAAATCCAGGGAATTTTTAGGTAGTGTTCTGCTGTACGTATTGCTTCCTGTATAGGCACAGGTTATCTTTGTGGTCAGATGAAGCACGTTTAAATATCTCTTGAGCATGTTAGCTGATGAAACTGTAGACCTGAACTTTCTTATAGTGGTAAAAATTTTCTACAGGTTTTAGCTTGGTTCTTTCCTCTTCCCCCTGCTAAAGACATGCTATTATAAGAGGATTAAACTAATTCCTCTCAAGTCTGAGGAAATTGGCATCTATGGGCCTAACTGAAAGCTGTCTTTTCTTATTTAGTAGGATCATCTATTTATTTGTTTCCAGAAAATTTACTCTTCTCCCAACAAAATTCTGACCTTGGGGAAGAGTACAAAAATATCTTGCATAATCAATATTAATGAAACTACATGATAGCCTGTGGGAGATGACTAATGCTTCCAGGTTTTAACTGTTCATTGCTCCTATTGTAGTTGCTTATAAAATACGTTGCCAGTGATTAATATTAATATGGATGAAACATGCTGCAAATGGATATACGATACAGAAGGAGTTGAAGTAGTTTCTTTCCTGGATGGATTTGAGTTGTGGTACATAACCCCAGGTTGTCCCTTTAGTTCCTCATTGTGTTTTCTTTTAAAATTCATGTTAGAGCAATTTAGAAAGCATATAAAAGTTGTTCTTTTCAAATGAAGTACTGATTTCCCATTTTCTGTTGGCTCTTTCATTCATCTGACATCAAATTGCATAGCAGGTCACTTAGTTATCTCAGTAGATAGGAGTAACCAAAACTCTTAGCTTGCAAATCAAGCCAACCAACTTTGTTCACTAGATAATATCGTGGAAGAGGAGAAATGCTGCAGTGTTGCGAATGTTTCAGGTGTGCCACTCCTCTACTTGCAGAGGCATGTCTTGGATGTAAGCCTGTGGTGCTGCAGCTGTTTGCCAGCATAGGTGCACAGCAAGCAGAATCTTTGCATCAAAGAGGAGAATTAAAACTTCCGCGCAATCCAGAGTTGCGGAGCTGTAAGTAGGTTCAATGCGTTTTCTTGTTTGAAAAATTTTAAGTAGACTCGTGCGTAATAAAACCGATCATCATTTGGGAGCCTTACCTACCCAAGTAGCACACAACCTAAGGAGCGCGTGCTCCCTCTAGTTGTTCGAAGTAGGAAAACTTCTGTTCTCTGAGGAAGGCTTCTGTAAAGTGTAAACGTGGCCGTTGGGTCGTGGTACTTGATGTAGACTTGACTGTTTCCTTGGTGATTTTTTTTTTTGCCATGCTTTCACAGTTCTTAAATGAGATCGTGCAAGGGGTATTTTAAATGGAGGCATTGCTTCAAAAAGGCTTTTGGGAGGTTGTTGATGGAGTTGTCTGTGTGATGCAGTTGTTTCCACTATGTTTTGAACTTCACTGATGAGTATTTCTTATCCCTTCCTTACTTCTCAGCCCCTCCTTGTAGATATGTGCCCATGTAAGGTGAATATGGCTGCATTTGCAAATAATGCCTTAAAAAATCCAGGAGAACCCTATAGGTCAATAGGTCTCTGAAAATGTCATTTCTTATATGAATTAGGATGAGGGGATTCCATTGACTTTGTGAAACAAACAAAAAAATCCCCATCCATGTGGCTAGATAAGCTGTCAATATCTGTGCAATAAAGCTGTATGGAAGGTACCAGACTTGTCATTAAATTTCAGTAGGGCTGAGTTACATTCTGTGACATTGCTAGCTCTGGGCATTGATCCTTCCAGAGAACCTTGGTATAAAATGAGGTGGTTTCACTGTGTGTATATCTGCATTTGAATATGATATACTATAATAAATGTGAATTCCTTCTAATTTTCTTATTTTCAGGGTGGGAAGAATACAGGCACAGATTCATTTGCTGTAATTCAATTTCATGCTGTTGCTGTAAAGTAAAAGCACAGTATTTTATAAAGGCTCCAAATTCAATATGTAGGACTTCTTTATGTCAAGACTTGTTTATACTATCATTTGGTATGATGAAGACCTGACAGAAGCCAGGATTAGGAGGGATTTGGTCATTGAACAGCTACAATTTTTTCACTTCTGAGAGACAAATTTGGAGTATAAATATAAATGATCCACATTCAGGCAGTCAACAAAAGTAAAGATCTGAACAACCATAGAGCTGTAATAAGAAATGCTAATGATATTCCCCTATTAATTGGCATAGAAGATGATCTGTAAGTGGTCAGAGGGGATGCAACTTTTCTTAGTAAAAACATTTTGTAGAATAAGATCTCAGTCCTGTCCTCTAGAAACACAATCTAAGCTATAGAATTCTACCAGAGAGTTCTGGCATAATCTGTTAGGGTTCCTCAAACTGAGTAAATCATGGGATAAATGTATAATGTAAATATATGTATACACTTCTTCAATTAAGGAAAACTGTGAAACACAGGGAAAGGAGCAGAAGGGAAGGTAGTACATAAGAGGTGGAATCCTTAAAATTAAAGCTCCATTCAGAAAGAATGCTGTAGTAATGAAATGTTCCTATTGTGACAATAGTAGAATTACTATTCCAAATGTATTTGTCCATTTTAAAGTGTGTAAAGCTGACATCTAGTGGTAGCAGAAGCACTTTGTGTGCAAAGTGGCTTTATAAACACACCAGTTTGAGTAGCTTACTAACAAGCTGAGACTTCTGTAAGGAACTGCAGTTTCAGTAGGTACTTCTTTGGGCTACTTACAGGCGATACCTGGTGTCTTGTTTTAAGTGAAATATTACTAAAAGAGAAGTGATGTCATCCTGTTAAATGGTTTTGTTAAGAGAAGAGAGGGTCGGAAGGGATGTTAGGATTAATGTATTCCCATCCAAAAAGCTGAGGAGTTAAAGAATCTCAGCAGGGTCACTGAAGGACATTGTTTGGCAGTTCCCAATTTTAGACTACTTATGAACAGAGAAGTCAGTCTTCAGAGCTGTGGTGTTAGTCAGAGGTATAGGCTTCTCTGGGAGGAGAATCAGGATGTCATGGTGAAGTGTCAAGTCTCACATGAGTTCAGGCAAGATGCAAGGGGTCTGAATCAAGAAAGCATATGGGCACCTGCTTCTGGCATTCCCACTGAAGATAAAAATGTGTTCATATGCTGAAGTCTGTGCTTAAGTGTTTTTTTTTCTGAATCATAGCTGATAACCTCATTTGTCATATATCTTACTCAAACAGCATTTGTATTTTATACATCTCTTGCTAAAACTCTGCATGATACCAATGAAGCTTTAATTTATTTTTGCCTCCTCTGCTATTGTATGTACAATAGATAAAGGACTAATAAACAAAAAGGAACAAAATGATGCAAAAATGAAATATTAATACTTTAAAATTGTGCTTCAGATGCCATCTCTATGACTAAGGGATGCAATTTGAGCATTTGCTATTCAAGTCTGTCTAACACAAAAGATATCAGGAGAAGGCTCAGTGATAACAAGCACAAATCTGAAGGAAAGGAAACATGCTTCAATGAAAGCATATTTAGAAGAGGGCAGAAATAAGTAAAAAATAATGATTTATTTTTCCAGGGTTGACAATTTATGGCAAGATCTGTTCAGTTTTTTTTGCTATAAATCTGTATTTTATGCTATTTTCAATCCATAATGAGTTTTGTAAATACTTGAGGGGTGTGTGTATATATATAACATAGCATAATTCCAATGAAACAGATCTGTGCAGTTTCAAGTGAATCATGACAGGCTGCCTCTATCATTTCACCTCTGTTACTTTCAAAACACAGTGAATCATGTTTGTTGACAACTAATGTTGATATTCTGCAATGAAACTGAAGTCACAGTTATAGATGTGGTATAAGAAACAGCTGCTGTGATTTAGGAGAGGTGAGCCTACTGCTTGAATGTAAAGCAGAGATGATCAACAGTCCTGTTAGTCAGAGAGTTGCTCAGTAAGGACAAGATTAGTTAAGTCACGCCAGCCAGAGCTGGGTGATGTGCTTATCTATCCCAACAGCTAATCCTGTACAGGCGCTTAACAGTGCTGATGCACTTCTGACCTTTCAGGTCTGTATGTGGAAGAGGTTGCAATAACACGAGGCTGGCTGCAATGTGCAGAGGCTTAGACTGCACTCACTGGGAGCCTGGAAGTTTCCTCGTTGCTTGTAGTCCTCCAGCATTGAAATTGTAATTCACACAAGTGGCACCAGAGTTGATACGCATGCTATTTCTATGATTTCACAGTAGCTGCCTCTGTATTTGGTGTGAAGAAAACCTCCCAGAGTACAAATAAAGTTGTATTGGTAGGGTATATGCTCAGGAAAACCTTTGTGTAAATAGGACTGATGGGGGTAGGCTCTGTGGATTTGTCAACCATTAGGAGCTGCTGCCACTATTGTTCTACCACTGTTTAAGGGCTGTGCTTAAAGCATCGTGGGAGATTGAGGTCTAGTTTTCTATCATGCTAGAAGGAACAAGAGAGTATTTGATGTTTTTAGGATAAACTAACAGTATTACTTTAGCTCCAAAGGGGATTTGTTTTGTAGCAATGCTGTTTTACCACTTTAAGTGAAAATCAAGTTGCTTCCCCCCACGGATAGTCTGATTAATGTACAGTGTGTTAAACTTATACGTATGTGTATTACATAGTAAATGTATAATATGAATTGTTTTGCCAGAACTCCAAGGCTGAGGAGTCTGCACTGTCTACCTTGCCACGTTTATTTGACTGCTGAGGTATCATAAACATGTTTATCCTTCGAGAGATTTTCCTGCAGTAGTACCTCAGCAAATCCCCATGGTTTATTATTTATTATTTTGAGGGAAATATGCTCTGCAAGAGTACCTGAAGTGTACACATTTCTTTTGTGCTGAAGGAGCCCCAGTGAAGATTTAACTAGTTAATCCTTTATTCTTTTACATGCTAAGGGTGGCTGTTTCTGTGATTTATTTAGCTATGACCTAGCATTTCCAGCTCATTCTACACTCAGAACCTGCAACTCACATTTGGCTATCTGAAACTTTTTGAACCTGTCACATCAAATCTCACATGCTGAATGAATAGTGTCTTCCCTGAAAGCTGCCTGCAGAGAACTGCCGTGGTCTGTGGTAGTAAAACCTGGTCTGCAATATAAATCTTCTTAGTGTGTGAGATGGGAAAGTTCATGTTATTTTTCCTAGAACATAGAAGTTCTAATTAGTCTTAGGCTGACTTGATTGAGAGATGAGTTTCTGAAGTTCTTCAACAAGAAGTAAAAAATTATACTGCCTTTCTCACTAACAGTGATGCTCTGTAGGCTGAGTTCCGTATTTGTAAGTCTTTATTGAAAGGATACTTACTGGAACACAGAAAATAAAACCAGTTCCCATATTTTTATAGTCATGCGCTGCTAAATGCTTAAGCAAATTAAGTGAGGTTTTAGTGTTTGAAAAGAGGAACAAATCCCACATATGGAAAAAACTGCTATGACTTCTAGAATTTCAGTCTCAGAAAAAGCCTGCAGAATCTGGTGCTAATGTGGACTGAAAGATTAGGAAATCTAATTTTTATATACATATCTTCAGAATTCAGAAGAGCCAGACTTCTAGCAGAATCATTTAACTCTAAAGATGCTACACCAATTAAAATAAGCTGTTTTGCAGGACTCAATTTCATCAATGATTAAGAATGTAGAAAAAAATTGGCGAAGTTGAATCACTCTATTTTAAAGTTTTTAATAGAAGGTGAGAGTTCAAATGAAGCATGTCAATGCTACTGCTTTAGTGGTTTCAATGAATTTTATTTTTACTTCTATAGGAAACTTGCAAGCACTCATTTTGATACAGAACAAAGGGGAAAATACTGAAATTCAGAAGTTCCATTTTTTTTTTTTTTGGCCAGCTCTAGGAGTTAATGTCTAGGAGAATGCTTTTAGTCTTAGTCAAAATGCCAGTGAGCTGGAATGTTCCAAGAAGCAGGACATGTTGTAGCAGCATTCTCAGTGGTGTTCTGCTGGATGCAGAATTGATATGTTAGGAGCTGACCAAGACTTCTTCCTTGGGAGCACACTGAGCTGTCAGCTGGTTTTGGACCCACTTTAATAATGGCATCTTGTAGGGAACTGTTAACT
>JAOWBP010003659.1:19350198-19364991 GCA_028571105.1 Tragopan temminckii
TGACAGCATGGGAAGTGTAGATATGGACTTCTAAGGCAAGTGTGCTTGTTGGAAGACATGTTTATTGTGGAGTAGCAACACCTTTCCTACTCTGTGTTGATGTGCTGAATGCTTTTTAGTGTGTTATGGCCATAGCAGGCTCCAACAGATGACAGCCACCTCTTGAAGGGGCAAAGCTAAAGATGAATATGCAGTGAAGATGAATAATGCAGTATTAACCCATGCTTACCACTGAGCTATGGAAACTTTCTTGAAGTACTTGGCTACAAAGGGGTTAAGGACTTTGATGCAAGCATCACCTTTACTTTTTTCCTAGTGTGGTAATCTGAGAGACAGCTTGTAAATATAACACTCCTCTCCATGTTGCATCCCTGCTGACTTTCTGTAATGTCATTAGATGTGTTAGTGTACTTCAGTAGTTTAATTAAAATCTTTTCTGGTCCAATGCAATAAACAATGTCTTATGTCAGAGTACCGTGTCTGATGCTAATGATGCTTCTGGATGATGAATTGTTGTGGGGACAGCTACAAAGGTGAAGAGTAACTGAATTTGAGAGTTTGATTTCCTTTTTCATTGGATATTATGAACTGGACAGATAATGCCAGTTAGAAGCAAGGGAGAAAGTACTTTGAAAGTTTCTTATTTCTTCTGTTGTTATGTGGAAATTTAACAGTCTACACCACTGACAAATGGATCAGTACACCTATTTGGTATGTGTTGAACTATTGCATTTCAGGAGGAAAAAAATGAGATCTGGTTTTGGACTCAGGACATGTTAGGATAAAAGTTCCATATATGTTTGTGTATAGATTTTTCTTGGCAGAATAAACATAGTATCTGTCTTCTCTACTTCCATATTGCTGCTTGATCTTAATACACAGACTTTATTTCCTTATTGAGATCCTGGGACACCCAGAATATGCCTCTTCCTTCTCTCTCATAACACTGTGAATCTTCAAAAATGTGAATACCAATTTTTTTTCTTTGATATTTCATGTCAGACAATGAGGGCCATATCTACACCTGAAGTTTTCAAAGTTTGTAAGTACTTGCAGTATATGATTCTACTCTGTTCTACACTGATTATATGACATTAGATGCTGTTTGGGAATGAATAGGAAACATACTTTTTGTTTCTTTCTTGAAGTGACTTATTTGTGGACAGAGTGATTTAAAAAGTTATAAAGAATGATGCCAAATACTGAAACTACTGTTCCATTGAATGTCCTTTAGAGCGAAAGGTAATCCAACAACCAATTTCTACCAATTTAAAACAATTATTCTACTGACCAAGTTACAGTGGTTAGGAACTGTGGTTTTTGAAGTGAAAGAAATGGGATACTTATGTAAACTATGTAAAAATATGATATTCTTTACAAGGCAGTGACCCAACATTTAAATTTTAGTCAGATTTGAAGCAGTATACCTTTAAATCAATCTTGTGCAGAATTTGATGTGGGAGTAGAAAGGAAAAGAAGCATGTTTTCTTTGTGAAAAGTTGAGCTTTGAAAACTACTGCAAGTTTTGGAATGTTAAAAGACAAACCAGCTGAGACACATTAATGGGCAAAGAGCAAGAGTAGAGGTCAAAGCTGTGCATGCAAATGCACTTTCACATCTGAGCAGTTTCTCAGATTCACACGGCTTCAAAAATAAACTCATTCCAGGAATAAGATGCACATATTTGTAACCCATTCTATAATTCTGTCACAAGTGGTGGTATTTATGCTGGGACGAAACAGGCTGGTTATAAGCACATTTTAGGTTAGTCTCCTAGGGATATTCTATATGTGAGTGACTGCTTTGTAGGAAAAGTTGTTGCTGGTTGACACTGCTATCCCTTTGTCACCCCTCTACTGCTGACTAATATAGAAATTTAACTTAGAGAGAATATTTGTATTTTTACTTGTGTGCCACTTAAAAATTTTAATTGGGATTCTAGGACAACTTATAGTGCAGAGTAACTGTCATATGTTATTGTCAACATGCAAAAGCAAACTAGAAATTGGATAAAGGTTGGGCTCTAGCACAAAAAAATCATGTGCTGTGTACTGAATGATCATGAAGCTCCAGAGGCACTAATGGACAGTGATCATGTATTAGTTATTAGATGTTAGAAAATAATAGTGTAGTATTAAAAGCCTTGCTATTAAGTCTTGTAGCAATGTGAATCTAAAGTACACAAACAAAAAAAAACCCAAAACAAAACAAACCAACTAATCAGATAAAAATGGTTGATTTTGATTACATGAGTTTTCTTCATGCTTCAATAAGTACTATAAATACCAGCAATCAGCATGGGTTTTCACATTAAATTTGGTAACTATAAATACTAGCAATGATTTATATAACTTAATTACAGAACACAAACACTTGTCACTACTTCCGGTACAAGTAAGATGTAAAAATGCTGTTGAAAAGTGTTTTTTTTAAATAGGAAAATAAGCCCATCTTTTTAATGAATTAAGATGACCACAGAATGACTGTTGTTGTATCTGTATTTTATATTCGCTTATTTTTCTCAGTATTGTTGATGGGGAACAAATTTGTTTTAAACTTCAGGCAGGTAGGCTTAGCCAAAATCCATCTACAAGTGACTCCTTATAAATTATTAAAATCAAGAATGGTGTGCACCCTCCTACCTAAAACTGAACAGCAGTATTATTTTTCTACTAAAAAAAAAGTGTTAGGTAAAAAAAAACACCTCAACAATTGCAAAACCATGTCTGAAAAATTCTTATCCTCAGAACCATATTCTATGCTAATTTGTGAAAATATAGTTATTGTCTGTAAATGCCAGTTTATATCCATTCTATCTGTGCTGCCAAAATTAACAAGGGCCTTCAATGACCTGGTTGAGGTTTCCAGTTCCTTGCATTCATGAACATCTTCATGAGTATAGTCATGAATATACTTGAAGACCAAAGAGAAAACTTAACTCCACGCTATAAAGTTTAAGAACACCTAACTGGTCAGGGAAAAAGGAGTGATAACACCATAAACAATAAATAATGAGTGGCACAGGTTTAGTGAAGATTGAAAGTTTGTTAGCAGAGAGCTTTCATTTAGGGAAATGCATGTGCTATGACCATTTATAACAGATGGCTTTTTGAGTTATACCTTTATGCTAGTAGATTATTTACTTTTCTTCCTGTTGCCTCCTTGAAATTCAGTGTTATGTTTTCAGATATTTTTCATACACTCTGTGTACCATCTAGGCTGAAGTAAGCAGCTAGGTTTATGATTTATTTTATTTTTTCTTTTTTAAAAGAAGTGAAGAGCCTCCCTCTCTCGCAGCATAGTGCTGGTACATACATATGTTCTCTAATCTGCTTTTTATATGCTAGCCAGAAAATGTAATGCTTAAATGAAGTGTTGCTTTTTCCTTTTTCATAGGAGACTATGGGTTTGGGGCAAGCACTATTCCTTGCATAGCGCTGAAAGGGTAATAGAGTTTGTCAGCTAAGAATATCAAATACACATTTGTAATCTACTGTCTGTTTTTATTAGTTTTTAAAAAATACAATCACATTCAAGTGGTTAAACACAGTGGATGTTTTAGTACATTGAGACTTTTAAGTTTAATGCAAAATCAAGTGTTTATGCATTATCAGAGCCATGCTATGACAAACTCAAGGCATATGCAAGGCTGTTAGTACTTTTAATAGTGATTAATCTTATGCATTTCAAGGACGATGTCACAAGGGAAGCAGTCAATGACATGTTGTAAAGATGTAGATTGTATCCAAGTAGCAAGGGGCAAAATGCTAAGTCAAAAAGCCTAATCACAGAGGAACTGAGAAGGAAGTAGAAAGAAAAGCACAGAAACAAAATGAGTGTTCTACAGCATGCCTCATGGGTACTAACTATCTCACAAAATGGTGAGAATTTTGTGCCAATTCTAAAAATTTCTTTGAATGCAAATTGAAATACTGAATTCAGTAGTACCTACAGAAAATCAAGATACCCTACCTCGTAAGCAGAAATCGCGCATTTGCCACAGTAATGTGAATTTTGCAAAGATTATACTCTTCAGTGTTCTGGAGGCCTAAAATACATAAAATGATTGAAATTCTTCTAAGTACCAGATCTGTGGTTACTCGGGAGTTATAATTTATTTTCAGCACAGCTCTTCCTGAGCACCAGTGTGTGATGTGCCTTTTCAGCAGTGCAGCCAGAACTTAGAGCTGGATTCCCTACTATTGAAGTCTGTGATTTGACCCTGAGTTGACAATGGGAAAGATCACTGGTGAAAGTGATTTCTGCAATTGTATTTGTATGCTTTTTGTAAGGTGGGAAGATTCTGTGAGTTCTTAAATATGGGAAGAGTGACGTATTTTAAGCGTCCACTGAACCATCCTAGGAATGGTTGCAAGCTTCTGTTGCTTGGAATAGTATGTCAGTAACTGACAGGCTGTGCAAGCCATTTCTTCCTGATGATTTTAAAGTAAAGACAGCATTATGTTGAAAATTATCAGTCACTGTATTTGTATTTTCCCTCTTTCTTTTTCCTAGCATCATTCTTATTCGGAGCAAAGGGTATAATGCACGAGAAAATGGGATTGTTTCATTTTACAAATGAGAAAACTTTTACAAAACTTTGCAAATTGGTCTTTATTTATCTGTTTTTTTTGTTTTTAAACTTGCACCAAAGACTGTACGGATTTCATTTTAGCTGTTATGCCCTTTAAAAGAGCCATAAAATTTCAGATGGCATTAGCAAAATATGTTCAGGTAATTGTGGGTTACATCTTCCTCCTATGCTATGAGCATATCTGTGTGAAGACTACCTGCAGAATGATGCTAGTGTAATCATCCTTCTATCACATCCTCTGGATATCTTGTTGGTAATAACTGTACTTATGTTGAGTTTGTAACTTTGTAGCAGTAGATAGCATCCAGACAGGTTTGGAAGGTACTTCAACAAAAATGCATTTTTCTCTGTTCTTCTGGGAAATTAAATCTGTGTGTCTATTATTATTATTGTTTTATTTCTTTATTGACATATTTCTGTAGCTGAGACTCCAATTTTTTCTGCTTTGATTCTGTAGGAATATGAGCTCAACGTAACTCCCTGGAAAAATTTTGTTGTTTTGGGACTAGTATCACTCACCAGCCCAAGTTGCATGGCAATGTTTGGGGCCTTTACATCTGCCCTGTTTGGAACAGCAACTCATGATAAAGCTCCTGTGTAAGCTAAATAGCATAGAAATCTTCTGTACTGATTCCTATAATATGTGATCTTGTATGCACATAAAGTCCTCTTTCTGAACCCAATGGAAATGAATAATTTACATCTTCAGAGTCTTCCTACTCTGGCCCCAAGGATTCCCACTCTCTCTGCTTCTCTCAGGATATCCTGGTTTTTGGTTGAATCATATATATTGGGCTTCTCAAACCAGAAAAGAGCCATGAGTGGCTCAGTCTTAGACAAACTCCTCCACAGCAGTGATTTTTTTTTTTAACTGTGTTAATGCTTCCTCAAAGGAGTAAAAAAAAAAAATTCAGTTGGGCTTAGTCCTTGCTGCAGGAAGAACTATTGTCCCAGAAACCTCCAGAAATGTCTTCCAGGCTGAGTACTATGGTCCCCCAACCCCAGTAATGGCTAATGATCTCCTGGTTCAGCTGGGTTGATGTTGCTTCTGCTTTGATTACTGCTCAATTTCTTTTCATTTTCATGATGCTAAAAAACTCGAGTTGCAAGTTTAGCCTCCTCTGTGAGATCCATACATGTTTATCTTACTGTTCTCTCTGCGGCTCTTCCATTACAGGATTACTAAATACTCAGCATTTTTATTCTTAAAGTACTTTCTAGGGAAACTGTCCAGTTGAAAGTTTAAATTTTCCAATTTATTACAATGTCTAATAATAAAAAATCTTTGAAAAAAATTGGACCCAAAAGTGAACACAAGTTCTTTGCAGTTTGTCTAACTGTATTAAAGATATATGTGAGATTTCATATAGATGTAAGAACGGTAAAACCATCTGGTCTTAAGCTTTTCCTTTCTGTAGATACCTTAGTGACCCATGGATTTATTTTCAACTTTGCCTTCAGTGCTCTTGCTCCTGCAGTTTTTGATATAACATCCTTTCATAGAACTGGCATAGGCAGTGTTGATAAAATTGCTGTAGATATACTATATGAGCAAAAGAGAATTTTCTGAAAATCTGTAATCTTTCAGTCATTTGGGGTTGATAGGAAGCACTATTTACTGAAGGAAACACTACTGCAAGTTGATAGATACTCTTCCCTTCAATTAGTTCAGGTCTCTCACTCTTCTGTAAAACCCATCTTTTTACCTTTTTAAATGCCAAGTTCTGTGAAACTTCAGTTGTTGAGCTTTTTCTTCCATTCTTGGCAAGAAAAGCGGAGCACCCATTTTATAACCTTGGCCTTATCTAAATCTGTATCTTTGGGAAATTCTAGTTCCTTGTTAGTAGAGAAACATAAAATGCTACTTCCTCTAGTGTTTCTGCAAGCTGCAGTCAGCCAATGCTTTTCAGCTGCTGTGTGACCTGAGTGACATTCAGGCAAGCGGACACAAAACTATACTTAATTGTTCAGTAGTTGAGCAGTGCTAAGGGCTCATCTATTAGTAGGTAATGACAAGTTTGTATAAATGTTTAAATACTATCAATAAGAAAAGTATTGAGATCTGCTGTATTCTCTGCTTGAGTGACTTTGCTGACCTTTTGTGGGACTTACTCACTGAAACCTATAATTAATTCATTTAATAATCTTTCTGTAACTTACAATGTGCCTCTGACAACTGATGTATGTTTTGTAAGATCAGAGCCTCGAACAGAAGAAAAATGGAACCTGTCATTTTAGTGTCTGTTTCCCACATTCATCTGTTTCTTCAAGCATAAAATAGAGAGAAGAGAATTAGGAATTTATAGTCGTGTACAGGGAACTGCTAATAGGAAAGTAGAAGTACTAAAGACTTCAGTAGAAGTCTTCTGAAGTGATTAGCAGCTGGTATTTGACAAGATACTGAGTGATTATAGTTTCTGGACAGATTTTTAAAAATGACTAATGATTTCAGGCATTAGTATTAAGTTCCAACTTGCAAGCATTGTAAAAAAAAAAAAAAACAAAAAAAACCTTCCAATTTGCAGGAAGGAAGCAGTGCAAAAGCACCCAAAATGAAGGTTCTTCAAATCACAAATGATCTCTAAAGGCAATTTCTTAAGATCTTCTCTTCTCTGAAGGGGTGCATTTATATAACTGGGATATTTGAATAAACTAGAAATGGGAAGTTCAAAACTGGAACTATTGAGATGTGTGGAGTTCTTCAGTTGTCTAGTTCAGAGCTTACAAAGTCACTATTGGAAACATTGTGGAAATTTTTAAGCTATTGTGTCACAACTTCTCACATTCCTTTTTATGTTCCTTGAATTTGAAAGGTCCACAGGACTTGAAGGATATTTTTAATAATGTTTAAAATTATCAGTAAACTTTAAGAACAAACAGTTCTAGATCAAAAGATATTCCTTTAATCCATATTTAATATAATTATGAATAATTTGACATTTAGAATTTGATTGGGTTGTTGTGTGCCAGAGCATAACTAGAAAGCAGAGAAGCACTTCTCATCATTTGCAGCCACTGCATAAAACAAACAAATTTATGCTCAAATCACTTTTGGCAGCAGCATTTGGAATATGAATAGAAATATGGTTCTGTCAAAGAAAAAAGTAGGGAGCCAGCCCTGAATTGAATATGTTTGCACTGACTCAGGATTTTTACTACAGGATTGCATTGATAGGTCATGCCATTAGACAGTTTTATTCACTTGTTTTCATTACTAATGCTACCTTAGCGCACTCTTAAATTAATGAATTAGTAACTTGTATTTTTATTAACCTAAATTAACTTGTGTTCTTATGTCAGATAAAGTTGTGCAACTTCAGTGTCACAGTTTACTGACTATAGATATGTAGATATATCTCAGAAATTATACCTTTTGCTTTTCCCATTCTTGAAGAATAAGGATACTTTTACTTTACAGATGTCTTTCGCTTTTTTGAAGGAACATGAATAAATAGTGTCCTTGTACACTAACAGGATGACTGATAGGTAGCAGAAGTGACGGACTGTAAAATGTCTCCCTTTTAGCCCTAATCTTAAGATCTCTTTAAGGTCACTCTTAGTCTCTATTTATTTATTTACATTCATCTTCTGTCTATGCTCTGCTCCTATCATTTTCCTCAGCTTGAAATGATGTAAGAACGTGTGACTCTGCTTTTAGACACTGGTTCCTATTTGATTAGAAGCAGCTAAAAGTTGACCCCATACCCCTCCCTTTGCTTGGAGTGGAGGATGCTCAGAGTGACCCAGAAATCTGCTGCTATGCAGCCTGCTCTTATAGGTAGCCCCACTGCAGCTGTCTGCAAGAATGGCTGAGGGGCAAAGACTATGCTCCTCTGCTCTCTGTTACGCTCTTTGCCCTCAGTTTTAATGCTTTCCATCCATCTCCCCAGAGGAGAAATTATTTTCAGTTTCCATCTACCCTGAGAAACTTTAATTTCGAACAGCTTTGTTTTAAGTGTTTTCCAAATCTGTAAGGCACTTGCTATAGGGAGAGATGCCAAGATTGCTCATCTTAGTGCAGAAGAGTTCAAGCTCTGAAGATGCCTGGCTCTGACCAGCTTCTAGGCTCCTCGTTGACTCCACGAGTCCAGAGCCTGCAGGAATACCTGAAATGAAGCCGTTTCTGAAAGTATACTTTTCATATCAAAGTTGGCTCACTGCATCTGATGGGGAACCTCTACAGCTAGTGGGGATGGCAATGAGGAAAGCTCTGAGGACTGCAAATCCATCAGCCAGGAACGATGTCCTTTCATAAACAGGAAGCATGGAAAAAACGAAAGGAAGAGGCTGGCTTAAAGCTGACAAGAAGGAAAACATTGGATGAGTAGAAAGCACCCAAAAGAAGTCTGTGATAAGGGGAGGATATAGGAACTCACCCTAGCAAAGTGTGTTGGGGGAAGGAGAGGGGGGAAAAAGTATCAGACGTAAGGGAATGTGAATAGGAGAAAGAAATGTTAGTGGGCTAGAAATCATGCACAGTGACAAGGAATTTAATGCAATTGTATAGCCTATGCATGTTTTGCAGCTGGAAATACTCATTTTTGTACTATCACTTTCCTATGGAAAAGATTGCTGACTTTTGTCAGGGGAAAGCTTGTGCACCTGCTGAAGGCAGGACAAGATTGCTAAGATGGCTTCTATTTGTGTGTGCGCACAAAAATTGGGACCTTCAAAATATCAGTACTGAAGTTGTGTGACTGTGTGAAAGTTTTTTCTGGCTTTCTGAGATGAGCAGTTTACCATTATATTATGCTGGCAATGGAATTGCAACATTTAGCTGTCATGAGAGCATTACTGACCAATAGCCGCAACTTCTGTCATCATGTTTCTCTGGACCTCATCCATAGGAGACTTTCTATTCTTGACTGATATGTGAGGAAAACACATAAAGTGTTTCTTGCCCTTTTGCAGCCTTAGTAATAAATTAGCAAGTTTCTTCTTTATGTAGGACCTGAGAAGACACTGTTTTCCTCAGGACATTTGTGGTCCAAACTTTATTTCTAAAACTGAGTATACAGGACTGTGTGTCAGATCCAGTTGAACAGAACTGGATGCAGCTTACACCTTTCCTGACAGCTTAAAAAACCAAACCTCAGCTTTCATTTGCCCCCACCTCATGCTGCTAAAATGCCACTCCCAGTATTGGGAAATGCCCTCTTAGCTGAATCTGGAGAAGTAGTTCAGGTCTTGAGGGATGTTGCAGGGTTCATGCACCAACAGAAGCTGCAGACCTGCCCTTCCCTGTCTGCTGCTGCTGTGCTGTGGGGATGGGAGAGCATCCGAGTGAGACAATCCTTGCCTTTTCTCAGTAACAACTGACATAAATGAATGTCAAAGTACAGCCTCAGTGAGCTGAACCTGGCAAGATCTGGCAGTGTTTTGCACGGGCGGAGAGGCAGAAATCTCCCACAGGAAAATGCAAGTTCCCTTCTTCAAGTATTACTCAATAAAGCTGCTAGTGTATTGGTGATGGAAATAGGATTGGTTTTCTCCAAGGCACTCGTGTTCCAACCATGTGATCTGGTACATATTTTGAAACAGCAAAATAGAGGAGAAATACATGAAAGTTGTTTAGAAAAATAGTCAGATTGATTCTATGTTTGAGAATTCCTAGCAGATCTCTATATGCAATCTATGTAATAAAATTGACCTATTTGTGTCCTGAAGTTCAACTCAAAGTTCACTGTTTTTTATATCCTTTTCAGTCTGTCACTGGAAATTCAAACCTGAATTAAAAAACTTCAAACAAGCAACCTACTCTTAGAACAGAAAAACAGAGTACAGTGTAGCAAATTCAGTTATTAAAAAAGCAAGAGAGAATATAATATGCTCTGTGCAGTGCAGCTGTGGCTAAATGCTGATTTGCACATTGGGACAAGATTAGCATCATTCAGAAGTGACTTGCATATTGAATAGCCATCACAAGCAAAGTACTATAGATAAAAAAGGAAAATGAAACTGCACAGTACACTTCAGAGCTAATATACTACCATTCTGCAGTTTTACCTTTTACAGGTGAGAAAAGGATTAGTTATTACTTCTAAATTTTTATAAAGTGGATGCAGTTTTTTTCATGTAGAAAATGTGCCTGATACGCATTATGTTTATAAAACAATGTAATATCTCTATGAAGCAATTGTTTTAACTAGTCAAAGAAATACTCCACACCACTCCCTCCCCCCAGCCTTGATCATATGAGTGTAGGTTATTTCTGTTCTGAAACCAGGAAAAATGGATTTAAGATATTGCGGCCAACTTACTAAATTCTGTGTGGCTACAGTGTCTGCATGTCTTGGCTTTGAATGTCTTAAACTTCAAAAAGACATTAGTGTTGATAAACCCATTTGATTCACCATTGAATGTACTGCTATTTGCATTTGACATGAAGTACATGTTATGCAAGAACCCCCGCCCCCTCAGAGATTTTGTGTTGGTTGTATGGTAAGCTTTAGAGGGTGGCAAGACACAAACAGGTTGCCCAGTGAGGCAATGCCCCTTCTCAGAAGCATGCAAGGCCAGGCTGGATGGGGCTTTGAGCAACCTGGTCTAGAGGGAAGCGTCCCTGCCTATAGCAGGGGGCTTGGAATGAGATGATCTTAAAGGTCCCTTCCACCATAAACCATTCTTATTCTATGGTAATTACCTCCTGCAGTGCTTCTTAAACTTTTGATAATATCCTTTCTTTGGACAAAAATTTAAATAATAGATGTCTGTGCTGAAACCACACAGGAAACAGGCACATCTGATGAGCTGGTGGTTCCAACAATGACTACCAAGGGGCCTTCACTGGGGGGGAGCATTGCAGCTTTGATTTGAGCATCCTGCATGAGTGCAAAAAGCTCTCTCTGCACAGGCTTTGTTGGTGCCATGGCAGGGGGACAGGCTGAGGGAACATGAACTTGTCCAAGGCTTGTGGAGAGCTGCTGGTAGGCATTTGATTGGTTCAAGTCAAATTGTCTCCAGTCTGTGCAGGGCTCTCTGATTTGCTTTCTGCAGCAGTACACAAGGCAGAAGGTCTTTTTCAGACCATGCATAGGTAAAGCAGAAAATCGCCCCTCTCTAAAGTGGGAAAAAGTTCGCTCAGTTCACATGGAAAGCACTACAGAGTTTCTTTCTTCATCTGCTAGTCTAGAAGGAATTTTCAGTAATACCTAACAGAGCTTATAATAAAACCAGGCCACATCTAAACATCCATCTAAAGTTATGTAGATGCATGTATACAGCAGCAAACATGTATTTGTTTGTCAAAAATTATGAATTTGTGTAAGTAAACCTGTAACTCCTATCTAGCAGATGGCATCAGGCTTGTTGAAGTTTTTTCTTCTTTTTTGTATCTGTCTAGTCTCCACTGATGACCAGCTTTTCTCCACAGACTTTAGCTCAGTGTCCAAAGGTAATACTGGACATCTGTTAAGACTCTGTGGAGTGTAGTGAAGTAAATTCTAGGGCACTTGGAACTGAATGATAAAGTGAGATGCAAAACCTAAGGTACTTGCCAAAGGTAAAAGAAAATATGGGTAAAATAACATATGCAGGACTTCAGTATTTTGGATTTCTAGCCTTCTGCTGACAAACCAGTAGATAAAGTTGAGGAATCACATTTTAAGTGGTGTATAATAGAAATGCAGATTTTTAATATATGTAATTATAGTATGTACCATATCAATCTGGTCATGCTATTCTATGTTGTGTCAGAGAATATCAGAATTGTGTGTACTGGGGTTACAACACAAGAACAATTTAAGCCAGGTCAGAGAAAAACTGAACATGTGGGCAGCATCTGCCCAGAGGCTGCAGAGCCCCCACTTACATACCTCCTTCATTTCTCTGAAAGCGTAAGGAACATCATTCTGTTAAAGCAGAGTGTGAATTCTTGGGAACTGTGTGCTCCAGATGCTCATTTATATGTTAGTAAGACACAGTGCCCATGACTGGAGGGATGGACTGGAGTATCTTCTTAACTGCCACAATTGGTGCTGTGATGCCTCTAGAATGGCACATCCAACGTTATCTTAGCACAACAGCGGGGGCTGGATACAATTAGATTGTTGCTTTTGGTCTAAAGGAATGTTTCTTAGGAACAGCTCCTTAACCTGATCTCTCAAATCTTAAATATTAATAGCTTTTTCTATCACAGGGGAAGTTATCAAAGGTGATTTGCTAAGGGGGTGCATTCTAAATCAGACACCATGTAATAGAGCAGGAACTTCTCATTCCTGGAGTATTTTAATTTTCTTGTAAATTATGCTAGGAGCTTGAAATAAAAGTGGGCCATTTTAAAAACTATTTATAAGTTAATTTACATATTAGCTCATGCATAGGTGAACTACATCTTGCAATTACTCAAACATTGCTATAATTGATACCAAAACATAGGTTCTTGAATCTTTTTTTTTTAGTATTGTTGTATTTAATTATTTCAAGCTTAACTTCTTACAGATTTATCATGTTGACAAAGCTACTGAGTAATTCAATGAAAGAAGATAGGAAAGCTGTAGGAGTGTTACTACAGGTGTGTCCTGTCTCGTTTTTTTGCACAATGCCTTTGAAAACGGATGTTCTCATTGTATAACACACATTGCTACAGTTTCTGCAATGCAAAATAGTGCTTAAAGATGTGTTAGAGAATACATAGTTAGAAAAGCATACTAGAAAATACTTTCATTTTAATCACATTGCTTTTTAAAAAATTCTCTTTCACTCATCATCACCACAGACCACCTATGGTTCCTCTTGCTTTTTTCACTTGTGCTTTATTAGTTTACCACTAATGTCCGAAAATACTTCTCACATCCTTTTTCACTGCTGCTGCACACTGCTTCTTGGAGCAAGTAAGAAGAGTCAATCCATTCAGCTTTAACCTCAGTCCTTCTCCAGCAGTAGAATTTCTGTGACTATGGCATCTTTTGTAGTTTGATTTATAACACGTGAAAGGGACAGAATTCAGTCTATATTGGACAGCTTTGTCAGCCTAGCATGAATTGTTAGAAAACTCTATTTTATGTTGTGACCATGAAGTATTAAACAAAGTATGCCTGTATGTACCTGAGTATCTGTGGTCAAATGAATAACTTTTCAGTGATTCATACAGTGAATCCTCTGTTAACACAAACAATTTAAAACCTTCTGGTGCTTCCAGCAAACAGCTTTGTTAAGAAACAAAGTGCCAAGTAATGATTGTTTCTCTTATTATTGTAACAATTATTTTTTCCTTAAAATAGGTCTTAAGGTTATTTTACTTCAGAAGCTACACAAATCCAGTTAGTGCAGAGGAATTGCCCAAGGTCAAGGAGTTGCTCTATTCCTCTCTCTACATATTAGTTGAAATCAATAGAACCACAGTCATGCAAAAATAAACAAACAAAAAACCCCCCACAATAACAGAGCGCAACAGAAGAGGCTGTCAGAATTTTTCAGATATTCCCAGAATTCTCTATACTTTTCAAGCAGAATTTGTGGAATTGTGTACTAGTATTCATGCAGGTTTTAGAGAAAGCTTGTACGTAAGCAATGGCTTTAAAATATATTTTTCTTAAAAACACCGAGAAACAACCAAACAACAAAACCCACCAATCGTGGAAGTCATATTTCATGAGACGTTCCTGGCTACAGTAGAACATGGGTGAATACAGAGAGAAAATGTGCTACATATCTGCTCTCTCTGGAGGGAAGGAAGGGGTGGCTGGGATTTACAGTGCTTCAGTCAGGGAAGTAAATCAACACACTAAAACGGGAAGCTAGAGCAATTGACAAAGAAGTGTGCATGCAGAATGAAAATGTCAGTAATTCCTGGCACCATAAGGAATACAAGACTTACATGAAATGCATTTAACTGCTACCTCTTATAAAAGATTTGCTTACCAAGAAATGAGATCCATCCATACCCAGTTTTTCTACAAGCACAGCAGATTCAGGCATTCCAAACTGAGGTAAGAAAAAGTAGAATTGAGTGTGGAACTTGAAATTTATGAAAAAGCAGATTAATATTTCCATGCTCAAATACTTATGGTTGTAGAAATATTTAGTATGGATAATTAAGAATACTGGGAAGGATAATAGCAATGCTTAGGAATAGGTAGTGACTTCCACATAAGAAGAGATAAGGCATAGTATTTAGGGAGGAAAGATTTAGGTTGGATGTCAGGGGGAAGTTCTTTACAGAGGGAGTGGTGAGGTGCTGGAACAGGCTGCCCATAGAG
>JAOWBP010003659.1:19374287-19389329 GCA_028571105.1 Tragopan temminckii
TTCTGAAGGCTGCTATTGATGCCATAGTGCTTGACTGTGAAACTCTTCCCAAGTAAGCAGTGTTCTCAGCAGTTCAACTCAGACATTTTTTATAATTGTATTTGTTTGAACACCTTGACAGATTCACTGTCTACTCCTCTAGGATCATACTCTGGCTTGTACTGTTTGCCTTTATGTTTCATAGCATTTCATTATAGAAGGTGTCCTACTTGGAAATTTATTTGTGTGCTGACTATTCTGATAAAATATAGGAAATTATGTACGAACATATTTCCATCTGGCAGCATTTGTATGCATTAAAATCTAGTGAGTAACATTCAAAACAGAAATAAAATATTATTTTAGTGTCTTGTCTTATTATTTAAATAATATTCCTAGGCAGCTTAGATTTGAAAAGCTGCAGCTGATGCTTACTTTAAATTTTTTTTTTTTAAATGAATTTTATTAGTATACAGAATTTTTAAATACTATTGATTTATTTGAGGTTTGTACCTTGATATGTGTAGAAGATCTTTCACCATGCACATGACATGTGATAGCCGATAAATGGAAAAAAATGTTAATACTTAAACTCTCAATGAGCACGCTAATGCATTATTGCATGGTATTTTACAATGGAAGATCTCAAAAAAAGGTTGACCCTGTATGCGTTGAAGACCTGCCTTGAAGTTAGTATAAGAGCCAGTGTTTTTATTTTATGCTGTATCTGCTTCCCAGGTGCAGACACTTGCACACACTTGCATTTTACACCTATGCGTGATAGTCTTTGGAACACCTTTTGGTATTTTCATACACCCAGGTAATAAACAGCAGTTATGTTGATTTCCACAGTGAGTTAGTATTGAGGTCACTGAGCTGTTAGAAGCAGAAACCAGAAAAACTTAATTGACAACAGACTCTGGAGTAATAACTATCATTTATTTTTGCGACACTGTAGTAAGAAGAAATTTAAGTTACATCATGGAAAATAGAATTACTTCTGTTGTGAATGGGATATATCTTCCATTCAGCATACAACTTCAGAGAGGAAGGATTGCATTCCTTCCATGCTGGGGATCTTAGAGGGAAGCATCAATACAATACTCTAGAAACTCTAGAATATAGCACTGTTATAGTATCACCATAGAGCACTATATGCATTGTGTATAGTATATACATTGTATATACTGTACAGCATAATGTTACAGTGTAATATTATGATATAGTATTTCTGTGCTATTAACATGCAGATTTAATTAAAAAATAGATGTACCACATGTGCTTCACTGAATTCGTTCAAGTCATGACTTTATTTCTCCTTTGTGCCTGGAACAATTGAGACAGAACTAGGTAGAAAAAATAACTGGCTTTGGGAATGGAATACTACAGAGTGTAGGACCTTTCTGCAGGACAGCAGAATGTCTGAAGAAAGCTGAAGTCAATTGTTGTACAAAGGAGGGAAGATCTCGAAACAGAAAATGTGATAAAGAGTTATTTGGGCAAGATGTTTATTGCTTGCTGTGACAGAGTGTATGGAAGGAAGGAAACAGAAAATTGTGCTTTTGTGGAGATGAGTTTTCTGGGAAGCATGTTAATTGTGGTGAAAAAGAAATCGAGAGGAGCGTGTGTGTCGGCTGGCCAGCACCTAGATACTGTTTGGATCAAAGCTGGGCAAAACTCCTCCCTACTTCCAGTCAACAGAGTCCTGAGAATTAAATGGGAAAAATGATCTTTTGAGGTTAAGTAAAGACAGAAAAAAAAGGACTCCAAAAGGTGAAGGGATTTTCACAAGATGGGTAGGCGAATTGAAGGGAATGGACAAAGGGAAGATGTGAACAAATGGAATTGTACAAATGATAAATAAAATGAGACTGGAGGTGATGGGAAGACAAGCTGTTACAAGTTAAGAATTTTTCTCAAGTTTCCTGGATTCATAAATAGAATGTCACATCTTGTGTCCTTAACCTCTTGACACAGATAGAAGTTGTATGTGTGGAGATTATTGGGCAGTCAAAAGAGAGAGAATATGATAAAATCTCAATAAATTAGGATGTGTATTTATATTTAATTAGGATATATATATATTTGTGTGTTTATATGTATATATAAAAGTCTATATTATAAAAATGATTTTAGGTGATATCAGTGTATTTAAAAATACTACTGTTTTATCAGATTTAATGAAAAGATGAGCTGATATTCAGGTGGATTCAGACTAATATCTCAGTTATGATTATTAGCCAGTATTTCCTTTGTTTTTGTCTCCCTCTGCATATGGGACTGCACTGCTGAGCTTTACAAGGCATTAAACTGCATACCAGTGGGAATAGAAGCTTTCTGTTTTCCTTAAGTGGTGAGTGACTCGATTCTCTATGATCTAAACCATATGAAGAGAGGAGAAGAAATGTATATACGTTTTGCCCACTAGTGCAATTTTTTATATACTAGTTTTAAGTTTCTGAAAGTACCTCAAAAGCAGCCCTACCTCAGAAATCTGTGCCTGTTTTCAAAGTTGATTGGATGCATGATGTGAATGGGATTTTGATAATGTTACCTACATTCCTGATAAATTGAAGTTTGACTATTTTGATTCATTGAAAAGTCAGTGGGAGTTGTTTATGCGTAACCTTCATGAGCTCATTCCTTTGTTATTAAAAAGAAATAAAATGAGAACTTAAACATGATTTTTTTTTTTTTTTTCCCCACAATAAATGTCAGGTTGATTAAAACTTCAACACTGACCTTCAGAGCAGTGAGATTTGACAATAATGTGATTATCTTCTGAGGTCAGAAGTTACAAATCAGATGAAACTAATGCATTTAATCCTCAACAGTTTGTGCATTCTGCATAACATCCCATGCCTCATTTGCCATGTCTTTTCCACTGTCCTGTGCATCATCTATTATTTGTCTGTGATTCTGTACCTCTCCATTATTGGCAGACTACAGTAAACAATTGAATTCTCTGGCAATTCTCACCTTTTAGTTAGCTATGCCTCAGTTCATTACCAAAACACTTAATGTGCTGTAGGTGTGACTGGCATAAATGAAAGAACAGCTCTTGGGGCATACATCAGCCCTATATACCTGTACCAGCAACATGAAATGGAATGGCCCATCATTTATCAGTGATGACAAATCATTTAATGTCTTTGTAAAATGGTCGCTCTTAACTGTAGCTCATTTCTCCTCTTATCTGTTGACGGGGATGCCTGACCTTAGTTTAGTTTGATTTAGAGGCATAGGAGTAATTTTATCATGTACAGTGAGCACTGAAAGCATGTACTGGTGCTCCTTATCACAGCAGTGAGATGATACCATCAGTGTTACTTAAACTGTGAGCTTTTGTATTTCTTCCGACAATTTGCAAGGGGCTTGCATCAGTTTCTAGAGACAGGTTTTTGTTTCTATTTTTAAAGAAAGCTCAATAACATGTTAGAGATAACAACCAAATAGTTTCTGAGATTTTGTATAGAAAGAAAAAAAAATTAAAAAATCACTTTTTTCCACAGAGCAAATCTTGATAAGTAAATGCAGGCCCAAGCAGTGCTTAAATTGAAATGCTGGGAAATGAAAGTGCTGAAAACTGTTTTGCGTAGAAAAGGAGTCAGCAGGGATTCCACTCTGGATTGATCAAGCTCAGGAAGCTCAAGATGCTGTAAATAACGTTTCCTATTTTCGCCACAGATGTATTACGATCAGCTCTTTCCTCTCACTGCCTCTTTCATGGTGTGCAAACGCCTGAGTCAGCACTCTGCAAGAACGGAATAGAGGGAGAGCTAGGCCAGAAGGGATGCAGTATTTTCTAAGGGAGTTTCTCTCAGATTAATCACCTTCAGGTTCCCTATCTGTATTCCAGAGAGCACACGTAGGTTCTTATCAAGAGCCTTTTTCAAATGAAAGTAGGACAAAGTGCACCATTCCTGTTCAGGTAACAACAAACTTCTCCAGTTAACTCCTACTATTAACTCCAAGTCTAGAATCTTCTTAATACCTTTCTGTGCAACTGTGCATAAATTAATTTGAGAGTGCTCATCCTAAAATAGTAGACTGTTCAAATGCAATATTAAAAAGGGCAAGGTGGAAAGGCAGCATTTCATATAAAATTTCTCAGCGTTATTAGATAGTTTCATAGCAGTAGAAGAATTTAAAGGTGAAGAGTGTATTTCATGGATGTTCAGAACATTATAGCAGGAGAAAACTTGGCAGGAATGAGTCTCCCTACTTCAGAAAGTAGCCAGATTCTTTAAAACCTATTCATAAAATATACACCTAATAAAATAATTTGTTTTTGCAGGCCTGTCTTTGTTTGAAAACTTGGAAAGCAGAATCAAGTCAACTGCATGAATAGAGTTTACCCTCTGAAACAATGTTAGATTCTTCTGCATCCTTAAATGCATATGTAGACAACAGTTTTTTAGATTCTCTCTTAAGCTCCCAAAGGAGATTAAAAATGTATTAGAAAAAAAATTGTATTAGAAACTATTTATCAAATGACCTATGGGAATATTGCTATTGAGGCTTAACTTTTGTGAAGGGATCTAAGGAGGTTTTTGCCTAATTTCCCAGTGGATAGTATCTATGGGATTGTTTGCACACTTGGAGTGTTCTGATATATGTTCTAAATATATATATTTGTATACACTACATTTTCTCTCATAAAACATACTGCAGACAATTATTAATCTGATTATTTTGTTTAGAGATCTAAATTGCAAATCCACCATGGACAAACCCCCTCCTTCTTATAAACTGAATAAACAAAGATAAAAGCCTTATCAGGAAGGATGCCTTTAGCAAACCGTTTTATCAAAATAACCTCAAAACTACCCAGTTAAACATCAGGCAGTAGAACTTAAATCAAATGAATTGATATTTATGTGCTTTGCTTAACATTACAGTGTCTTCTGGGAGGAGTTACTGATTGCCTTTCTTTGAAGTTGCCAGCTGCATTCTGAAGACATTGCAAGAGAGCGGTGTGTTTTCCTGGGCCAAGAGCACAAAGGTACACATCATTGTTAATGAATGCTTTTCAGTACACTTTGGGAAGTGTACACTTTAGGAGTTGGAGAAAACAGGGAGGAAAAATGGATTGAAGGTAAATACAGATTTCACTTGTTGAATAACATTTCAGATAAGGATATCCACATATACTTTTTCCTCCTTCTGAAACATGATGGGAATGTTGTACAACATGGAAAGTGTTCTCTGAACTAATTTTGAATGTATATTTCAACACATTCCCTGTTCTATGATGTAACACAAACTACACTGAGGAAAAAGATATAGTTGGTTACAGCAGGTGAGATACCCTGTGTTTTAAGTCAGTGCTGTGATAAAGACAGGAACATCAGAAGATTTTCTGAATAGTGAAAATCATTTTATGTTGAAAGGCTTTTAACCTAGTTCAGCTGATCGTACTAAAGCTTTATTCTAAAAAAGTAGTACAGTAATGTTGAAAATCTATTCTATATGCTATGAAACTACTAGTCTTTTAAATAGAACGATTGATTTGAAGGGAGAGTAGTGAACTCAGACTGAAATTTTTCTCATCAGTGAAGATGCTCTTTCAAGTAAAGGGTAAAGGTGGCTGTGGCTGCGTATATGTGTTAGACAGCTCTTCACACTTTAGGAACATTTACCGCATACCACTTTAAAGATATTTAACTCTGCTACATTTGTTTCTCAGAGAACTAACAAATGCAGTTTGAAATACTTCATGTCAGTAGCAAAGGTCCTGTCAACATTGCAGATATGTAATTATAGTCCAAAATAAATCCCAAGAAGAGAACGTTGGTAAGCCAACTCTGATTTAATGAGATTATTTATTATATTTATTTCTGAAGCTTGACGGTGTTCAAGAAAAAAATTCAAGGCAAAACAATACATAATAATCTGCAATTGCAGACAGTTTGCAGGTGCAAATATCTGCAATCACAGAATGACTCATTGGAACTGTTTCTAGGATGAGTTGTAATGGTATAGCCTAGCTAAACTCTGATAAGTACAGTTAGAGGTTAATCAAGAGAAATGTAAAGCATTACAGTGCCATGCTGTAACAGACCATAAAGGGGAGTACTTAACAACTATGTTGAGGTGTTACAAATTGGGAATAGAAAGACTGAAAGCAGGAGCTGAATGTAGGTAATCCCTACAATTCTTATTGGCTATGACAATATATTTCCTAAGAGAAGGCTTCATATCTTTAGACTTAGAACAATCAAGTCACTCTGTGTATATATAAAATCAACCAGTAAATGCCCTACTGAACCAGAACAGATAGAATTACATAAACAGAATGGTTTTTGGTTGCTTGGAAAGATGTCTGAATGTTTCTTCTTTATTTGGCTGGATGGTCAATTTATTAAGGGTAAACTTGGGGATATCTACACATAGAAATTTACAAATTCATTTTCTTTCCCATATTAATGCATGAAACATATGGTCTGCCTGTAGCTTAACCACAGTTAGTTGTTGTGATTCTTTTATATAAATGTTGTTTACTAAAAGAGCTTTGTTGTTACCGCTGTAACTGAGATAGGAATCTAGCCCACAGTACACATTCATGCAGAAGACATTTGCAGCTGTAGGGTAGTTGGCAGTTCATTGACTTGTTTTGAGATCTGGGGAGAAAAAAAAACTGTGCAGATTAAAAGCAAGATATAAGATAGTACTTTTTTTTTTTTTCTTTCTTTCTTTTTCTTTTTTTTTTTTTTTGCTAACTGACACTTCGTATCAAGAGGTCTTAATGTGACAGCTGACTGCCAGTCATCCTAGGAAATTTTATGTGGAAGATAATAGTAGAGGAACAATGCCGGAGTAATACCACATGTTCTAAAGAAGATTTTACACTTTGTGTTTTATTTGAAGATCTTTATGTTCTTAACAAAATTTAAGGAAGCAAATCATAGTTGCTGAGCTTAGATAGAATTCTTATATTCCCTAGATTGTAAGTGAAATTTTTGCACTGAAATAATTGATACCAATCATTCACTTTACAACTCTTCTCTTTTGGTTTATTGTTTAAACATTTGCTGGGTAAAATACTGCTACATCTGACACTGAAGAATGTCAGGTCTTTTGCTTGATTTATTTCCATTTTATGGACAAAAAGAATGGGCATGTAAGGTTCAGTTACAACTTATGAGATTAGTTCTAGAAGAATTTATACTTAGAACAAATCCCAAGAGAGACATTAAACAGATGTGATTAGTATCAACATTTCTGTGATGCGTATAAGGGTCTTATGAGTCATCAGACAGGAATTTCTGTCACTTCTTAAAAAAAAAAACTTGGGACATGTTCAGCCATTATAACAGAAATCTTGGTATAATACTCTTGCCTAGATATTGTGGTAACGCATAGTTGGATATAAAGTAAAATGTGTCTCAGATTAGTACACCTTTAGCCTCCAAATCCCACAGGAAAATTTTTCTGTCCTGAATAACTGACATTATAGGGCTGCTGTCTCCAATGAAGCAGTCCCAATAAATCATGAAAGTTTGCATCTTCAAGCATTTGACCAACTCAATACAGACAAATTGTTGTTAACTATGCAGTCATAGAAGAAATAAAACATACATACACTTGTGCATGCACAAGTCCACAGGTACAAAGCATGTTCTTTCCACATCACTTTTATCTAGTTCTTAGTGAGCTCTTACTTACTTATTTAGACTTACGAAAATCGTAAATGAATCCCACATTAATGCAAAAGGTTATTTTTTTCCTTCTATTTGAGTTAAATTTTCTGAAGCAAAAATAATCCAGAAGCTGGCCTTAAATCAGGAATGAAAACGGAAACAACTCACTGTGGAAACCAGAATATTCATCTTATTTGCCTTTTTCCCAAAGTCTTGAAATAGAGATTTATAGATTCACAGATGTTAAGGTTGAAGTGACTTACAGTTATTATAGAGCATGACCTTTTACATCACAGAAATGATGATTTCTGTAAATAAATTCCTGATTTATACCCTATGACTATGATTGAACCAGAATATACAGTTCATAAAATGATCCAGCCTTTATAAATGTTTGCCAGTGTTTGCAAGTCTGCCAGAATCCGGTTGCACAAAAATTGTTGGAGGTGAAGGGATCATATCTGCCATGTGCTTCTGGTGAAAGCTTAGATTTACCAATACTGGTATGTGTTATCCCCTATCAGTCTGAATACAAGTAAATCCCATTATGAGTTATCTTGATATACTAAATATGATAGGTAAAAAATTAAGATCACATCTAAAGAAATTGTTGCACCTTCCTTAACTTTCTTATGTTAGAGAGAAGAAAAGACAGCAACTCTCCCACATTAAACGTAGAGTTCAGTGCTGTTACAAAAATCCAGCAAAAGTCAGAGATCCAATATTTATTACATGTGGATAGTTTCGGGTTGCTTTCCCAGCTTATCAGTGTTTCTTCTGTCTCACTACTTGTTCTAAGGTTCATGTTACTTATGCTCCTTTAGGACTCAGATTTTACAAAAACTTAGTTAAAGCAGTTAATATCACCAGCAGAGTGAGGTGAAATACAGCAGCGATACAACGTCCTTATTGGCACTGCATCCAATAACTTTTCTCCAACAGTGTCACTGTTTTGCTAAATTCAGCAGAATTTCCTCTGAGATGTTTAGCTAAGGCAGGGACATCTCTGCTGACTTATGTCTTCTAATGATCCTTTGGAGAATAGAGACATTTCTGTTTAGTGCATTCTAGCTACTTAACAGCACCAGCTTTGGTAGAGGGTATGAAACCTGTGTTATACTACAGAAAAAATTGAAAAATAGCTCTGGAAGAAGGAAAATGAAAGCATGTTTTAAAGGAAATACTGAGTCATGGCTTGAAGCAGTGATTGAGCACCTGGTGGGAAGGCAGGGCCAACCCAGGGGAGCTCAGATGCGTGCAATGCCCCTGAGTGACCAGGAGTGGAGCCAGGATTCACCTCTTCCCAGATCTCATTTAAGGGTTGCAGTGAAGGTGTCTTGCTGGAGATTGCTGCTTACCTGAGGCCTTCTAAAGGTAAGTGAATTTTCTTTCTTTTTTTTTCTTTTTCTTTTCTTTTTTTTTTTTTTTTCTATGTCCAAGACTGCTGCATTTGGGCATAATCTGATTTGTTGCAGCCACAGACTTTGCTACCCCACTGTTATTGCTGTGCTTCCCATCAAACTGTAGTGTTACAATGTTAAAAACTTTGTTTTAAGGTTTGTGATTCTTTGCTTTTTATTTAAAAAAAAATGTATTTACGAATAACAATAGTCTTGAGTGCAACTAAATTTTTCTGTAAAACAAGGAATTAGGAGAAACAAAACATACAAAAATGTTTTCAGGTTGCCTGGCTTTACTTCATGCTAAACCCTTTGCTTAACTCAAAGTGAAAGTGGTATTAGATAAATGGTGAAAGGATTTTCATTTCTGGTTGAACAGTAACTTTCAGCTACAGAAAAGCATTTTGTTTTCATTTACTTCTGCCTTTTCCAATCAATATACAAACATACTTCTATCAGCAATTGCTGAGGAAATGAATTGAAAACATCTTGTTTAGCTGCTTGTGCTTCTGTGCTATGTGTATTCTTCTGGATTCAGTATAAACTTCTTGCCAACATGAATGCAGAAATTTGCTTGAGAACTTTACATTACAGCCTACTGGGGTCACTTTACAGGATGAAGAAAGGGTATTAAATTAAAGAGGGGATGTGCAAAAGCTCAGCTAAGATTTCTGTGGAGGGGAACTTTTGTTCATGTGACTTCAAGACCAGACCAGGTGGCTTCTTTGGAGTCAGCTGTTACCTCTTCACATCTGACACTCTTACAGTACCTGAAAAGGCTCTTAATTGGCACAGAAATTGATTAGCCATAAGCCCATTTGGCAATGCAGGTAGATAATCTGGCACCCCTGACCTCTGTTACCTTAGAGGTTTGCATGCCTGTGTCTGCTTGCTCAGAATTTTCAAGTTTTTCAAGTCCTACTTTGGTTCGAAGTCAGGTGTGGTGGCTGCCTTCTTTTGGCTTAGGTATGTTATGCGAAGGCTGAGCTGTAAGTTCAGGCTTTCCACTGTACAGCGTTGGGTTGTGAGTGACAAGGTGTTTGTAAATCCACCTGATACCCTTACTACATATTTAGAGTAGTTTAATTTTTGGATTATAATGTTCTATCATATATTTTTTTTCTAATCATTGTTACTCAATGAGTCTTCTAAGTAGTTGTGCCAAGCAGTATAACACAGCCTTGAGAACAACTTAATCTTTGAATAGATCTGAATATGGCTGAAGTTGTCAGTTACTTTTCTTCCCTTGTTAATCCTTTAAAACAACCACTTATCCTCCATTTCTAGTTCTCACTTTCACCCTTCTACATAGTACCACTTTTTGTTTATGCTGGTGTTGGTGCTGTGTAGCATATCTGTGGGCAGCACAGCTGTGCAGGCAACATGAGGTGATGCGGTGGTGGTTTGCTGTGGAGCAGCAGGGAGGGTGCCCCACAACCTTGTGTCTCACCACAAAGGCTCGTGGGTTCTGTGTTTTGAAGTCTTTTGGTTTTGACTGGTGAGTAGTAAGGAGAATACATATAAATGGTTACTAGTGTTTCTCCCAGCAAATACTGCATCTCTCTCTATATACACATATCTTTAGAACAGTTGCATTTAATTGTACGTTATATTTTTGACACATTACAACTTTGCTCAGCTGTGTCTACTAGAGTATATTTATTTTGGATAAGGGCCTGTATCACCCGTCCTTGCAATGTCCCTGTGTCCTTGTCATTATCAAACCCTTCTTACTCAAAACCCTTTTTTCCTGAATAGAGCTGTCTTTTCCCACTGGCTGTATGTTCGCGAGGAATGTTATTTGCTCTAACATTCCTTCCCTCAAATGTGAAGCTTTTAATTCCCTCTCAGAAACACATGCTCTTATGGTCTGATTTGTGTAGTTCTTTTATCTTTCCTCTACTAGCATTCATCAATAAATACTTAGATTCTGTTCTCTTTCAGAAAGTTAAATGCAACCAGCACAGTAAAGGCTACTGCATAGCTGGTATTTATATTTTCTTCTCGTCCATTGTGCTGACACCGTAGCTCACCATTTTCTACCTCCAACTTGATTTTTCAACACCTGCACAACAGGGAGGAAAAGATGAAGATATTTTACCTCATGTAACCTATATAACATTTGAAAAAGTAACCAGGAAGCCAATGAGTCTGCACAAAGGGAAGATAGAATTACTTTTGACTGAGAATTTTCTGGATTTATTATGTATGACAGTGTACATGCTCTGCAGGTTGTGCACCTTATTGGATGCTTATAGAAGATAATGGAGAGGTGGGCAAATTTCTATAGATATAAAACCATAAGGTTTTAGCAAATTATAATTGTACTGGTGTTAACTGTATGGATTATGGAACTTATATGCAATGTATAACTTTTTTCAGTCAAATCTGCATGTTTGGCTTTTATATTGAGTCCCATTTTACATATGTAAGAAAGATTTTCCTTAGTAATTACCTAGGAGGTAGCTTGGACTGCATTCCCACACATCTAAAAGCATGACCACACCATTATTTTTATGTTAGTAGTTCAATACTGTTGAATTATCTTCCTCTGCAGACTTATTCTTCGTGACACAATTTTGATAGGCATTCACTTTCAGCTGTCAAAGCTGTAGTCTGTGAAGAAGCCAGGATATAAGAACATGCATTCTCTGAAGCTCACTGTGCCATTGTTGGGCATGTTATTTAAGGATATTCAGGGGCTCTAGGCAGTAAGGCTGCACTGCACAGTCTGGTGGGTAAAATTATAAGAACTCTATCTGTATTTATTAGAGCATTTTAAGAAGCGTTATTTTTCTCAATGCCTCCTGTAAATGAATCAGTAGCCTGGCCTAACTACCGAATTCTACAGATTTCTCTAAGTCATCCTATTCAATCATTTACTTAGGGTGGTGAAATCTGGGTGGCAGTTCTGCTTGAGTCAAACTTGTAGAAGAGCAGCCTGAAATACCTTGGAATGAGCCAGCTGTGTTTAGAAAGTAAATTGTTCTTGTGTATGTAATACTTCTGAATCTACAGTTACCTGCTTTCTGTAAACTGTCTCAGGATTTAGGCCTTTCTGTCCTCTAACTGGCTGTGATTGATTTTACAACATTATAATTACACCCATCTCAACACAGTTAAATGAAATGAAGGTCAAATTTATCTGTGCTATGCTTATATTAATGACATTTTGATTTTCATTGCATTGTAATGTGTAGTGATCTGGCAAAAGCCAAAGAAAATTATGAAATCTAATTGTTTCTTTAATAACATGCAAAGTGACTAAATCAAAATGTTTAAATTGTGAGCAGCATGTATTTTTAGTAAAAAATTGTTAGAAAAATTTAGTAAAACTTATTTAATTAGTAAATTGTAAAAGAACAGCTTTTGCAAATAGATGTACATCTTTATATTCTTCCTGCTGTCGTGCTTCATGATATGTGATCATTTACTATTGGAGTAGAAAATGATTTTCTTTCTTAGCCTAAGAAAGGTTGAAACTTACTGAAGAAAGGTTCTTCGATATAGTGTGGTCTTCTGATTTGTCACTGTTGACTCAGCAGCTTAAGTCATGGTTATATCATATGACATTGAGTCTGACTTCTCATGTAGCAGAAAACAAGATTTCATTTCTTAAAACTGATTATTCTCCGTGGTGGAAACATAGGGAAAAACTGAGAAGCTATAAGATGAATTTGTATTAATAAAGTAATTCAAATAGATGGCAATATGCTGTTTCTTTGAATAATGCATCAAGACTTGTGATGACATTTCATAATAAGTAGATATGCATCGTAAAATAATGGCATGAGAGTCACCTCTGTGATTTAGGAAGTCAGAAAGATGACGCTAAAGATTATGACCTTAAAAACAGCTAGGGGATGGTATTTTTTTCTGATATGGATTGGTCAGCATATTCACAACTAAATAAGAATGCCAACCCACACTAGGCTAGGGCTTGTAGGGGTTATCTGCAACTACAAAGTTGACTTACTAGTCCTGAATTTTCTGCAAGATGAAATGATGAAGCCAGTTTTGAATTAGCCTGGAGGAAAAAAAAAACCCAACACAATAATTGGAAGATTTCAGAAATTTTTACACAGCTGAGAAAAAAATCGCTTTCTTTATATTGGAAGGTAGATCTTTCAGACCCATGCTCTTGCTAGTTCTGATGTTTTTCTGCAGAATATTTGGGCGTAGTGCGCAGAAAGACCACAGTTAGTACCTAGTATTGTGCTAACCATTACTTGTTGCATTTGCTTAGTATGCTAGTAGCTGAGATAAATTTTCTTATCTTGGTGTGATTTGCATAAAATTGTGATTTGTCTCTTTTTTTCCTATCAGATAATTTCCTTCGTAAGTTTTCTCTGCAACAACATTATCTTCAGTACTTGCTGTTATTTATTCTTACTATATTACCTGGTCTGATTATCACCTCAGTTTAATGACGTGGGATCTGCATCCCAAATAAGCTTTTATATACTACTGAATATTGAGTATATAGTTAAAAGCATTATAGAAAACTGGAAATAGAAATAATACTGGAAATAAGTTTTGTTCTGGCTGAGGTGCATCTCTCTTTACTAGATGCATCGTGCTTTACTATCTGTAAGTGTAGAAGTTATAAATCTCACTCATACTGCTGTTTACATATTTTGTAGTGTAAATAGCACTGCATTATTTGCAGTGTTACTGCAAGATGTCTATTGTACAAACTGGAAACTATTGTAGCAATGAATTAAAGGAGGATGTATGGCCAAAATGACTTCTTTCTCCGCAGTATGGTACTAAAGGAGCTGAGAAAGAAATAAGCTCGTAACATAAGAATTTTTGCATTTATAGTATTACCTTTTTATGTAAAAAGTTCATGAAATGTCCAGGAGCATTATTTAGTCATCACTAAGAAAGAAAAATAACCTTTTTATTTCAAGTACAGGCCATGCAACACCATTTGTGTGACACCTGATCTCCTAAAGTTTTTGTCTGTTAATTCGCAGAAAAGACACTGAGTTTAAAAATAAACAAACAACCTCACAATCCAAACTAGAAGACCTCTACTCTTGTAAACTGTGTTTGGAAGTGGCGTGTAACAGTTTAAGGGCTTGCCTGTATGTGTATGGGATTACACAGATATATCTGTTTATTGCTGAGAAGTTCACAAGGCTCTCATGAGAGTACAGCATAAAGAAAACTACTGATGCACCAGCACAAAAATCAAAGGGTAGTCCAATAACAATCACAGCAAGGAGCAGCATCTACCATTAGTAGAGTAATCAAAGATGTCTATTGTCTATTCAGACAGAGAGAGACTGAAGGCAAAGTGAAAATGCTTCCAGGAATTACAGATACAAGTAGAAAGTAACTCATGCCAAGGTTTTTCACCAATTACTTTTTCCATGTAGCAAGGGGGTACCCTATTCCCTTGCTTTATTGTTTATCACTGTGTTGTCACTCTTCCCTGTTTTTCTCAGAAAGGGCTTACAGGGGCAAACTCTTCCTATAAACAGCTGTGCATAGAATCAGTTAAAAAAGCTGTCAGTTCTTAGTATTACTTCTACACAGGCAATTTCTGAGATATGTCACTAAATTCTTTCTTCTTATTCAGGTTTTCAACCCCAGTACGGGGAGAAAAAGAAGAGATAAGTAGCTATTCTAACCATGTGTATCAGAAATTTTATACATTTGATGGCAGTGACTTCAAGATTTAATGTCCTCCCTAAGCCTGCTCTATTTTGCATGCCAAATACTATGATACAGCCAAGTAATCACACTTGAAGCATCCTATCATCAGTTTCCCAAACTTCTTGCTCACCTAGATGTATTATGGTGTTTGCAATTTTTGATGTGAGTGCCTCAAGCATATATACTTCAAAGTATGTCAGTAGGTGCAATTTTTTTCCACGTGGAGGAATTCAGTGACGCACCTTTGCTTCATATGCACTTCCATGTCAGACACTATTGTGTCAGACTGCTGTTTTAAAACAAAGAAAGCCTTTGTTTTAACAAAGTCTTTAAAACAAAGAAAGTTAAGGAGAAGT
>JAOWBP010003659.1:19389429-19404147 GCA_028571105.1 Tragopan temminckii
GTCAGTAGGTGCAATTTTTTTCCACGTGGAGGAATTCAGTGACGCACCTTTGCTTCATATGCACTTCCATGTCAGACTGCTGTTTTAAAACAAAGAAAGCCTTTGTTTTAACAAAGTCTTTAAAACAAAGAAAGTTAAGGAGAAGTGAATCTGTGAAACAGTTGTGTGAGGCAGTATTAAACCAAAGTTAAATCAAAAACCAGAAAGGTATGCAATCACTTCTCTAGTTTTTATTGATGGTGCTTAAGAGATGCTTTCCTGAAGGTTGGTATCCTGCAGTGCTGCACTAAAAGCACCTGCCACCACTTCTGACTCTTCACAGGAAAGCTATATAAAATAGGTAAGTAACATTTTATAAAATATTTACAGTGCAGTTCATATGAAAGTAGGGCACTAAAATATTATCTGACAGAAATCCGGAAGGTGCAGTGAAAGCATGTGTGATTACGTACATTGAGAGCAGCTGAACTGTGCTTCCCAGAAACCACTCTTTTCCCTTAAGGAACTCCCTTTGGAATTGGATCAGCACTGAAGGCTCAGGCCCAGCCCTGCAACAGGCCGTCTGCGGGCTCCTTGACTGGCTGCTGCTTCATGCTGAAACATCTCTTTCTTAATCTGTGCCTTTGGTAGCTCACAACACTGATCTGCAGCCGCAACATCTGAATGAAGAAACATGCTCTAGATTTCCCTTCAGGGAGTTGAGTCACCCTAAAGGTCAGGAGTCTGGAAGAGTTGCACCGAGCTAGAGAAAGGTGCTGTGGTTTTAGGCCGCTGATCATGCACGGTGAGGGTGAGGTGTTGCTTGTGCCTTTAGGCTGTTGATCCTGCATAGTGAATGTGAAGTGTTCTGTGTGGTGCTATGACTCAGGCAAGAGAATGCTGCATCATAAACAACAGGCACACTTTTTTCTCTGCTGTATTTGCTCTTTCCCAAAAGTCTGTTCTACTTTCTGTGTTAAAAAATTATTATAATGCAAGGTTGTAGAAGAGCAGATTATTCGCTCAGCTGGGATATGGAAATGCTGTTAATTTTAGAAGGTATGCTTAATAAAATTGCATCACTGACAGAGACATTTCCATGACATTATGCTGTACTTATTAGACAAAGAAGACCTTTTTGCATTAGGTTCAAAGCTAGAAATTGATTTCCAAAGGAGCCAGATACCTAACTGACTTTCATTTTGAAAATCTCAGTAGGCCTTCATTTGCATCTTTTTTGCACCTAAATATCCTTGAAAATCTGACTCAAGAGTTATAAGGATAACACAAAGGAATAATAGCTTATGTTTTTCATGCCAGAAGGGTTTTACTGGCAATGAGCATCCTGATGTTACACTGGGGGAAATTAGATTTGCATGTTTGAGAGCACTGAATTAATTATAACATAAAATAAGACTTTGTTTAACATACGTAAAGAATCTGTTCTCAAATATGTTATTCCTTGCAGGGCTCAAGATAAACTATTTTACTAAGCATAGGGAGGATGTAGATGGGAAATGGCCAGTGTTCAGTGGTTGATCAGTTGTCCAGAAAACACACATGGAACAAACACAACAGATTGCTCAACCTTAATGCCAAATCCATCAATACTAATTTATTTCCCTGACGCTATTCTTTTGCTTAAGCCTCTTAAAGTCTGCTTGTTCATTTTCTAGTTCCTATGAAAATATCTCACATAATTTAAAGATAACCTTGAAATGATTTATTTTGACAATCTTAACGTTATGAACCAGAAAGAAGAAAGATATTTTGGCTTCTGGGTTATCCTTAGGCAATGAGAGAAATGAATGGAATCTAGTCTGTGTACAGAACTATGTATATGTTTTTTTTTGTGGCCTCAGGAAGACCTCAGAGATGAAAGAGCTGTATTAATTTTTGATGGTTAGTTTCTATTCTGATGAAAACTGTTTCTTTATATCAGTGATAATACAGCTGAAACAGCATGAGCTATAGGGCTGGGAAAATGTCAGTAATACTTTTTATAATTTAATTTTAAACTTGTGACCATAATTGCAGGAAACAGGTTTTGAGTCATTTTTCCACAACTCAGATTTTATATCCATCCATGATAAAATGACTGAAAATAAAGTTGATAGATCTGACTTAGGCAGAGTTTTTCACCTTGCTTCCTCTCCCGAACATGAGCAATAAGAATTGCACGATATAACATTTCTGACACATTCTGAAGGACTGGCAAAAACTAAATTCTCTGCTACACTAAAAATAAAAATCTAACTTGACATAGAAATGGGGCTATTTACCACTGAAGTAGTATTTGTGCTGAAATAGATGCACATACAGTAAACTTGGTTGTTTGCACTCACTTTGTGCTGTTGGAAATTCAGGGTCATATCTAAATGGATCCAACTTGATGAAACATGTCTGCAATAAATTTTAGTGAAGTTTCCTGATGACCAATACTGCATGCTCTAGAACAGTATGGTACATAGCCCTCATAATCCCCTCTGTACTTAGGGGGTCACTGGGTGCTTAAAAGCAGGAATTAATTTTCTCTACTGTACCTGATGCAGATAGCAATACATTCCAGATCAGGTAGTAGAAAGCATTGACAGCAGTGTGCCAAAGCTATATTTAAACTCATCTCTGATGTTTTCTTTTTGTCTTCAATTACCTTATTTTTAAACAATAATTTATTTTATTTCACTTCAAAAATTTACTTCTTTGCTCTCCTAGGAGACTATTCTTTTTTTTGTTTTTAAATCAAAGACTTAATTACGTAGGTATAACAAGCGGACAGACTTACATTCTAAAACATATTTGTATACTGTTATTAGGGTGTATTCTAAGACATGGCTCATAAGAAATGATAGGAAGAATTTATTAATATATTGAAAATCAGTGTTCCCTGCAGTTTGGAAAAGTAAGACTTGGAAAAACATTGAAAGAAGAACTAATGAAACTGTGCAATTAAACCAGCAGAAGATCTTGTTGGTTATTTGAAATGATCTTTTACCATGATTGATATTATTTGAATGAAGCCTTCACAGACTAATGTCTGTTTGAAGGAATTAAACCATATTTTCCACCTCTCTGGAGTAGTTCTGTGCAAGTTGTCTTAGGTGGTAGTTGGTAATGTTTCTGCTTATGTAGCATTTGTTTTTGATTTCAAAGGGGAAACAAAGTAAAATGACTTCAATGGGTGGCAACCTTAGATACAGCTGCTGCCTGGCAGAAAGCTTATTGGTTTCTTTTTACCAAACTGAAAACACTTCTACCTTGCACCATGGAGAGGATCAGACCTCCAACCATAGTCTCCCAGAGGAAGAGGCAGAAGGGAATGTATTCCCCAAAACTTTTCTGTGGTTATGAAATAAAATTCAATGAGCTTGTCATTTTCATTATGCAGAGGAAGATGGGGATGACCAGACGGATGTTTTTGATGGAGCTGGCAAGAAGCAAAGGTTTCAGAGTAGAGAGTGAACTAAGGTAGGAAAATGTTTATATTCTTAGAGATAGCATTAGTGATGCTGCTTGGAACATTTTAATGCAGTAAATGCATTAATTGAAATGACTGCAGTTGAAGTTTTTGCCTATATATTTTGTGGATGTTCTTTGCACTTCCCACTATAATGATGCTTCAGTTTTCAACCTATATTACTAAAGCATGATTAATTTTTGTTATCTGCTGGATAGAGAGTTAGCAGAACACAAATGCTAGCAAAAATTCTTGTTTTACCTCAAGAATTCATGGTTCCAATTTTTCTTAGGGCTGTCAATTCTAACATGTTTGCCCTTTTCGGTCTGCTGTTTCTCATGTGGAAAATAAAAAAATGTAAAGTTTGAGCATGTGAATGTTTCTCATGGGATTTGTTTCTGTGCATTTTTATAATTTCAAGCAAACAATGAATAATGTCTCTACCTGACCTAAACCAGCCACTATTTGTTTACCCCTTGAAGTCAGGTTATCTTTGTTATAAATTCAATGACCAGTTCCTGAAATGAAAAATAAATATATGGGATGAAAAATGCAGTTGTTGTAGGGGCATTTCCCCACAACATCTCTAGTATTCTATTATCCGATTTTCTTCTGAGTATTACCTTCCTGTGAGGTTTGTGGTTACTGGCTGCTTTAGTACAGTTTGGGAGAGTACTGAGGAAAGGCCTAGGAATGAAACTCTGCAGGTTGTTTCCACAGTGTTGCATTCCAGTATGAAGATATAATCCAGTGACAGATTTATATGGTGGTGCTTAGGTAAGCCCTACTCATTTTGAAGGAAACCTTCCTCCAAATAGTGCTTTTCATGAGCACTAGTTATATTGTTATGCAGCTTTCTGAAACCTGCATCATTATGTAGTCTTTCAGGAAAGCTGAAGGAAAACTAAGTATTGATCTTATCTCTGCATCTGTTTGTGTGTAGTATGCATCTAGGTCTTTCCTATAAAAAGTCATTTCCACAGATTTCTCAGTCTCATCAACTTTGAAAGACTGAGGAAGGAAGAAATAATTTGTAAAGCAAGTTTCAATTTGGTATTAATCAGAAATAGGTGATTAGCATCTGATACAAAATTAATTGAGTTTTCAGGAAATAAAATGAACTGGTCTATTCTAAATCCTGCGTTAACAATCTGATGACTGAGTAGAGGGTTTGTCTGGGCTGCTTTGACAGTTATTTGTTGCTAGTGTTTAAGACTTTCAGTAAATTGCATGCAACTCAGGTGCTGTGTTTAATTTCAACTTAGTTGCTAATAGGTAAAACAAATATTTAACTGTTCATTTTTGTTTTTAGAAATGCAAGAGGAAATGCTAAATTTATTACATTCTGTGCCAAGAAGAAAGCACAGCTGTACAGCTACCAGAGGAAACTGGTGTGCCTCAGCTAAACAGCTGCTGCAAGCATAGCGATGGCAAAGTTCCCAGATCTGTAGCTTGGTACAAATACATTACATATGAATATTTTATATAAAATGAAATAAACCACAGGAAGCAGAAGTTTTATGTCTCTAACTGAATTTTTTTTACTCAAGTAAGGATATGACAGTTTAATTAACGTAGAACCTAGTAGGGTTAAATAATAAAAAAAATTATTTAATAGAGAGTAGCGTAACCTAGATTTGCTGTCTTTCAGATTAAAATACATTGGGCAGAAGAGAGAGATTTTGCTATACCATGACACTTTTCTAACTTCTGAAGCATAACATAGTCCACAAATTATTTATCTTTACACTGGAGAGAGTTACATGGTAACACTTTTTTGTGGTTTGCTCTACAGCTGTGGATAGAGATATAATCAAATTAGTGACTACTGGTGTGACCTGGGGTCACTGGGACAGACTAGGGCATTTTGTTGGTTTCCAGAATGTATTTTGTTTGGAAAAGTTCTGCAGGCAACCTGTCTCTAGCAGTTAGCACAGGTGATGTAACTGTACTGCAAGTCCATACTCAACATCCATCTCTGCAGTGGTGTTCTGTTGTCTTGGTTTGGCTGATGGCTTAACTTCCAGGTGTTATGGAAGGGCTGCAAGCCAATCCATCAGGTCCGTGAAGATTGGGCTCCAGGTCCCTTTGAAGACTCCTGTATGTGGATGAAACTGTCACTAGCATGGACTTTGCAGGCAGATACGGAGTTCTGCAGGTGGAGTCTGTTGCTGTCAGAATAGTTATATTCAAAGTCTAAGCTTATTTGTATAAAAACAAGGTCAAATAATGATGCTGCCTGTCTGTCCATTTCTTCCAAGAATTCCAGGAGTCTCTTGACTGTTATGAGTTACTTTTCAAGGAGATTTCAGATGTATAGATCCGATGCATTTCTGGAGGGGATCACCAGGAAGTGCACTCTTAAAATTTTCTACCAAAATAGTAGTTTTCTTAACTCCATGGGGAACATCAGTAGGCTGGGTGGAAATTTGTGGTTCACTATAACTATGTATGTAATTTTTTCATGGAATTTGAACCTAGCTCCTGTCCATTCTTTATTGGTAGAAGGCACTGAAAAATGTCATCTTCATCATGAAGTATGATGGTATTCTTTCCAAAGATACTCTAATACATCAAAATAAACTTAGTGTAAAAACCTTTGTGCTACTGTATTTTTAATCAGTATCCATATAATTGCTTTGTAATTTATTGAACAATAATTCAAACTGAAAATTTTATACAAAACTAGGATATCAAATTTGTAGGAGACTGACATCTTAGTAGCAAAGAAGAGTGAGCACATAATTTGTAAGATTTAACTCAGTTATGTGTAAAGGGCTTAATGCAAGTACAAAAAAGATAAATTTCAAAGAAATATTACCAGCTGCAAAGCTTTAAAGAATAATTGTTAACAACGTTTTTAATACTGTGCAAAGCTTTCCTTCATTGTTTGGAAATCTAGAGAGGGAGGTTGTCAGGTACTGTAAAGTTCTTTCATTATAATAATGCTTGTGCAAGCCGAATATTTTCAGAATTGCAAAAAGACGTGTAATAAGATGGTATCTTACAGAAGTGCGTAAAGAAAGAAAATGCTGTGCTTACAGGAGTTGTCAGGATAAAGTCTTTCCTCAAAGCAGACTCAGTAACCGGAATTGACATATTGTGATATGAAAATGCATCTGCTTCCCACATCCTAACATAAAATGTATACAGCAATTTTCAGGAAATGCATGGTAGGTAAATATGGAAATAACATTTCTGTGGCTCGATTCAGGAAGAAAACTACTTTTTCTGTATTTCTTGACAGTGATTCTGTCACCCATATTGTGGCTGAGAACAACTCATACCCAGAGGTGCTGGACTGGCTGAAGGGACAGGCTGTGGGTGACAGCTCCAGATTTGAAATACTGGATATTTCCTGGCTCACAGCCTGCATGGAAATGGGAAGACCAGTTGATTTGGAAATGAAGTATCGCCTTGTGGTAAGATGGGTGTGAATGTAGTATGAATGCAGTGTTGTTCAAAGTGAATGACTGTAATTTATTTATTTAACATACATACGTACACAATTGTATTGCAATGCAATTTTAGAATTTAAATACATTTTTTCATACAGTTATTTCAATGACACTGCTTTAACAAATGAAGAGAAAGACCTGCCATACCATTTCCAACAACCAAATCTCAGTGTCTGGTAATGCCGAGTTACTCGCTCTCATATATTACAAACTGAAATGATATCCATCGTTCCTGTAACAAGGGTGATATTAAAAGGGAAATATCCATCAATAAAATGTGTGCATTGTTGTGGTGCTTGTGATATTTCCACAAATACTTTATCACAGTAAATGTCCCTCAGAGATGAATGTATTTTAATGGCCTCCTGGTAGAACATTTGCATCTTCAAAATGGTACAAAAACATGAAAACCTTTGTTTTTTGAAATGATCAGGTAACTGTGATTGTTTAGGGACCTGTGAGGGCTGCAGCAGTTTGCAGACATACATATTAAAAAGTTGGCCCCATAGAGTAAAACCATGATTAAAAAATTAAGGTATCATTATCTTGCATTATCTGTCAATTTGAGCTGCAGTTTGGAGGTTATTGCAAATCTGAGGCTGATTATTTGAAAGTGTTTGACCTTGAAGTATTGAATGACAATGCGTTTTACTCTGATCTATATCTGACAAAATGGTGTTCTAATTTTCCAAACTGGAGGATAGTGTGAAATGGTGATATACAATATCCCTAGTACAGACTGTAAATAACAACTGTGTCCAGTGATGCCCATGAATGCTGTGCACAGCATGACAATATCAGGTATCACTGGGCTGTGAAATAGGCCCTGTGATGTGCCAGAATGGGTGCCTTCCCCTGTCCTAACAAGAACTTGAGCCTCACACTAATGTAAGGGGACTGGCAAAGAAATTAATTTATGCATCAGAAGAGTTACAAGTCTGATCTAACGCTCTCTGAAATGAAGGATTCTGGCTGATTTAAGAGGGCCTAGATTAGGTTCTATGTGAATGATGACCCTGTTGCAAAATAATAATGGGAACACTTGTGAATGCTGGAACCACAGAAGCACGTGCGGTGTATATCTTCTTGTTAGGCATAGGATGCTTGAATACTAAGCAACAATATCCCACTTTTTCTTCCTCATCCTAATTTTTGAAATATGAAATATCACTTATAAACATCACCTTTCACCAATAAAAAACGTATCTTCTGAATAATTGCCAGAAACTATTCCTCAGGGTCTTCCACTTAAGAGTTACTGTTTAATAACACTTGAAAAATAAAGAATGCATCAGATAAAGCTGTCGCTCTCAGATGCAGCATAATTCCATGACGGAGTACATGTTTATATTTGCAATCCTTCCAATTAAGTATATTTGCAGTATATTTGCAGTATTTCCTGTGAATCTGCTGAAGGGAGAATATACTCAGGTAATTACCACAAAGCGGGGAAAAAACCCACGAAAAAAGAAAACACTATGTAATTTCATAGAAAAACAGTTCACAAAAATACTGGAAATGCGAAAAACATCTCAAAACAAGAAACAAATCCTAGGCATGAATGGAATGTTGTGAATTTTGTTGAAAGTTTTACATCAGGATTTAAAAGTAATCTAAAACACCTTAAAAACCTATGGATTCAGGTTTCTCAAAAAATCTTTTTCCCTTTTCAAATATCCTTTTCCCTTTGTCTTTCTCCAGAATGTCTCAAATTATCCTAAAGCTGCTGCTGCTGCTTTTTGAATTTAAATAAATGAGATAGATTTTATTTTATGTAAAAACGTCCTTTTGGAGTACTGCTAGAGCAGGCCATAGTTATACTTTGGCTCTGAGAGTGCAAGCTTTTATTTTTATTAAAATATTAAGATTTAATGCTGATAAATGTACAGTGCAGTAAGCAAGCCAATGACAGTTGTAACGTGAACTTTAAAACCAGTCTTAATTATACAGTGGCTGTTAAGTAATAAACAATTTTGTAAAGCAATCAAGGAAGGAATAGAAAAGATTCTAGAATTTCAGAAAATCTAAAAATATTTTTAATACTGTGATTTTTTTTTTTTTCCTGCTTTAAGATGGAAGGACAGAAGTAAAGTTTAATTTTCTTTCTAAGTACCAGGCTAAGCTTGTGCATAATTTAACTTAATTGGAGTTTCACTGAACACAAATTTGGTCCGTTGTGTCAACCTAGTACAATGTGAAATGGAAGTAAATTAACAAACCTTTAATTCAGGCTATCATGAACGTTTTGAAGTAAAAGAAATGGATTGCAGTAAATGAATGTGTTGGATGAAATTTCATTACAGGTAAGTTGGAGGTAAAAATTTCTGTTAATATCAGTTGCAGTGAGGTTTTATCTATCAGATCTTGTAGTAGCCTATTTAGAAGGTATTTTTTCTTCAGGACACTTGTTTTAATGCACTGTGGAGAAGAAATGTCCTTCTCTATGCAAAACAGGAGGGATGAAGTCAGTGTTACAGACCATTAACTAATATATTAATTATAATTGTCATTATAGTACACCTTTCTCTAACTGTGAATGATTGGAGTGATGCTCCGGTGTTAAAATGATTTGTATAGTATAAAAGGCTGGGTGACCAATGTAGGCTGGCCTGAATACTTGGTGGTCCATTCAGTAGCCACCACTTAATTTTTCAGGCCCTATTTTCACCACCCAATTTTTCAGGTGTGGTGTCTGACCGTCTGCTTCAAAGAGAAATAAAAATATTTCTCTAGTTGAGAAATGTCTTTGTCCCACTGAGCAAAGAGCTGCAATTTTTGCAGTGTAAAATCCAATGCAAGCAGATGGATATTCTGGTCAATAACCTGAGAGGAGAAACAAAGGCTTTGTGAGGACATCCCAGTATTAGAAAGTAGAGATGCTTCCTGGGTTATGGAAGAGTTAGAGGGAAGTTTTCAGACTGATTAAAAATAAAACAAAAAAAAAAAAACCAAACCCATGGATGGGCACCCACACCAGCCTTGGGATCCGTTCTGCGCTAGACTGTCTCTTTGCCTTTTCCGCACTCAGAATCTGAAAGTTTGTTTTTATCTCTTCAGTTCCTTTTTTTTTCTCCCTTTTTTTTTCTTTCGTTTCGTTTGAAAGGCAAACAGATTTATTTCCTTAAGCAAAGGATCTCCCTACATATTAGGAAAAGTTACCACATATTTTGATCCCCTGCTGCATCATGTGTCAGGCAACTCACATTTAACATTTTCCTGAGTGTTTCACTCTATTACCCGTGAAAGAGAAGAGGCTGTAACTAATGGAAGAAATCCTTCATACTGACAAGTTTGAGTTTCCCAGAAAAAGAAAAAAACTTATCAACTAGCTGCCTTCTCTTCATAAAATGCTGGATATCAGCAGACTTTATTATCTGATCAATGCTGTCTGGACTTCACAAAGTTGCTGGCTCTTGAATAATATGGCCTGATGCAGCCTGTAATATCTGCACAACTTATTCACTGCTGTTGCATTTTCCCTCTTTGTTATTTCTATTATATTTCAATTGTTTTGTGGTTTGTTTGTTTTTAAATTTACTTTGTTCTTTGTCAAGGCATCCTCTATAAGATTCATTTTGCACCTAAGCCTCTCTGCTGTAAAAAAAATTAATGCTGACTTTATATCCTCTGCCATGCGGGAAATGTCACTGCGCAGGAATGCCAGTGTCACAGTGTCCACAGTTACAGCAGCTTGGATGTGGGCTGTAAACGATAACTACATTTAGCAAGCAAGCTGCCTACCTGTTTGGAAGTTTTTCAGCAGCTGTTCCTTTTTAATTTACCATAATTTTCTCTTTAGTATAATGGAGATATTTGAAAAAATAAAAATGATTTTTTAATGCTTATATTTTTCTCATATGCATCATACTACCAATTATTTTGAGGTAATGTGAGTTTCCAAGATTGCTTGTACTACACTATAGCTTCCCCTGGGCTAAATTTTAGGATTGTCCCATAATCTGTACAAATTGTATTCTCCCATCTGTTCTTCCCACCAATAAGCAGTATACTTCCTCGTTTGCTGATGATAGGAGATCATCTCTGTGGTTCTAATGCAGATATCATAGTATTTCTTACAAAGCACATTATAGCAATTACAGCTTACTAGACATTTTTTCTGTTGATTTCTAGCCTGAGTTTCTTCTATTGTCTGTATAATTAAGTCCTGCTATTTAGAAGCATAGCCACTACTAGGTAAGAAAAATGCTTGGATGTCTTTGCTAGGGCAGGTGAAGCATATTCATGCCAGTCTACCACCCTCTTAAATACTTAGTTACTGTATTCATTTTTAAATCCTCAATTAATATTAGCTAGTTAATGCTACACGTAGGCCTATTGTTCTTAGCTAGTGTGTATAGGTCTTAATGAAAGTAACAGCTAATTATATATTCTATTCAGTAAAATGCTGTTCAGTCTTTTCATATGGCACTGTCATTTCAAGCAATGTATTAGCTGTAATCAATCATAGTTTATATGACTTATAATCAGTTGTAAAGTATAATTTATGAGGGTGTACAGGAGTGGATGAGCAGAGTTGTTGATTCTGACTGAAACCCATCTTGGTCTTACGTATAATTTCCTTCTTTTCAGTGTATACTATGAAAACTGCCATACAATTCAGCACTCCTTCAACTGTGCAAGCACGTGCTTCCTGTGTGTGTGCGAATACTATTGTTTAACTGCTCTGAATCAAATACAAAGGCAATTTAGCGTGAAATTATATGTTGTGTGTGTAGAGGGCGCATGCGTGTACTTAAAGGTTTGCCTAGCATAGATATTATCTTTATGCCTGCATTTCTTTTGATAATGGGAAGAAAGGGGTCATCATTCAGTTGTTGGGGTGAAAATTTTCTCAGTGCATCTGTGTGAATTTTTTTTCATTAAACAGTTTCCCTGTGGTTTTTGGATAATACAATATATTTCTGACAGATCTGCCAAATCTTTTTAGACAAAATGACGAATAGCAAAAAACCCACAGAAGTGCTGAGAACACTTTGGGAGTTTTCAAAATATTTAGATTTGAAAACAAAGATCTGAAAGCAAAGGAATTAAAAACTGGTCACATAAAGTATCAGAAAAGCAGCTGCCGTGTTTTCTTTTTCCAGTTGCTCACAAATCAGGACACTTGAACAGTGAGGACTCTCTTTTGCCAGTGGGGATGTGACTCTGCATATCCTGCCTTTCAGTGGAATTCCTTTTGCACCTTGCTACAGAGTCTCCTGAGGTGGATGGTTGACAATTTGTTGATACTGGTCCATTTTGTACGAAAAAAATTAGGGGAAAAGAGAATGAACATGTCGGCCTCATGGTTAAAAACCCTCCATGTAAGATTTCACAGCTGGCACCTTTCCTTTGTTCAGGTGAACACCTGAAAATAATGTCTGAGTTGGGTCAATATGTCTTTTTGTCAACTAGTGAATTTAGATACAGATCAAAAAAGTGAATTGTCTACATTCTTTTTCTTCTCTGAGTAACATCCCTGATTTTGTATCAAATAATCTAGTGTTTTCTGGAAAAATACGTCTTTTCTTTCAACTTTTCAATCTACTTTTAAACTCTTGTAGCTTTTCAATTTTACTGCAATAAATGGCAGTGCCATTGAAAACTCTCTGCAAGAATTGACCACGGAAAATGGAAAATTTCAAGCAGTCAACACACAAACCTTTAATGTCAGTGGAGCATATGTGATACTAAATGAATTTTTCCTAGGAAGATGTAAGAGCTGCATTAACAGCTATGTATTTCAGGCTCATTTAATGTATTTGTTTTGTCATTTTAAGCTATTTGACTATTGTCTTATTAGGAACAAGCAGAGCAGTATCCTACTCTGAAAACACCTGAATCGGAAGTGTCATCATTTACTGCAAGCAAAGTATCCCAGTACTCATGTCAAAGAAAGACGACGTTAAATAACTGCAACAAGAAATTCACAGTAAGTTGTATTTCTTACGTGAAAGAAAACAAAGATAAATAAAATAATTAATACATCCATAGTATCCTCACCAAATTCATGAGTTAAAAAGCACGATTATAGCAATAAAAAAGTTATGTCTGCCGTATTTAAATTAAAATTGAGTGCTAGATTGATTTCATTTTTTGGGTGCTTCTGAAAATACTGTGGATCTTTATACAAATTGCTTGTAAATGCATATATATATTTTAAAACAAATGATAGAATGACATTCTGAAAATATCGTTTAGTCTTGCACCATATTTGACAAGATGGAAGTGGTGATAAGCAAATTTTGCTTTTGGGCAACTCAAGATACTTCCTATTTCCTTTGTTCCCTTCTCTTTTCTCCAAGTATTCAGTAATTTTAAGTGTATGCTTCAGATCTCCAGTTGCTTAATTATGAAAAAAGATTGACATAATTACTTTTACATGACAAAAAAAGAAAATATATTGTTCACTTAAATGGATACTTTACCAACTGTCATATATCTTATTTAATGCTCTTACCATTACACAGTTCAGTAGGCATGAAGAACCTGAGTCATGTGGTCTAAATTCCTCTTAAGTTATTTTACGTAATGGTTCCTTTTGACTGTCTCTAAACAGTTGGTGATGTCTAGTCAATAGGAAACATTTGTCACAGAGTTTTCAATGTAATTTAGTCTGAATAAATCTGGCATATAGTTCAACTATAATATGAAACTCCTCTTAATCTTTTTTAGTTTTATTATTTATTTAGTTATTATCTGTAACTGTCACCCTAGATTTTGTGTGACTATAAATACATACAAATTATACAAATAAGTAATATTTATTAGATTTAGATAAAAAGAATAACATCAGGTTACAATGATTTGAGAATAGGTAACGTTTACGATGTAAATATTAAGAGCCCTGGGAATTCAGAACTAATGCTAAATCTAGGAGCAATTCCAAAATGTATTGATCTGGAATGCGCAGTTCAAAATTAACCTGAATTTTACATTGTAGTGATTCTTTGAAATAATCATCAAGTGTACTAATTATATAATAGCACTCATAGTACGCAAGTAGACTAAACTGTTTCATTACAAAATTTCCCTTTTTGAGCAACTTGATAAGAATTTGATACTGCTTTGATCGTCATCTTGGACTAGAACCCTGCTGAGGTTCCTTTCAATTTCAATGATTCCAACATTACCAAAACTGCTGCTAGTGGTTACTGTGTCTTGCCTCCTGCTAAAAAGACAAAGTTGTGTATTACTGTTATTGTTTAACCTTCTGAAAGTAGTAACTCCTTTTCACTGCTTACAAAAATCTTGTTCGTGCTGCTGTAGGGGAAGATGTAATATGAGCTAAAGATTCTGTAAAATACAGCCTGAAGAGGTAAAATAAGGACCTTATTTCTACACTTGCTTAAAATGATGGAATGTAGTAGTCCTTTTGAAAGTGAATGGCTTTTGTTGAAGTTTCTGTAGTAGGATATTATTTGTCAATTCATTCAGAAGGTGAAAAATATAATTGTGATGAATAATGACCATGTACAATGGCTACTCCTATAAGATGTGAAGGTATAGAGATATTTACTTCTTTAAGATATTGGTCACAAAAGGATCTGGAAAATGGCATTCCTTTTATGATGATACATTTAAAAATTAAGAAATCAGGTGTTAAAAGAAAATTTATTTGCAAGTTCTTGCATTACTATTCCCTTTTCACATATTGAGAAATATAACTCTGTTTCAGGACAAGGGGAAACAGTTTTATGTTGGGGCAGGGAAGATTTAGGTTGGCTGTCAGGGGGAAGTTCTTAATAGAGAGAGTGGTGAGGTGCTGGAACAGGCTGCCCAGAGAGGTTGTGGATGCCCTGACCCTAGAGGTGTTCAAGGCTA
>JAOWBP010003659.1:19407459-19428518 GCA_028571105.1 Tragopan temminckii
ATATGGGCAACAGCAATTTTATGAGAACTAGAATCCACCCTATGGGTTTACTACTTATTTAATGAACTTGAAGAGTTAAACAGTGATTGAGAGAAAAAGCAGTTCCATTCAACTTGCTGCTCTTAATATAATAGTATATGTAGTAAGATATAATGTGAGATTTCTTATTTTCTTTCTTTTTTTAATTTAGCACACTTAAATATTTATCTCTTTGGTGGGTTAAGTTCACCTCTATAGTAGTATGATATTGTTTATTCATTTGTGCTGCAGTAGCACTTGCAGGCTCAAGTAAGACAGGGTCTTTTTATTATAAGGGATGCTGAAAAACGTAGAAGACAATTCATGCCCTGGAGACTTTACAGCCCTAGTAGACAGCAAATGAAAAATAGCAAGGGAAACACTGGCAGGGAGGTCTGAACTTTTCAAGTTCACAAGGCAGAAGAACAGTAGATACAAGTGTGAAAATAAGACAAGTGACGTGCCCATGAAGCTGTAATGCTTTACTTACAAAATAGATTAGATTTAAAATACGTTTTCAAAATATCTTCCATCTGATATTTTTCAATTTAATAATGGAAATGTCTGTTTTTAAAAAAATTATAGACCATTGCTAAAAAATATTGCAAGTAGTAGTGGGACTGATCTGAAAGTCCTAACGTTAGAAGGATATTATGAAGCATAACCTGAAACTATTAACTTTTTTTGCTTTCCTGAAATGTGAGTGGCCTCATGCACTCTGATATTCATGTTGAAAATGCTTCAGGAGACAGAAAATAGCAACGCACTAGAAGTTTTTTTTGAGAATCATTCTAATTTATTAGTTGATAATCTTGTTCTATATTTTGATTCCACTGTAATTTCTAGCTTTTATAATCTAATATTTTAGTGTGCATTTTTACTTGTGCCTGTTTCTTACTCATGTTATGGCATTTTTAATATTTATCTTAAGATTTAAGTACTAAATGTTAAATAAGCTTCAAAATTTCTGTCAGCACATTGAGCCTCTTTACTTCTAACATAAATCAAAATTCTTTTGTACTTTTGCATCTGACCAGTATTTATCTTAAAGCTCACCCCATCCCCAAATATTTCCATACCCTAAGTCTCATTCACACACATTTCAGTTTCAGACACGGATGGGCCATTTTTGATAAATAGCTTTCAAAATAATGCAAAGCTGAAATGCAGCTCAGCTATCTTTTACATTTAATTAAAGCAGTCTCTACAGAATACTCCAGAGGTTATGAAAATCCTCCATGTTAGAAATCTTAGAAATTTACTTTCCTTTTTAAACTAGTGTTTGTTAGATGAATACTCAGATTGCCTGTTTAACTGATAAAGAAGATGGCAAGGTGCTTTCTGTATAAAGTAGTGAAGCTTAGAGTAACATTAGGGGTTAATGGCTTTCTTTTTTATATTACCATAGATAGATTTCATGAGTTATCTTATGTATTGAGATATGTATATATTATATATGAGTTATCTTATATATCCTTGAGGTCCCTTCCAACCTGAGCCCTTCTGTAATTCTGTGATATTGCAAGCTTTTTCTCAGCTAATGTAGGATTTCCATGTGCTTTCCCCACCTGGAATATTATCCAGTATGTACTAAGGCACTGAATAGGCTGTAACTCCACTTGGAGATCAGTTACTTTTATTTTATGTATTTTTCAAAAGCAGAAAGATTTTATAAAAAAGAATATCAAAAGCAGTTTTGTGTAAAAAGGTAGATTTGTAATTAATTGCAGCACTTTCAGGCAATGTTTTGTACAGGGAATAATGCATATTCAGTACTATTTAATTGTTTATTTAAAATAGCTTAATGAGCTCTGCGAAGGCAGGAAAACATTGAATAATGCAAACTAGAATAAGAAAAATGCTTTGATTGTTTTCTCATTGATTGACTGTCAACAGTCTCTGAGTAAAATACTACATGACTGCATTTTTCAATAATGGTGGGGATACAGCTTTCCTGTAAACTGCCCACACACTAGTAGAAAGGGGCTAGTACCTCTATGAAACAGTGATTCTGGTATATGCAAATACATTTATGGCTGATTCTTTAGTGTAGAATATGTCTGTTTAAATTCCCACAAAAGAGTACTACTATTGGGGGTGAGAGGAAGCTTACACAGACTTTTCAAGTTTCCTAATCTAGAAGATGATTTTCCTAGTCTGTCATTACTGCATCCTGCTGAACAAGTACTTACAAGAGTTGTTTTGTGTGTGTTTGTATAGATTATTTTAAAAGGAGGCAACTACTGTAAATTTTTGGATCAGTTCCTGGTTGATGCTAGTGTCAACCTGCACTGAGACATTTGTTGCCAGTTACTCCTTTCTTCAGCATTCATGTGCTTTTGAGCATACATTGTAAAGAGAACAGAAAAAGCAACTGTAATTTTGTGAGTGGAAATGTAACCCTCACTTGAAGAAAAGTTGTGACTTTAGTGTTAGGAAACTAGGAATTGTAGTATCTACAAAGATATTTTCCTAAATAGTAGGAAAGATTCTTTGAAACTGGTGAAGACTAAGAAGATTAAGAACTTGAAAGAACACCCAAACAAAATAAACACAACAGCATAGGAAACATCTGACCACTTTGGTTCTGTACTGCAGAGGGCTAGCTGAAGAAACTCCCAGATTGTACATCTTTCTAAACAGGTCTTTCCCAAGATGTCTGTGATGAATTGTTACGAATATGGAATTGCACTGCACTTATTAAGCTGCCAAATAAGCGTGCAGCTAAGTGGAGGATTCCTTGGTGAGATGGACAACTGGTGACCAATCTTTAGACTTTCTTGACTACTTAATTCTTTAATCACGAAGTCTTAATTGTTTCTTTAACAATCTTAATTATTGAGAGTTCACTCAGAAAGCAGAACCCTATTTGTTTCAGAGAAGTCTTCACTAGAAACAACCAGCTAAAGAGAATTGCATGTATGAGCTCTCCCTAGAAGATAAATAGGCTTGTCTGGAATATTGTTCTATAAGAGAAAAGAGGAAAAGGTCTATTTCAACAGGGGAGCTTGAGAACAGAGAATGAGCTTTTGCATTAATGTCTTATGTCTTATTAATAGCTATCACACAAATCAGTTGATAAGCACTGTTGGTTGGCCATGTATTAACTGGGAATATAAAAAGAACCAGAGAATAATAAAAATAAGTCACCCATAAAGGGAATGCAAACCTCTAGTAAAATGCTTGCTTCCCTATTTTCACAGCATTTTTTACAGACATGAAGTGAAAGATGCAAAATGCTTTGTCATAGTTGCACAGAAAAAAAGTTAAGTGTTTTTGTTCAACTGAGGTATCTGTTTCTTCTAAAGACATATTGTCAGGCCTATTGAGATCTCAGGCTTTTATTTGAAAGCGTTGCAGATCCTAGGGTCAGTAGATACATTTTCTTCAAAGCAAAGCCTTTCATTTACTTTGAGACCATATTGTTAATAGTCTGAACAATACAATATGTCAGATGATCTGTTTTGCTAGAACTCACCAAGCTGAATTAAAAATAATGAGTAAACAATCTACATTCATTGTGAAAGGCATATTTAATTTTAATAACTTTTCTGTTTTTATTATCTAAGAGCTTGTAGCTCAAGTGTGGTGGTGGTGTTGAATAGACCAGACTGCATTCCTTTGATGCAGGATGTGTAATCCTATTCTCAACTCCATGGATGTAATGAAGGAATCACTTCACTGGGTTTGCCGTCATGGCAGTGAGTGGTGTTGGAATTGACTTCTGTTCACCTGGAAGTATTATGCACGTAGTATTTTGGATGCCTAGAGCCTGTAACTTGACTTTATCTTCTGATATAAAGCACATTATTGCAACAATAAAAATCAAAGTAAAATTTAAGACTTTTAAAAACAGTACAAAAGTGAATTTAATTACTGGTTAATTACTTATCCGAGGGCAGGAAAAATCTGTTTAATCTTTTCCACTCCTACTATTCATTTCAGTCACTGTTTTAGTAAATCATCTGCTGTCTCCTGGTATATGTATCACAGGGTGATTACTCATTGTTATTAAAACTTTTCTGATGAGCTTCTTGAAATACATCTCAGTGAAATGCAATTGCAGGCAGATGCACACTGACAACCACTTCTTTATTATTTTTTGATGTCTTATTGGTTAAAGAATCAACAGGAGTAAGTTGGAAGATAGGAAGGATACTCAGCAGCTCATAAATACGGGATGTATGGTGCTTTTAAGATTTGGATCAGCTTGCTACTCTTGAAAATCTGATGAGTAAGAATGGGATCTCCTGCTGGGATGCAAGACTCTTTGTCATTCAGGAACTTCAGAAGTCTTTCTAATAGTGTTTGCTTATGGCCTGCAATTAATCTGTCCAGTGCGATCTGAATGGTACACAGGGTCATCCCTAAGTTCCAGGTGTGGGATTTTAGATACGTATTTTGAACAGCCGAAGTCTCTTTTGGCGATGGTACACTCTGCAAATTTGAGAAGAAAGCAATTAATTTTGCAACATTTGAATAAATTGAGTTTTTTTTTTGCAAGGCTTCATTAAGAACATAGTCTTCCAGATTCTAGTCAGCTAGAAGCCTTTAGAAGTTTTTACCTTAGAGTGATTATATGATGACGCTGAATTTTTGTGATGAACTCCATCTTTTCACACTATTATGAATAAGTCTTTCTTGACTTGGCATACAGAATAACCCTTCTAATGAATGTATTGAATAGCTTTCACTAACTTTGTTCCTACCCTCTCTCTCTCTTCTCCCAGGATGCCTTTGAAATAATGGCTGAAAATTATGAATTCAAAGAAAATGAAATATTCTGCCTGGAATTTCTGAGAGCAGCTTCTGTGCTGAAATCTCTTTCATTTCCAGTAACCAGCATGAAAGATATACAGGGGTTGCCCTGCATGGGAGACAGAGTCAGAGATGTTATTGAGGTAACATACCCCTGCATTCGCAGCCAATTGATCTTTTCAGATCTACTTTTAGAGGTCACAGAGAACAGCATTGATATTTGTATGCATTTACTCAACTGTGTGTATTTTCTTTAGTAACAATATATTATCTTTGATACTGGAAATTCAGTGATTCCTTGAATCCTTTTATAGTAACATAAAGTTCTGAGACAGAATGCTTTCTCTTATGAATAAAGTTAAATCACAAATAAGTGCGAATAAATAATGCAGTGCGAGAGTTATATGCGATTTTTAAGGACCCACTCTGATTTGAATGTGACAGTTTAACAGTAATAGTTTTGCTTATATAACATCTGCCCTTGACAACATCACTTTTCTCACCTGAATGCTTTATTGGATATACAATTTTTGCCAAACTGGTAAATATTTTAGTACTTTAATGTTAAATCCTAACTTGCTCTGAATCACATCAGAGCCTTTTATCTAGGTGAAGGATGAACTTTACATTCTTATAGGAACTTTGAGAATTCCCTGCGTTTTTCTTTAATTCTTGGCCTTTTCAGGACCTCGCATCTCAGGTACTGTTACTGCAACAAGAGCTGATCAGAGTGTCTCCAGTGCTTGCAGAGGTCATTGCTGGGTGTTGTGATTCAGTCTGGTTCCTATTCTGCCTCACTGCACCAGTTAAGAATGCAGCCTCTGAAGAGCTCCTTGTACCTACTACCTGTGAGACCTGGGAATTCAATTATGACCCTACAGAAAGTAGAATGACTTTCTGTTGTTATAAAAATGTCTTGTTTTTCTCATTTCATTCTTTCCTCTTTTTATGAGAGATTGAAGGAACTGTACATTCAAGAAAAAAACATCTGGTTTTAAAATACTTTTACTGTTAAGGGAAATAAACTCAAGCAAATAATGAAATTTAATTTTCATAGCAACACATTGATAGCTTATGATAAATATCTATTTTCTGGCTGTAAATTTATGAGTAAATAAGTAGTGTGAAATACATTCCATGATCCCAATTTCTACTTCATCTTCGAGTAAATGTATGAGTAAATAAGTACTGTGAAATTCATTCTGTAGTCCCAGTTCCTCCTTCAGGAGGAGTAATTGTCTGTCTTGGAAAGGACTGCAGATTTTAATCCTGATGGAATAAAACAGTGTGCTTGCTAAATATGCTCTCAGTGTTTTTACAGGTTGATAAGACCTCTCATTAGATTATTTCATTACATTTTTTTTTTTTTTTTTAAATAATGCTTTTCTCTGTTCAGGAGATAATTGAAGAAGGAGAGAGTACTAGAGCTAAAGATGTATTAAATGATGAACGATATAAATCATTTAAGGTAAATCTTTGAGGTTTGTTACTGTTATTGAAAATTGAGTATATTTCATTCTGATTAGTAAGGAATTTACTAACAGACACAACTGTCTATTTTATAATGAAGAAACATCAAGTATAAATAAAGAATAGATACTGAATTAAGAGAGCATGGAATAACTGTGAAATCAGCTACCTTTATAGTCGTTATGATGTGTATACAGCTGCTCTTAAGCTTGAACTGAGCAATCTCTTTTTTCCTTAAAACAAAGGTAATGCATTCTCTTTAAGTGTAATACAGTGTTTGTTTTGTCGTTACTCCCTCCCCCGTTGTGTTATTGCACTAATACTATGCCATTCCATTCTGGTATTAAGAGAATACTGGATGAAGTAGATGATTCTTCAGATCTATTTTAATTCTCCTTTGAGTGAAGCAAAAGAAAGAGGACTTGTATATATTTCTTTGTCAGGCATCTTGTTGGCTCAGAATCATGGTCACATTTCTGCATAGTTACAGGAAACCTAGAAAATAAATACCACATTTCTCCTTTTTTTAATATTATTTCTTAACTATTCTCCACTGGAAATATGTTTTCAATTTTATCTGCAGTTTTAATCTCTAAAAATATCCTCTGTGTTTTCAGAAAAAAATCTTAAGGGGAACAAAAGGATTGGGTCTGGTAAAATTCCCCTCTGTATTATTTGCTTCAGCTATTTTAAGGCAGTTCAATTCTCTCTGAATCATAACAGTGGTATGAAAAGACATTCAGATACAGTAATAATGGTCAAAAAAGAGATGTACATTCTCATGCGAGGCAGGATTCAGCAACCAGAATTACTTATTAATGGTAGTATAAATTGTGGATCAACAAATATATATTGTACTTCAGAGTTTAAGAAAATATCTTAGAGATTAGAATCAAACCTACCAGAGGACATATCTCTAATATATTTTATGCATTTTTTTCATATACCAAATTACAACAAACCAATGTGGATCTATTTTTTTTAGCTGAGTGCAGCCTCAACCATTTGCCTAAACTGGCTGTAGCAAGTTGTTTTCTTTTTTTTTTTAAATCTGTATCTAGGTAAGTGAAGATCATAGAATCATAGAATGGGCTGGGTTGAAAAGGACCACAATGACCATCGAGTTTCAACCCCCCTGCCATGTGCAGGGTCGCCAACCACTAGATCAGGCTGCCTGGAGCCACACCCAGCCTGGCCTTGAATGTCTCTAGGGATGGGGCATCCACAACCTCCTTGGGCATCATGTTCCAGTGTGTCACCACCCTCTATGTGAAGAAATTCCTCCTAATATCTAACCTAAACCTCCCTGTCTCAGTTTAAAATCATTCCCCCTTGTCCTATCACTATCCACCCTCATAAACAGCTGTTCCCCCTCCTGTTTATATGCTCCCTTCAAGTACTGGAAAGCCACAATGAGGTCTCCCCGGAGCCTTCTCTTCTCCAAGCTAAACAAGCCCAGTTCCCTCAACCTTTCTTCATAGGAGAGGTGCTGTAGCCCTCTGATCATCTTAGTGGCCCTCCTCTGGATCCACTTCAAGAGCTCCACGTCCTTCCTGTACTGGGGGCCCCAGGCCTGGATGCAGTACTCCAGATGGAGCCTTGCAGGAGCTGAGTGAATTTCATAATATTAGCATGTTCCTAATTTCCATTGTTTAATGTGATTCTAGTAACTGTTGCTAATTACTTGTTATGACTTTAATGATCACAGCTGGTCTCAATGTTGCAGTTATCGAAACACTGAAATAAACACACTGTGTTATTGATATAGGATATGACATGGTCAGTTATCCTCCTTATGGAAGTGCTGCAGTGAACAACTTGACAGAATTCACTTTTACCAGATGAAAATGGGAATTCTTGTGTTCACCATTTAAGAAACGTGCTGTCTGTTACACACTGCTTTCAGCACTGTCTTCAAATTGACAATGAATATTAATGGACCTTATGGAAGAACTACTTTTTTTTATCCTAAAAATTTAGGCAGCAGCATAAAGTTCACATAAAGTTCTGTCTCTCCGTATTAATTAAGTCTCTTGGAATAGTTCTGAATCCTGTAATAGGCCTTTTTGAAGATGAAGCACTAGGAGACAAATTAAAAGATAGCAATCAAAGCATTTAAAATCATTCTTTCATAAATGATCATGTTTCAGACAATAGGTAATTTCATCCATTATATACAAAATGTATATTTAATATTATCCAAGATTTTCACTCTTTTCTTTATCTAATTATTTCCAAAGAAATAGTATAATTAGAAAAACAAAATAGTGAGGTTGGAATTCAGAGATCGTAGATTCAGTGGAAAATGGCAGCTATTGACATCTTGCATAGCTATTCTTTAAATTACATAAAAGAAACCAGTGAGAGTTTCTGTCCTGACAAAGTGAAGAAAAAGAACATGCTTTCAGTAGGCACGAAGGCTTTCTCTCTTGTTTTCATATTTCTGTTAATCTGTGATATTGGTCTACTGCTTACATCAGTAGTTTACATTGGTGATAGGTTACCCAATCTCTTGGGAGCACAGTGATGCCACCTAAATGCATACAAGTGATAGCTTATAGTGCATAAAATAAAAAAATAATTGTAATTTCAGTCAAATTAGGCAAACAGTGTTGAGACACCTCCTAATGTATAAAGTTGGTTTGAGGTTATCCAGCTACCTTATGATGCTGTTTGCATGTCTCAATTTTCTAGGAAAACAAATGAAGTCTTTTTTTTTTTTTTTTTTTTTTTTTTTCAAACCTCTGCTGAATGTGCACATTTAACTAAATTACACAAAGATGCTGGCATGCTACCTTATTATTGCATAGATTTCACTTTAATGAGAACTACCTACACATAAAAACAATTGTCTGCTGAATATAACTATACAGAGAAAGGAAGCTGAATCTATATTTGCAGTACACTATTTTTTTTAATCTTTAGCGTAGGATACAATCTGCCCAATATTTTCACTGTGAAACCACCCTGTTAGCAACTCACTGTTAGTTTACTTTTCTTTCAGACATACCTGAAATGTGTTTTCTTTCACTGACTTTAGCAATTTACTTCAGTCTTTGGAGTGGGAGTGAAGACATCAGAGAAATGGTTCAGAATGGGTTTACGAACTGTGGAAGAGGTAAAAGCTGACAAGACCCTGAAGCTGTCAAAAATGCAGAGAGCAGGTAAGGTGCAAGTGCCATTAAAAACTCAGTATCTCTGTGCTGTGACAATTTGAGAGAAGAAGGCGGTGGTAGCACAATTTATTTGTAAGTTCAATTTCTTGACACAGCGTCTTTTGAATATTAAATTTGTTGGTTAAGACAGTAATTAGTATATTAGGGCCCTCTAAAAATGATGTCATTGAACAGCTGTGAATGTGGATCTTTTAAAGTATGCTGCCCAGGTACCCAATGAAACATGTTCTTATACACAAAACGATTAATGGATCATTATCATAGAGGCTGTGAAAAAACTCTAACAATAGAAAAGCTCAGAACTCCTTTTCAAGATGTAGCCTATGTTGTTCAAGGCAGCTCTAATCTAGTGCAAATTAAGATTTGTGATGAAATATTTGCAGAATTAACTTTATAGTCTTGGTACATCTTATTTTCAGAGTTTTAATGTAGTTAGATGAACAGTGTTGCTGCTCCAAAGATTTTTTTTTTGTGTGCCATTTCTCTAAATAAAGGAACTCCTTTAAAGAAAAAAATCCATTACATTAAGAAAACAAAACATGACGTTACCATCATGTAACTTAATTTTTGCAGCTTAGAATCCTTTGGATTGGCCAGCTCTTTCTTTTCTTTCTTCTTTTACATATATATTATCTCAAAGTGTTGAAACAAGCTGCAGAATTGAGCTCTTTTCACACAAGAACTGTGATCAGGCATGAAGAAAGCTGCAGTATTTTACATACCCACTAATTCTCTGGGGCCCATATTTGGGTTGGAGTCTATCATTTCAGGAAGTGTTCCCTTTTAAGTGGTACATCCAAAATGCCATTGGTGGGAACTAGTAGGTAAGTAAGAGTAATTCAGGTTCCTAATTCAGGATCTCATCAAGTGGGAACACATACTACTACTATGACTGCTATGTTATTATAACTGCTGTTCATAAGAACAATGTAATTTATAAAAATTGCAACAACAAAGATGAACCAAGGAAGAAACTCTTCTGCATGTAATTCCATCAAATCCAAGGCAGGAGGTTGACTGTAGGAACGGTGTGAAGATAGAAACAGATCAAAATAGATTTCTTTACATAACATGTTCTAAAACAAACCTATAGTTTCAGATTCAAAGTCACACATTTCTTTATTTTTGTAATAAGCTAGGATTTCCTTGTCCTTAGTACAAATTAAGTGGCTTGCCTTCCTGATGAGAGGTGTATATATATTTCACACTGGGCTTACATAACACTAAGTAGATTTTGATGATTTCACAGAGTGATCAGCACTTTTTAACCTTTGATTTCCAGGGTTTCTCTACTATGAGGACCTTGTTAGCTGTGTATCTAAGGCAGAAGCGGATGCAGTAAGCTTGATTGTCAAGAATACTGTCTGTATGTTTCTACCAGATGCTTTAGTTACCATAACTGGTGGCTTCAGAAGGTGAGTGAAAACAAAGGAGCTCACTTAACTGTTTCATTCAGATATGCAGAAAATAATATTTTTGTCTTGTAAATCAAAGAAACTTGGTGGAAAATATCAGAATTTGGTTTCATTTTTTTTTGTTTTTAATAGGACAGCAATCTGATGATATTCCTAGGTTCTTGTGTTTTATTATTATTGTTTGGTTTGTCAGAACAAAATCCATCTAAGAACAGCTTGCTGGAAAAATGATATTGAGATTGCTTACTATACTTCGCCCTGCTTTTTTTTCTGTTTTTCAGTGTATCTGAATTCCCAGTGCTGAGTCTATTGTAAAGCCGTGCTTTAAACAGCTTTAGGGCTTTTTTTTAGGAGACTTGGTCACATGAGATTGAGATGTAGTAAAACAAAGTTGGTAGTGTCAGAAGTATACGCTGCAGTAAGTACTGACTAAGCTGAGTATACTACAATCTTTAAATAGATAGGGAGATCTTGGAGGTTTTTTTCCTTTTTTTCCTTTTTTCCCTTTTTGATTACTTTTTCTAAAGTTGTTCATGTTGCTCTGTAAAATGAAACCTGAGACTGTTGCTCAGAACATGAATGACTCATTGTTCTATTACTTCCTGGAGCATTTTCCTAAAGCTACACAGCAAGTGGTAAGACTAGGAATTGCCTTTAGTATTATCAAGTTTCTTGTTCTGTACTCAATCCTTGGTTATGTCACTACTTATAGAGCACGACATGCCATAAAAAAATACCTTAGTCAGTATATTAAATCTGCTGCTTAATTTTTTTTTTTTTTGGTGTGTATATCTTTGGCTAATTTTGGAGGATAGAAATAAATTTCGCAATCAACTGCTTCTTCAGCAGTTATGAAAGAAATATACAAAAACAAGAAAAAATCCAGGCTCTGAGGAGCAAATACATTATTCAGAGCAGTTCATGAGCTTTTTTTTTTTTTGTTATGTTAGCAGCGTACAAGGTAAGGTATGAGGGAATCATACAATGGCATAGGATGGAGGGGACTATAAAAAGATCATCTCATTCCAATGCCCCTGCCATGGGCAGGGCTGCCACTCACCTTTCTATGTTGGAAAACTGGATGAATTATCGGGGTTGGAACTTCCACTACTGATCCACAGCCATGGAGATTTAGTAGAAATCTCATTATGATCTATGTGGTTTAATCAAAACACCAGGCTCACAACTTGTTCCAGTAAGCCATGAAAATTGGAAATGGTGATGCAATTGTGGTGTACTCTGAGAACATTTCAAGAACAGTTTCTCTGACGTGTTGAGTACAGTTTATTTCCACTTCCTTACTCCTTTGTTGTCACATCTTAACTCCCAAATTGTCTCTTTTACCTCTTCTCAAAGACTACATTACTGAAGCATTGTCTGCTACTTTCTCGATGCCTTCTCATTCTGATTATTTCATCTCTCGACCTGTTTTCATGAATCTATAGCTCAGAACATATTTAATCATAAATGCTTTTCTTGTGTTTTAGGTTGGAAGCAACTGTAATGCTGTGTTTGGTTGAAAGCAACTCTCTTTTTTCAGCTAAATCCATGCAGGGATATAAAGACTTTCAAGTAACTTTAAAAAAAAAAAAAAGAAAAAAGTCCATGATGGCAACCCTTTGCAGCTCCCAGTTTCAATTATCTTTAATTAACTGTCCAATAACTCCCAACTTGAAATCATTCAGGAGCTGAAATGAGTAAAATGAAGTTTGTATGAGTTTATCCTTTGTTACTCTCTAACAGAAACATTTACAGCACCTGTAAAACATATTCCTAGAGTTTCAGTTGGTATTGTCAGGTATGAGAAGTTGGGACAAATTTGTTTTTATAAATACTTTTCTGACAGTATGGGTTGTCTTGAAACAAATTAAAAGATGAAATGCATGGAAATACAGAAGTAGGACAACTGAAATAAATAAATCACAACTACGCTGTGAGGAATGCATTATGTTGTCTATCTGTTGAGGTCTAACAGCCTGATTGTGGAGAAGGAAGTACTGAGGATGCTGATACATAAAACATACTGTGGACAATGTTGTCAAGAAGACTTGAATTTACCATGCAGTTTAGTTGAATCAGGGATTGCTGTGGCATGGTTTTCAGTGCTCAGCCTTTCTTGTGAATTGCTGTGATTTAAGACTATTTTATTCATCCATTTATAAGACAAATCTTGAGAGGTCAGGAATACCTACCATTATGTGTCCCAAGTACCTCTGATGTAGGAATGTAGTTTAGTCTAATGTACGCTATAACTTTTAAATGAGAGTTAAGAAGAGGACTTGGTGTGGTATTTTGTCTTTTTTTGATGGAGGATTTGCTTGTGTTATTTAAATGTTTGGGTTTTTTTGTGCTATGAAGACAATTAAGGATTTTTCAGTATGTAAATTCATATTGGTACCAGTTTTCTTGCATTCTTTGTAGCACACTCAGATATTTTGGTTAGGTCTGCAGCAGCAGGATGGCTGTATCCATTTTGAAAGACATTCAATTCTGAAAACTGTTTAGCAGAAAACAAAATACTAATTGATATGTATTCTATTTATTTAACTTTTATCAGCAGTGTGAGCCTGAACACAAACTGCAGGCTCCATAGTCAATAGCACTGGAAATTATATAAAATGAGGATGGAACCTGTGAGAAACAGCAAAAGTTAAACCACCATCTTAGAACTTCTCAGCTTTCTCAAAAGTCAAATTCTGATCCTAAGATTTATTTTTCTATCTGTATTTTTTGCAACCTGTCAGCTAAGTATGCGGACAAGCATTTTTTATATCAAGTAATTCAGTTCTGTCATTCTTATTGGATAACACCTGAACATTGCTATTCTTCATTCTGTAGCCATAATCCTCCCATCCAGGAATTGTTAAGAACATCCATGGTATTGGAAGAGCTTTTTGGAATCCAGTGAGCAGTACCCACTGTAGAAGAAAGTCTAATTTCTTTTGCCTTTGAGGTAAATAACACTACCTCTCTACAAAAGCTCTGTAAATACACAGGAAAGAAAATAGTCCACAACTGGAAGGCAGAAGGAACAGATTTATATATTTTCTGCTTTTTAGGTTTACTAGATGAGCAAGCAGATGTCCCAGTTAACCTCAGCCAACCTGTAAAAGGTGCCTGCAACTAGCCAAGGGTATTCTAAGTTACTTTAGTTCTTTGTGATGTTTCATGATTGTGTCACTGTGTAAAAATCACTGCTTCTGGTTTAGATGAGTGATTGATATTTTAGTTGTTTTAAAGGTGTCCAATGCCCTGGGCAGTGTTCAAGTAGAATAACTAGTACTCATCATGTAGTATCTGTCTGGGTAGGAGGTTAATTTACCCAGCCTGCATCAGTCTTTGGAATGTTTTATCTGTGGCTCTCTTATTACTGAATTGTCTTATAATGTGAGTCTAATTGTAGCTCACTATCTCCAACTTTGATTTTTGTATTTTCTTTTTTAAGAGAATTTGAGGCTTTGTAGATAAAGATTTACCATGGAAAAAACAATGAAGAGAACAAAGAAAAGGCACAGTGTGTTTATCAGACAGCACCACTTTTTTTGTTTATTACAATGGAAGTTTCTTTTGTGTATGAGGTAGAATTTTTTACAAGGCAAAGGAAAACATAACGGAATCATGTCGCATTGGGCTCTGATCTTTCTTGTGTGTCAAGAAAATTGCTTAAAAGTATTCCTTCTTTCCACCTTGGAAATAAAGTGAAATAGCTGCAAAAGAGACACAGGTACTCACACTGATGAGTAACTAATGTTATTGTGAAACATTCATTTCAGAAACAGGACTTCTGTATAGAGTCTGGAATCACAGTTGTCCTGACATATGCTCATATATCAGAAAATGTCAGGTGGAATATGTGAAGTGTATTGTATTACCTAAGCTCTTGGAACTATGCTCAAGAGTTTGTGTTTTATCTGAGATAGGCATGTGGCCTCTGCATGAATTCCTTGATAAGTCTTGATAAAAGGCTTCATTTGACCCTGTCATATTGGGATCGTTCTAATAAAAATGTTCAATAGCTACAGCAGGCAGCAGAGGAAGAAGCCAAAGCCCTTGATGTGACTCCAAATCTTTATAAGATTCTGAGAAATAAATATATTTCAAAGCTTATGACACATTTTTTTTCATTCTGCTCAAATTTAGGATTAAAATATTACCAGACTTCAGCTTTAATTAATTTTGCAAATATTTCTTTCATTAAGGTTTTAGAATAACCCAGTAGGAGTTTCCTTATTCCACTAAATGCCTGGCATTATAGTATCTCTTTACATGCATACACTTAGCACCCAGTACTTAGATGTATTTCCATGCTTCTTACACCAAAGCACAAACTGTAGTAACAGCTGTACAAATACTATAATTTCTATTTACTTTCTTCTACTGCTATTATCTGCTGTTATTCCATTTTCTCAGAGAGAAATCTGCCATAAAGGAGCTGTAAGGCAAGTTGCTTCCTGAACATTTGAGTTGATATAGGTGTTGGCACGCTCTCTAATTTAAGCAGCTCCTGGAAGAATCTAGCAGTTCTTCTAGCAACAAATAAAAGAGATTGGATATAATTCATGCATGCAGTCATTCATGTGTCTGTAGTAAAATATAGTCCACTCTGGATGAGGCTTTTAACCCAGAGATGCTGTAATCTCATCTGGTCTGTCCTAAAGCTTAGTAAAACAGTTTTACAGTACCAAACTCCATATAAGTTTAGAAGTGTTTGTCCTTGAGACACTGGGATGTCCTGAATAAAAATGTTCTGAGGCAGAAGTTGAGAATGTTTTCCAAATTAATGGTTAACCAAGCCAATTTAGAAGCAATCTATTGGAATAATTTAGTCACTTCATTTTGTCATTAGAACTTTGATTATTTTTCCCGCTCATTTCATTTATTATTAGCAATGATGAACCATGAAGTAGAAACCAGTGAATAAGTTATCTAGGAGCCATGGACAAAAAGATCTTTGCATGAATCCATGAGACAGTTGATTACTCAATACAGTTATTTCTCTCAAAACCTATCTCAGGAAACTCTTTTGTTCATCCAAGCTTTTCATGTGTCCTGCTCTATTCAAACCATTGCCATTTTCACAGGTTTATCAGCCCATAAGAAGGATACTGTTTAGTTATTACTCTTCTCTCTAAAGCTTTTTCAAGGGCTGGGTCCAGAGTAGAGATGGCAATGCCACTGTGGCAGTAGAGTTTTTATGCCATTCTCAGAGACTCCACTGGCTAGCCTTGCAGTTGCCATCATATCTTACACCTCCTGGAGGGGATTTGCAATAACATTTAGTGTTTTCTGTCTCTTCACCACTGATGATGAGAACTAGCAAGTCAGCCAGAGCAGTAGAAGCAGTGTGCAAGCAATGATATATGAAGACCTAGATTATATTATTTTAGGATTATTACAATAAAGCATTCTGTATTGACATTTAAAAGTTTTTAAATGTGATTGTAAAAGTGACAAAATTAGGGGTAAATGTGTTTCTTTGTCAGGCAGTCAATCTGAGGTGTTAGTTACTTACTGATACACGATCAGATTTGTTATCAATTAAATTCCAGACAAATTTTTTATGAAACTTACAACTGACTAGAATATTTAAAATTACTGCATATATAAGTGCTTTGTGCTATTTGGAGTATTTGCTGATATACAAATTATGAGGAATATTGGCAGTAGTATTTTCAAATTACCAAGCCAAAGTTGTGGTGAGAAAGCAACAATCACAAGTACGCTACTAAGAGTTAAATAAGGTATTGTCTTTAAACTGTTAATTTCCTCAGAGTTCACACACAGTTAATGTTTTGTATGTTTGATATCTAAATCTGATATTCAATGTTAAAATTATAGAAGCATAGAATGGTTGGAAGGGACATTTAAGATCATCTAGTTCCAACCCCTGTTTCAGGCAGGGACAACTCCCTCTAGACCAGGTTGCTCATAGCCCCACCCAGCCTGGCTTTGAATGCTTCCAGGGAAGGGAGAATCCACAGCCTCCCTGGGCAACCTGTTCCAGTGTCTTACCACCCTCACAGTAAATAATTTCTTTCTAATATCTAGTCTAAATCTACCCTCTTTCAGTTTAAAACCATCCCCCTCATCCTGTCACTATCTGCCCTTATAAAAAGTTCCTCCCCAGCCTCTAGGCCCCCTTCAGGTACTGGAAGGCCACAGTAAGGTCTCCCCAGAGCCTTCTCTTCTCCCTGTCCTTGTAGGAGAGGTGCTCCAGTCCTCTGATCATCTTCTCCTCTGTACCTTCTACACCATCTCCTTTTCTTTCTTGTGTTGGGGGCTCCACAATTGGACACAGTACTCAGGGGAGGGTCTCACAAGGGCAGAGTAGAGGGGCAGAATCACTTCTGTCAATCTGCTGGTCATAATTCTCTTGATGCAACCCAGGATACAGTTGGTTTTCTGGGTTGCAAGCACACATTTCTGACTCAGGTTGAATCTCTCATCAGTCAACACTCTCAAATCCTTCTCAGGGCCACTGTCAAGCCATTCTCTGCCCAACCTGTGTCTGTGGTTGAGATTACCCCAACCCAGATGCAGGACCTTACACTTGGCATTGTTGATCTTCATGAGGTTGGCACAGGCCCACCTCTCAAACCTGTCCTGATCCCTCTGGATAGCATTCTTTCCATCTAGGGTATTAATTGCACTGCTCAGTCCACGTATCAATTAATGTGTGCAATTAATACAAAGTTAAATTTTGTAGGACTTAGACTGGCTTTGATAAGAAATAACAAGTAAGTTGCTTTACCCTATTCTATAAGAAGTTACTTAAGGTAGTGTGTGAAAGAAAAATTCCAGTTGAGATGAGGTTGCTCAGGTAGCTAAGTAGATTTGGCTATTGTCTGTGGCAGCATTGCTCAGTTACAGAAAATCTTGCTGGTCAGGTAGATACAAAAGTTTGAAAGTAGTGATAAAAGAAGAGTAAGTCAGAATGTAAGATACTATAAGCAGATTTCTGGATGTGTGTGTGTGTACATAGGTGTAAACCTACGTACTATGGCTGCTTATACATAAAGAAAAAGCAGAATGAGATAACCACAGCGTTTAAAGAATTTTCCTCCTTTTTGCTTTTCTTATTTGCCCTTTAAGATTACTTTGAATAATTTTTGTTACATAAGGGTCAAGCATCTGACAATTCTCGGTTTCTGAATTATATGCAAATATGTTCAGAATGCTTGCTGCTGCATAAAACCAAAATGTTAATGTCTTTACTAAGTCAAATTAAATTTTAATGACCCTGGTTTAATTTTTCTTTTAGTCCATTCATGTCTTTTAAATAGCACTGAATGTGATTCAGTTGTCTTCTAATATCACAGCTGACCTGAATAGCCTTTTCAATTAGCCTTATAGATGAAGCAGATCTGATAGATTTTAAATAAAGATCTCTCTTTATTGGTTAAATGCTGATATTCACAGCTCATTTAGTCTATCTACTGAGATGCAAAGTCAAAAGAACAACAATTTCTTTGTCCAGTGTTTGTGAAGATTTTGTGGAGATGAGACAGAAGGTATCACAGGATCTTTGCTTTGCTTTGAATGGAATAATAGAAAAAGGAGCTCAAAAAGATCTAAGTAAGACTTTAAGAAGATACATGATTATTTTTTAATACATTACATGCATTAAAAGCTTTTTAAGAAATGTTGAGGAAAAAATTAGCTAAGAGTGCTGGATTCCCTAGTGAATTTATTCTGACACCTAGCAAACAATCTCTAAAAAGTGAATGTATGTTTAGAAATCTACCATAGCTCATTGAAAAGCATCTTTTATGCTTCTGTAGCTGTGTGATTGTTCTTGTTTTTGGAAGACTGTTCCTCAAAACCTTCAAGGTGTAAGAGAGACTGCCTACTGTGATAAAACCTTCGCTACTTGTGGGGGCAAGCATGGGGAAGGAGGCCTCTGGGTTGAATGCTCAGCATGGGTTATAACAAAAGCAGTCTGGGCTGTCTGCTATTTAGAAGAGCTGGGATGTGGAAGATTTGTACTCAAGATGTATCATTTCTGTTTGCTTTGGTTGTCGAAGTGCAAAAGAATGGTAATGTCATCCACTAGAGAAGATTTCAGTTCTGACCTCTGTTTTGCCCTTTTAGATGCTTAGGAATATCAAGTTATAAGCATGCACACAAGTACCTTGTTTCCTCCTGACGTGAAGTCCTAGCTCTGAAACAAATACCAATCTATCCTGATGGCTGGCTCGTTAGAATCACCTAAGTGGAAAGAAGCAGTGACAGCTGTCAGTACAAATAACAGCACTCTGAACTCCAAACTCCAGCTGTGCGTTGCAGTGTCACTCTTTAAGGTAACACATTGTAAAGAATTCCAAAATGTTAAAGCAAGTTTTTCATTATTTAGACCATTTCCTGGGTGAGTTTGCCAAAGAGAATGGTTTGAAGTTATGAGAAGACATTATATACCCACATATAGTTCCAGTGTTCGTATAAAAAAAGTATACTTAATAACCTATATGCTGTTTACCATTCCTATTTTAATACAAGTAGCAATAAAAATGATTGTGTTTTTATTAGATTAAAATTATTCAATTAGATTATCATTGAAATTATTTAGCATGTTAGAACAATTGGCATATACAGTACTGATTACTACTGTTATTAGGAAAATGAAAGATGTAAATGACAGAATTCCAGTGTGACTTATACAAAAAACTACATTTTGGAAGGGAATATCTTCCACATTTTCCTGAATAGGTTTCTCCCATATAGTGTCATTTTTTCAGTGAGCATAAAGCTCATTTATTAAATAAGATCACAAATTGTCTTTTCCATGGGATACAGCATTGCGCTGATATGGTTTGAATAGGATGCTATTTCATTTCAAAAAAGTTCAAATCAAACCCAATGGCTCCAGGCACTGTTACAAGATACAGTCTGGAGATGGGGTGTGGGGACGGGGCAAGTATAGCATGTTACAGAGCATACTGATTGTGCTAAACTTGATTTATTAGTCTAATTTTATTAACTGGAAAATCACTTTCCTATACTAAAGGTGAACTGTTTCTCTTTGAATGTTTTGGTAATTTGGGAGTACATTAGTATGATATGCCATGGGGGCATAAAAGCTGTTATGATTAAAAGGAAGTTGTACAAATAATTGGTACCTGACATTGCCACGAACAGAGATGTATTCACAGACTGAATAAGCTTCATTTTCAAAATCTGTAGTGAGAACAAAAAGTAACACTTTATAAGAAAATCTCAGGCAAGATCAGTGATGATAGCCTTAGAACTACTCTGTAGCAGAGTTGTGTTATACGTGTTGCAGTTAATTTGAAGTTCATGAAATAGTGCTCATATGCAGCCTGCAAACTGTGGTCAGAGGTACAGAAACCTCTGTGAAGCAATGGCATTTGAAGATCACTGGAATATTTTGATTCAGGGTTTGGCCAAGAAATTGAAATGGCAGCTTGGATTAAAACATTTCCTTCTCATTTATTTTTAATTGTCCACACAAATCCTTGTTTTATCACGTATTCCTGACCAACTCTGCTAAATCTTTATTATAAACAACAGACTTAATGATTACAGAGAGAATAAACCATCAATTATAGTTATTCAGAATTGGTAACAAAATTAAGCTCTAGCAAATATTGCTCAGTCATTAGAGATTTTTGATTTTTTTTTGATTTTTTTTTGCATTTTACATGGGCATTCCTATGAAGCGGGAATAGTCACAATAATCAGAAAATAAACATCTCTTGTAAATGTTTGGCATGAAGACAGATAGTATCTTGCATAGATTTTTGAAATGCTCAGCCCGGGAATTTAAACAGATAGATTTTAACTCTCTGGCCAGGAAGTATGTTGACGTAGGATATTTAAAATACACTACTTGTAAAGTGTTTGCTGTAAGTGGATGAGCACTAAGGGTTTTACAGGCTGAATCACAAATAACCATAGGATAAAATGTATTCATGATGATACATAAAATTGATACATAAAAACTTTTAAAGTTATAGAGCTCTAGGTTCAAGGAGGACTTGTGGTAGTGGAGAGAGTGGAATGTATTCAGGGAAAAATGAAATAGAAAGCTACAAAGAAAAATTGAAGAGATTTCAGAAAAAAAGTGACAATGTAAAAGAAAACCATAAAAAAACTGGGGGTCATAGTCAAGATATGTATGACCTTGATGAAATGGGTAGTGTAGTCTGTTGGATAATTCTAGTTCTCAGATTTTTTACTACAAAATAATTTCTTCTAGCTTGCT
>JAOWBP010003659.1:19428618-19452003 GCA_028571105.1 Tragopan temminckii
TGAAATGGGTAGTGTAGTCTGTTGGATAATTCTAGTTCTCAGATTTTTTACTACAAAATAATTTCTTCTAGCTTGCTTCCAAAATCCCAGCAACTCGAAGTGGGAATGGAACAAAAGGGGACAGATAGTAATTAAAAATTGTTTAGATTGCAATTGAAAATTATCCCTTCTCTTTTAGCAGACCACTCATATAGGTTGGAGAAAATCCAGTTTGCACTTAAAATCCTTAATGAGCTCATCCTTTTACCAAATGGAGGTGAGGGAAAGGGCTCTATGTGGCCTCATTACTGAGGTTTCTGAGCTTTATCTTCTCATGAAGGGTCCAAGTGCAAGCAAAAGCTAAAAGTTCTATTTTGGTATGTGAACATTTGTCCAAAGAAGAAGCAAGATTCCTTTGAGATATGCTGTTTATGGGACTTTGATTCAGCTTTGGTTTATTCTGAGCTCTGTTCAGTAGTTCTTCTGTGAACATTTTTCCCCTTCATGACTGTCCCTAGACTCTACTCCATATGCACCTGAAGGATATAGGTTACTGCTTAGTAAAGCAGGAAAAGAAGAGCTGCCACTCTTACTGAGAGTGTCTGAGTAACCAAGTCCAACACAGAGTCTTCGAGGAAGTCTGGCACATCATATTCAAATGCTGAATGCTTTTTTTTTTTTTTTTTTTGCCTTCACTGAATGAATGCTTGGTACATGTTTTATGCCCTAAGGTTCCTGTGCAAATGTGACAGCAGCTATAAAGATCCCATTGAATTTTATCTCCTCTCTGTTCTTGGGGCATGGATCCTTGTAACACTGAGAGACCTGCAGATGAAACTGTTACTTTTGTCCAACAGAAATCAGACAAAAACTCTGCCAGCTGTCCTAGGCTAAGTTCCCAGCAAAAAAAAAAAAAAAAAAAAAAAGCAGGGTTAGTGATGGTTAGTCAGTTTGCAATAAAACATGCATAGGTTTAGCAGCAAACAAGCGTCTATTTCCTGTTGTTTTTTTGGGGGGGGCAACCATATTTAAGCATCTCTTCTGTTTATAAACACTGGTGTGTGCCCCTAAGCAGTTCAGGACAGAAGTGGATGCAATTTATTATGTTTTGTCTTTGTGGTTCTCCTTCAGCGGGCATTTCTTACTCAGAGAGCTTTCTGATGCATCTTATGTCTCCAAGTATATTTCTTATTGTTCATATAGTAAGATAATTCTATTTATTAGTATGTTTTACTCATAAATGTCTCAAGGCACATATACTAGGGATGAAGTTTTCTGAATATTTTGCTCTCAGTTGGTGAGCAGTTACTAAGCTGTATAATGTTATCCTATGATCCACTGTTTGCCAAAGTCATTTGGCAGCCTCAGTTGCCGGGCGGGTCAGTGTTTGCAGGATCAAATGTCTGTTGTTAGGAATAAAGAGATTAAAACAGAGTTCTAATTAAAATATGTAATATGCTGCATTATTTCTACCATGGTTTTATTCCTAGAAAGCTGGCTTGAGAACAGGCTAGTTGTAGCACAGCCTACTCACTGCACGTTCACTGTTTAGTAGAAGTCAAAGTTTATTGTAGACTGCTTAACTGCTGTAAAGACAGTTGACAGCACGAAGAATGATGTTTTCCTGACAGATAATCATGAGGAAAGATGCAAGCATTAGTGACCTTGTATTATGCTTAGAGCAACCAGAGGGTATGTTTCACAGACCCCTGTGAGCAAGAGCAGCCATAACATTGTAATTAAGTGTGACATGATCATGTTAGTGGTGTGTGGACATGATAATGAGGAGGTAACTGCTGGTAAAATGTTTTTGGTTAGGATGTGAGTCAGAAAGGACATTTTCTACATGTCATGTAACAAGGATAAGATTAAAAAGGTTAAAAATAAATCATATAGGAAATGCCTACTACAGGAGGTAGTCAGAAATAGTCCTTTTTGTTGCTTTTAATTTGAGGATGGTGGAATTTATCATGGATTTTTACTATGTTGTTGGGGAATTGGACAGATATGTATCAGGATATATTACTGAAGAATGAAAAAATCTGCACTAAATAGAGAGCAGCAGAACCTGATAAGAGGCTCAATTATAATCATTGGCTATGATAGCCATTTTATAGAATTTGTAAAGGATTATTGTGGAGAACAAAACAAAAGCCATTGAAACCTTTTGAGATGTCTCTTACATGCAAGTTTACAAAATCTTAGTTTGTAAACTAATAACCTCACATATTAGTTTGTAAACTAATAACCTTAGATCCTTTATGTTATGTTAATAATCAAAGTCTGCAGAAAATGTGCCTTTTATTTTGGCATCTTATATCTAGACACAGTTCTAGTAAGTAAACATAGCAACTGTTCTTGGTTACTTGATTCCGTTGCATAGGTTACTGCATCCAGTTTCTTGTAGTTTATCCACATTGGTAACAATATCTTTGTTAAACTGTTGCTTACAAAGTGTCTCAATATTGATTTTGTACTGTACATTTGTATCTCTAGTATTAAGAGTACTGCATCTGAAATCAGTAAATGTAGATGATATATCCAGCATTTAAATATCATAAATGAAATGTGAACAACCTATTGGTGTCTTCTATTAAAAATGTCAGTGAGAGTCTTGACCTTGATCTCAGTTGTATCATAACAGAAAAAAATGGTTTTTTTGTGTGATTTTTGACAATTTGCATGACAAGAAGTAGTGACCCAGGAAATGCATCTTCATATTTCACCTAAAGAAATAAACAAATGTAGTTACAATCAGAACATGAAGACACTCTCAGGATGTCCTGTTATTCTGGGCATATTGCAACCCAGTGCAGATTAAAAAAGATTATATTCAGAAAGAAGTCAGATCAAGTTTTTTAGAAAAATATGACATGACATCTCTTTTAGAGAGTCTCTAAAAATATATGAGTATAACTCTATAATGTCTGGATCAGGAAAAGGGCCACAGAGAGAACACTCCAAAGTTTTATTTTCATACAGAATATCTCATTGCCTTAGTTTAGGAGTTAAAGAATAATCACAGAAAATTTTAGTTTAGTATTAAATCAACTAAGCCTTGAAGCAGAGCAAGGGAATTTTGTAAAGGAGAGTAACAAGATTTCACTGTGGTGCGATTTATTTAAGGTAGGAGGTAGATTTAATGATAGACTTCTTTGTACTTTAAAAGAGTTTTCCAGTAAGCTGATACTTTTGGAGTATATTAGGAGACTTTCTCTGTGGAGATGCAGTATTCCTTTGCCTCTACTCTTTAAATGCCTTTCTAAAATGGAATAACACACTTTGGCCCAAAAAGTGTAACAGTTTCAGCTCCAGGAAACTGCTACTAGGGTGACTATCTTGGCAAAACACTGATGCAGACTGGCAGACAAAGTTTTAATTTCAATTTATATTTGAAAAAATTATGGTGAAATGAGCATGTTTGTTGTATCTCATAATTCTGGTGTAAAATATGTTCCCTTTAATTGTAAATATTGTTTTTTTTTTTTTTTCTGTAATTCTTTAGTTTTCTAAATTAATCCCAAAGGTTAAGATAAACTCTTCTTCCTTCAGACCAAATTAGTAGATTACACAGTCCAAATTATGTTTCAAAAGACAGCTAGCTCATTTTCTCCAGACTGTTGCTTCTGTAAAGTCCCCAACTACCTTACTTGCAAGAGGAATATGTAAGTGTATTTATGGAAAATGTCAGCCTGCAAAGACCAAACAGTTCACTTTAAAATTTCCAGGAAGAGAGCAGTCATTAAAACCAAAGGTGTGGTGCATACGCACCAGGTTTACACTGCGTGTAATATTTTTCCAGAAGTAGTTCAGAAATTATTTTCTTGATAGATAGGAAGTCTTGACTCAAACTCACCAGCCTGTGGCTGTATGATAGCAATGACACAACTATCTAAATTTTAAATTAACATATATTTTATGCCATTATATGGAATGGATGATTAAAATACCTTAAAATAATCACAACTAAGTGGAATTTGACTTCATAAATTAGCTTGTTTTGTCTTTGTGACTGACTCACTTGCATGAACAATTACTTGAACCCAAAGTAATCATACTGTCAGCTCAAACAGAAGTCTCAATCTTATTTTATTTTAGGAGTTAGGATGAGGTGAGGTGTTACTGTCATTTTTTTTCTGTGTGGTGCATACAAGTAATTTATTTCTCAGTTCAAGGAATTTTAATAGAAAATCTGTCATGTTTATATAACTTCCAGTACAGCTGAGCAGGAAGCACACAGGAACCTTTCTTTTTATGGTAGGTTGATTCTATAGATTGTCCCATCACTTCCAAATAAGTGAAACCGAGGCTGAACATCTAATATAATTCCGACATTCTGAAAATGTGCTTGTTTCCTTCCTTGCGTAAGTATTAATATTTGTCTTTTAAATCATCCAAAGTGAAAATTTTGATTTTTGGAAATGCCAAAGCAGTCATGCACAGTAAAGTACATTTTGATGAAAGTTTCTGTAACAAAGGAATATAGCAAAGGTAAATAATCAGTTTAAAACTCTCAAGGGGCTTAGCTAGAAAGAATCAAAATCAGGTGGGTTTGAACGCACAACTTTAATTCTACAACCAGAAAGCTTAAACACAGCAAAAATATTGCCATAAAACTTTGTTAATTTTCTTGTAGTGACAGCATAAAACCCTTTTTCTTTCTTCTTTCATAATAATATATAATGTCTTAAAAAAATATATATATTAATGATGAGATTCTAAGTAAATAGAGTAGAAATTCTGAACCAGCTAATTTTGTTTTGGACAATAAAATCTAAATGAGTAAATGGAAACTTCCTTAGTTGCAAAATCATTTATTTCCTGTTAAAAAAATATAAGTGCGACAAATAGCTTCATAAACGCATTTTTAAAAATGTGCAGCTTTCATAATTAATAATGCAGACTGTTGTCTGCTTATTTCAGTAAATAAATTGAATGCAGCTGACCTTTCCATTTTCCTTCCTGAATTATTAATGATTCTGGTTATCACTGGATTATTGTTCTAGCAATACATATATTGTTTAGCTGAAGTTTGAGTTTGCAGTTTGCAGCTAATTCTGTTTAAAATGTGTTACTTCAGTAGATTGTGTACCAGCTGAGATGGAAACAAAAAAAAAAAAAACCAACCAAACAAGGAAAATTTTATGGCTTACAAATCCAGAATGTCAGTGCATTTCATCTGTTTGGTTCCACCTGCAGGCAGCTGGAGTGCTTGTGCTACCTATAGCCAGCTTGTTTTTCCACGTCTAAATACATCATGATGGTAAATTCAACTTTGTGTCAGGACACCACCAGAAAGTGAACATAGCACTTGAATTTGTATTGAATCAGAGCAGTATCTCTATACAATAGTGAATCCAGATCTGCCAGTTTCTGGGACTTTGTCCTGAGAAGTGCAAGTTGTTTGTCAACTCCAAAGAAGTTAGGGAACACAAATGTTCATGTATTCAGAGTTCTTCTAGAGGAAGATCAGATGAAGTCCTATAAGTCTCAGCACTCTCTTTTAATTATCCCATGTTTCTTGGCAGAGAGAGGGAGAAGTCATTTCCTTTAAATTTTTTTAAAATTTGTTTATTTGTTTGTTTGTTTGTTTTTTACAAAGATCATCATGTTCTTGGAGACATCTAGTGTTTTTGTTTGCACTAATTTCTTTGTTGCATTCCTTATAAGTAGTAGTTGAATTTCCTTGGTTCTCAGTCTGCGTAATTCTGCAGTCTTTAAGCCTTTGAATTAAGCCGGAAGACACTGGGTATTTCAAGTTATCTGAGAAAGCCTGGTCTGCACCTTATCCTCAGTTCAGCCTTCATGTATATTGGAATTTTGTTTTTCTCCTTCAGATTTCAGAATAATTAAAATTTTACTGTTCTTGGTAACCAAAATCACTGTACTTCTGTCATAGAGAGTTTAAGAGTGAGAATTTGCTGCATGTTGTCATAGAAAATGATGACAGTAGAATTTGCACTTGCAAACTAGTTTAGTGACTTAGGACTAAAGCATCATCTCTATGCCCTTAGCTTTGTGCAGAATATATGAGGTCTCAAAGCCACATCAGTATTCATTGGAGTGAATATGTTTTTCAAATAGTGTTGAAAGGGTTTTGCTTCAGCACTGATTTATGCATGCAGGAAGTTTCTATGATGTCATTTGAAATTCTTGATTGGAATGGAGTATAATTTAAAGAAATTGCCAAGGCAGCAAAAACAAAACTTCAGCAATGTATTTTATTTAAATAAAATTGTGACAGATTGGTATGGTACGTTACATAAGCTTTAAAAGTTTGAAATTATAAGGAGAGCTTCCAGGTACAGTTGCAATATTTACATAAATTGAGACAGCACTCTTGGTGAATTAAAGCTTAAATATAGCTTTGTTTTGGTTGGTGAATTTATGTGAAATACAGAATTCAGCAGTCTAGAGCTGTTAGTAGCAAGAAGTGTAGTACACAAGCCAGAGACAAATATATATCATCAGGGTATAATTGATGACAGCCACATTCAGATATTTGTGTCGCTGAAAGCTGGAAGACAATTATGTAATTTAAGTAGTGCAACTGTTATAATACCTAGAAATAGTCATACTTTCTAATTAAGAAGCAGGTGGTTAAATTCTTGCATGGCCATTCACCTATTTTGCAGTCTCTCAGGAGTAACAAAGCTGGTACGGACTGGTTTTATAATCAATTTCACTTTTTCTTTCCTTTAAAGAGGTGAAAGAAATCTTTTCAGCATTTTTGCATTATAATATTTTTAATCCGTTAAGTAGTTTTTAATACAGATAATGTGATATAACTTTACAATATAATGGATAATTTGCTTTTAGTAATACAGTAAGTTATTTAAGTCTTTCAGTGAATAACCATTCTTTGTCTTTTTTTTTTTTTCTTTTTTTTTCTTACTGTGAGAAAGTAGCATCAAATATCTGCTAAACTTGAAAAAAGACATCAGCATGACATGAAGAGGAGTACCCAGGTGTCTTGCATTCTGAGAAATATTGTCTAGGTTTTTTTTTGGGTCAGAAAATTAAAAGGCTCACACAGTCAGGCATAGCATACACTTGGTCTTTGAAAGTATATTTAATGAGAGATCAGGCAAATGGCATGCGTTGCTATACTTCTTTGAGGCAATGTAGTCACTGAGGGTGAAATTAGGTTTTATGTAAGATTTAACTGGTACTGCACAGGTTTTGCACCAAGTCTCTGTGCCTCAGTGATTTTTCCCTGTCAGAGCCCATCTCACAGAAATATGCCAAGATGTGGTCCATTCTGCTACAGCAGGTGACACATTACCCCAAGTTGAGACAAGAAAGATGATCACAGTTAATGCATTTTCTGCACTGTTTTCCTAACTTTCTCATCTACTGATGCTCCATAGCGTTCATGTCCTGCTGAATAAATAGAAGTGAAAGTGCTGGTTTTGTGCATGCTATATTAAAAGTATATTCACTTATGGTTAATAAATAAACTTTCTGCTCCTAGAGGGAAAAGGATTTTTTCACAGCTGCTTCAGCACAGAGTTGAATTAAATTCAAAAATAAAATAAATGGCTTCCGTTGCTATAGAAAATAGAGTTCTGCCTCTGCTTAATTAGAATTAGTGTTACACTGGACAAGGAAAGTAACATTTTAATGAAGTGTCCATCCTCAAGCAATTCTAAGAGGACACCTGCTAACCTTTGCCAAATACTTACACAGCTCAGCTGAGTCTGTGTTGGACAATTTGGCTGTGTGAAAAATCTTCTAAATGCTATCTTTGGCAATTTAAACCTTTGTAGAACACAAGCCTGATTTACAGCTGTCCAGGAGATTGCTGGCTCAGTTTCTGTTTTCATTTTGAAGGCAGCCTAAACCAAAATTACTTTATTCTTAAATCGATGCAGAAATAGTTCTTCAGAATAAACTACAAAGATTTCTTTTGCAAGAAAAGCTACAGCATTCCGTTTTTACCCAAAAATTGCCTCCTAAGAAGTCAGAGTATGTCTCATAACTGTGTATTATCCTTTTAGTTAGATGTATTGTGAAGTCAAATTTGCATTTAATTGTCTTTGCTGGTGGCAGAATTTATTTCAGTTAATTTGATTTGATTATTGCCATTTCAGCCATTAATCAGCATCCTATTAAAACATCTCACAGCTATTAACTATGCCTTCAAGGAGCCCTGTGCTGTACAACCAAGGAAAAATTATCCCTGAGGACAGAGGTTCCAAAATTTTATTTTGATATTGAGCACAACATTTGGGTCAGTTTGGGTTTGGATTTCCTAAAATATTTAAATCATTTTTCATTGACTGCCCTATTCTTATGTAAACCAAGTCCATCACGCTGACTGAAATGCCAGACACTCAAATCAGAATCCAGCTGCAAAATGTATGTGTAACTACCCCAAGCTCTGGGTAATCTTACTACCTCTCCACTTTGGTGGAAGATATATACTGTGACTTCCGACTCATCAAATTCAATGAACTATAAAATGAAATCTTGCCACTGGTGTCTTCTCCAGTTTTGTGTCTCTGCCACATAAGATAGAAGTGTAAAGATCATGAGCCTAGAGAGCAAGAGAAGTTGTTGGTAGAGTTTGACATGGTTGAGTGCCCTTAGTTTATTTTGGCTGAATGTTCCTCTTCCACCCTCCCTCTGCTGACAAAGTAATCGGTGCATGCTGCAAGTCAGACCTGTGAACAGTTATTCTCTGCATTCTGTTCTCTCTGTTTTCTCCGTGTCAGTGTTTTTGGACTGTTAACTTTGGTTGAGCTGCTTTTGCACTTCAGTGAGCATTTATTTTCTTGCTATCTGTTCTATATGTATGTGAATCAATGTTGCATTGACACTCAAATCTAAATGCTGTTTTGAAAATGTGAAGCTGACCTGAATATTAAGAACAACTGCTGAGCTAAAGGTGACTGTGATTTTAAGAGCAGTTTATGTGTGGTATACAAGGTTTAGCTGGTCATTTATGATAGCAACAGACTGATATCATTTATGCTATACTACTCAGGCTGTTAATACTCTGAATAGTATTGATCAGAATACACAATAGAGAGTTTCTGAGGAAATAGCCTCAAATAAATGTAACATTTTTTTTTTTTTGTAAACCGGAAGAACATTTCTGTCACAAACAAGACAATTTTTAAACTTTTCTTTAGCTGTTTATCCAGTTCTTGTTGCAAACGCTCAGAAACATTGTCATTTCTTCTATTCAGCAAAATCTTTCACCATAAAATCACCATTGCAGAAGCCCTTTTACAGACCTGCTTCTACTCTGTTCCTTAGAACGTGCCATGTTCTTTCCTGTCACTGTATTATTTGTATACCTCATAGAGGTCAATGACATTTTGCATCAATGAAGTCAACTCTAGGTCCAGATTTCAATCCTGAAAAATATTTCAGAAGGCAGTGTGTTGAAATAATTTCTAATTAAATTATGTATTCAGTAAATTAACTTATGTAAAACCTGACGGTTTTATTTATTAATCTACTTTGCATTTTTTTATTAAACTGCTAGTAACTCACCCCTGAATGGGAACATTAGCATAGTTGTTCAAAATGGCATTAAAATCTGTAGTGTTTCAGTCGAGAACAAATCATGAATGTCATTTCTTATTACTTTGTAATTAACTGAATTTTTCTCTTCTGGGTTTTAAGCGGTCCAGGATGTTACCTTCACTGTATCATCTCTAGCAGTGTTACAATCCAGTACTTCCAACTAAACTTTAACAGGTTGTTTTGTTTTTTTTTTCTCCTTATGGTGGGGGTCACCAGAAGAGTGTAGCTCTTCGTAGTTTGAGTGGAAGTAACTCAGAATCATTTTCATATCTGGCTGTAAGTAATTGTCCTTCTCTAGTTCCATGTCTCAGCAAAGTCTGCTTAGTAAGCGAACTCACAAACATGCAAAGTACCTAGGATTTGGAATTTCTTTCCCTCCTTTTCTGAGAAGGCATATGCTGGTGGAAGACTGGTAGTGGTACCTTAACCAGGTCTATGGTTATTAGAGACAGAATTACTGTGCTACTTCTCTTTGATCAAACTCAGTTTATACCACACAGTAATTTGACATTACTTGTACAGTGAGAGTTAGATCAGACCCAGTGCAGAGGACACCTCCCTAGAGTAAAAATATGACATAAATATTGGAAGAGTCAGAAACATTTGAAATGTGTATGCATATGTGTGGGTGTTTGAATATAGCTGTAATTGTATGTTTGACTATGTATACATGCTAATGATAATATCAGTCTCCCCCAGGATCATATATTTTTATGTCACCTATGTTTGCTATGTCTTAAAGGGGTGATTGTGCTTCTTGTCCTAGGTCTCTCTGCTGCCTAAACAAAAGTTCATTGTGCTGTACTACAGTTTGTTCCTGAAGCTATGTGTAATGTTCTGCAACATTTAATCCATTTTCCATTGCCACACAATCATTGCTTCAGCAATTTCATTTGGTCTTCCTAGATGTTTATGCATCTTGCTCATCTAAATTCAAGGAAATATTCAAATGGATTCATATTTTCAAATCACTTGGGGATGTCTGTCTAGGAGCTGCCCTCCCTGTATTATCCAAAACAAGAATGCAGAGAAGATAGCACTCAATTTAACACACAATCATTTCCTGTATTTCTTCTTACAAATAAAGGAATTTTCTTTGTCTTCAGTACCGGCTTTCAGCATTTGTCTACTGCCCAGCTTGCTCTGCAGATGACTTTCATCTGGATTCTTTTTAATCTCAGCTCTTTAGAAGAAAGGGAGATTTATAACCCATGATATTTTGTTCACACTCTTCATGCACTATCTACTCTATGTAGTATTGATCTGAGTTTCTTTTTACCAATTTTCCTATTCTTCTGTATCAAAATGTGTTTAAACACTAGAAAGATCAAGAAAGTAAGAGTTTAAAAATCTTACCACTTTTATTGATTGCATAGAAATCCCCAATGACCCGATATCTTTGCTATTTTTCCCAATAGCAATCATTGTTCACACAGCTATTTAGTAACAGTAGTTTTTTCTTATTCAGTGTAAATGTTGCAGTTCAGACAGGTAAAACTTCCATTAATATTTTTAATATTTTTTTCAGTCTACTGAATCAGATAGTTAATATTATTGGTAATGTTCTGTTTTATTAAATACAATACAGTGCCGTCACAGAATCATTAAGGTTGGAAAAGACCTCTATGATCACCTAGTCCAACCTTCCACCAACCACCAGTATTGCCCTCTAGCACACTGTTGCCCATCAAACAGACTAACTCAGAATGTTAGACAATATCCAGTGTTAAGGAGTGCATGTGCCTTCCTCAATAATATTTTCCCACAGTTTTACCAGGAATAAAAGGTATATTCATATAGAATGAAGCCTGAAATGTCTATGACAAATCTATTTCTGTCCTCCATTATTTCTTCCCACTTCACTGTTATATTTTCTGGCAGTTGAATGAGTGTATGATTTGAAGGTTCATTATGTAATTAATTCTCATTGTTTCTTTGCTAATTAATACAGTTGATCAGATATTGAAAATTAGCCCTGTTAGTCCTCTAGGCTCTTGCATACTCTTTGCTACAAGCATTTGATTACAGCCTCTGATATCAGAGGTGGTGCTCTCATGTGCAAGCACTGAAGGATTAGGCACCACATAAACCTCATTCAACGCTTACAGTGCTATCATACTATCAACAAGAACTTTGTCTAAATGAGGGATAGAAAATATTTTCTTAATGGATGGAGTTGTGACTGTAATGTAACTTACAAAAAGAGGAGGAAGACAGAGAGTTTTCCACTTACAAAATGAAAATTTCTTGTAAAGAGAAATACAAATTTGCTAGCTTGTCTGCAGTCCAAGCTCTGAGAAGACTGAGCCAGTGTGCCAAAGTTATCTCTAGTGATCTTCCTGTTTATCTTCCGAATCTTGAGTGGCTTCTTCCTCCAGAAGTGATTGTGCTAAGATTATTTTGAGAGTTGATTAAATTACAGAATGGCAGACGTGGAGAAAGAATAAACTGTTCTGGAAAGCCTGATACTAAAGTGGATTCCTGGCTTAAAATTTTTTTTTTTTTTTAAATCAGCCAGCAAAACGAAGATGTCTCTGCATTTCTTATCAGAAATCAGGAAAATCATTTTTTATTTATCAGAAAGAACAAATCTGAGGTAAAACATTCAAACTGAGAATAGGTTCATTCCACAGCAAGGTTACAGTTGGATAATCAAATGAGAGAAAATTCTTATGTCTATCAGACTGCACTTCTAGGAACTTGAACGTAAGCAGGTACATTTTAAAGAGTTGTGAAGGAGGTACCTATATGTGAGTATTCTTCCTTGGCATTTCCATGGGCTCCAAGCGAACAGACAAGAGTGAAATCGTAGTAATAGAGCACAAAATATTTGAAGAATAAATTACCTGTGTTGTGGCCAAAAAAAAAAAAAAAAAGAGGAAAAAACATACTGTAGATCAATACGATTAATATGATATCTGACAGAAAACTGAGGACAGAATATACCAGTAAAGGGTAACTATTGTGTAGCAAGTTTAGCTGGAAATTACAGACCTGTGTGTATATACTGTGAGTACAGCAGATATCGGAGGTACCATCTGACCACAGCTGAAGAAATGTGCAGGTGGTCTTCACAGCTGAAGGGAGCAGATACAGAAAGTGGCGGTGAACAAATCTGGAACTAAGGCTGCAACATTTCAAAGAAGAAATTCCTTTCCTTAGTTTGCAGGGAAGACCTAGCCTACTACAACGTTGTGAAGTAATATTTCTATGCTCAACATAGTATCAATAGTAAAGGTAATAAGTCAGTGTTATGACAGATCCATCCAGAGGAATTTTGCTACCTGTGATTTTTCTTTGATGCTTATGTTTTCAAGAAAATACTGAGCATGAAATGCAGTTATTCTTATGAACATAGGCTGTTGATGTTCATTTTGTACTTCACGTGCTTCAAGGACTTGCAAGGTTAAGAAAAGATTGCAGTTTTACCTAATACAAGAACACATGAAAATAAAGCATCTTCTATATCCACTTGAACACTTTATAAGCTCAGTGCTTGCTAACTGATTTTCAGAGTTTTGAAACATAACTCATCACTGTAGAAAAGGTGCTTTAAGCTCCTCCAATAGGAAAGCTCTGTTAGTGGTAGAGAAATGTCAGTCTGTCTTTCCTCAGCTAAAATCAGCTTATCAGAATTGCCACTGGTATGGGTTAGCTTCTGTAGAATGTCCTGAGGTTTCAAAATGCTCTGTATACAGAGTACTCCAAAATATTGAATCTTGCTTAAGTTGCACTTATAGAACAGGACAATGTGATTATCCAACTTTAAAAATAAGTGTTCCTTTGCAGTCAACCATTAGCTTTGTAAAAGTTTAGTCAGCCGAGAATTGAACACACTAAAACAATGTTCTGTCTTTTGTAGTTGTCAGGCTTGAACAGATGATTAGGACAAAAGCTGAGCTGCAGCCTCAGTTCTTCAAGGTGGGAGTTTTCTTACATAGCTCCATCCTAAAAAGAATTTAGGCTTAGATTTAAATAAAATAAGAAAGATTATATAAAGGGATCTGAACAGTTTTGTTAAATAATATAATTCAGCTTTTATATAAAAGCCTTGTGATTAGAGTACTTACTGACTTGCCAGAATCATATCTCTCAATCTCTGACCATCCATTAGCGTGCTGAAACCACTAGCATGCATGGATTCATGGCACTTTGCAATATAAAATAGAAGATTTGTAGAGCCAGAAAAACTGTGATATAGTGTACTGACTGGAATGCCCATTTAGAGAGGAGAACTGCCAGGACTTTCCTCCCTGCACCAAACACTGGCTCTGCATTTCATATTTAAGGCTCACTCAATGACAAATAACCTGGCTGTGAAAGCATCAGACTGAGTGTTCTTCTTCCTGGATGAGTGCTTTTAATCCAAGAGCTAATAACAAGTAAGTAAATAACCTGTGGACATTGGCATGAACTCAAACGCTGTTTCTGAACTCTGGTCCTGGAACTGTGGGAGGCAGGGGAGATGACTGAGGAGCTGCCTCCTGTGAAGCAGGGAGATTTCCAGTATTCCTAACTGAGATAGATAAGTCAATAAAAGAAGAGGGATCGGTGTATCAATCAGTGGGCTACTGAATACAAGATAAAAATAGGTGGTCACAGCATCATTTTGATGTTTGTTTTTCAAGCAAAGTGTTTTATTTCTAAGTGAAGGATACGTATTTAATATCCTTGCTTATGGTGTGTCATGGTGGAGCCAATCTGTAGCTCTGTGTAAGGAACCTGCTTTCCTGAATATGGTGAGGATTGAAAAAGACTGAGGTCCACGTCATTCCTCTTAAACTTTGGTAATGAATAAGAGATATAGGTTTCATCTCTGAGGCACTCAATTGGATGATGAATTCTGGGTTTCTAAATCTGATTTGAGGATCAGATATCTGCACCATAATTTTTAACTCGAGTTCTTATATCAGGGTATACAGTTTGCTTCATCTTCAGTAAACTGTTGGCATGCAAATGGAGATAATTGTTGATAAACATATACATATGCTTTTTGAGCTTGGACAGAGTAACTTGGCTCTATCTGGTCCTATACTGTGTGTATATACGTATATGCGAGGAAAAGCTCTGCTGTAATGAATGACCGTGTTCCCTTTAAATTCATCAGAATGAAGGACTGGACCAACATGCACTTTTTTACATGACTTACAAGCCATGAGTAGTATATATTATACAGCTTATGAATTTACTAAATTGCTTTTTATTTCAAGGGAGGTGATAGATTTATTTGAAATAATAAAAAAAAAGTTGCAAGTGGCACTGGTGGAGATTTGACTAAATGTTACAGTAACAGCCAACAAATTCAGTTGGAAATTCACCCAATAAGAACCATTTCAAAGAGAAGCTGAAATATGGTTGGCAGTATCAGTAATTATATATTGCATGCTTTTATATCAGTTCTAAATATTATAACTTCAATCATAACAAGCATATCAGTAAATGCACTCTGTTATGCAAAATGGATGGCTGGTTGAACACCTTGGGTTTATTACAGCCAGCTTAAGGCAGGCAACTATAGACAAGATTAAAACATGCATGCATTCAGTATGTGTTGAGTACCAGATGAAGAATCAGGAATCAACTCCTGATTCCATCAGTTTCCAAGTTCTTTTGATTATTTTTCTTTATAATAATTTAGGCAAGTTTTCTTATGCCACTTTCTACATCTCTAAGATAGGAACATTAAGTTCCTTCCCTCTGGAAAAAATCAAAACAACATTTTGAGACATGAAGTAAAACGTGCTATGTAAGAATTTTGAATTATTATGGTAATTTATGAGATAATGAATGTCATCCTACAGAAACACCTTAGAAATTTTTACTTGGAATAGTGAGTATTTGTGAATTTGAATTACTGTTCAGATTCTAAGGTTAGACTGATGCTTTGTTTGAAACTTCTTTTGAAATCATTTCCACCTGTTTAAGCAGTTTTGACTTTGCTGCAGACATGGCATAATAGTTTCATTATAGTGAGTTAGACTGCTTGTCAAATGTGAAACCTGGCTTTTCATTTCCTTATATCTTGCTGCTAACACTGTTCTACTATCCGTCAGCTGGATGATTTCCTGTCACACAAATGGTAGTAGACATCTGCCAGTCAGCTCTGTTCCTACAAACTTCCAAGTCTAAGAAATCAAGTTCAGTTTTTACACTACTTCAAGAGAAGGAATCATTTTACTAAATACAAAGGAGGAAACATTTTGTTTTGAATAGTTCCAATTTTCACTCCTTGTGTAACAGTTTACAACTTCTTTGATACTGGAAACAGAATTGAACTGAAACATACCTGAGCTATAACATCACATACCCTTTGTGAATAGCTGCACGAGATAGATAGACTTTCCAAGTAACACAGGAGATTTTGGAGCTATGCTACAGTCAAGTGCTGCTACTTCAGATTCTGGATATTTACTCCATCTCCTGCATACTGCACCTATTTTCAGAAACATCTCTACAGAAATGATTCTGCTTTCTCCAGAGGTTGGCCTGGTTACAGGCAATAAATAAACGCGTCCTCAGTCCTTATTGTAATATTTCAAATGCAATGAATAGTTTGTATTGGTTCTGCAGGCCTCAGATGTTTTGCAATCCAGGATAAATTTTAAGACTTTCTCCAATATGTTATGATTCTGAAAGGAAACAATCCAAATAGCTTGCTTTTTTCCTGTTTTCCGTGATAACTACATCTTAATATGATTTAGAAATAGCATAATTTGCACCTAGATGAAAAGCAAGTTTAATGTCTAGATTTAAATGTAGAAAAGAAAGATTATGACATCATTTTTCTTTAAGAGCATTTACGATTAAACTGTGCATATGGATATAATTCTCAATCCTTAGTAAGTCTAATAAAAAGCTTTAGTCACATTAGGACTGAATTGTTCTCAGAAAAACCCCCTAACAAAAGGACAATCAAATAATAAAAAAAAATCAACAGTAACCCAAAATCAGTCCCTGCGAAACACAACATTATATTTAAAAGAGAACAAATTTAAAATATTCAGGATTATGCCTGTCATTAAAAAAAAAAAAAAAAAAGGAAAAGAAATGACAATTCATTAAAACATCCATCGAAAGCAAAAAAAGAATTTTTAAGACTGCATTGTTTGTACTGGCAAGTTTTTCTGCTCTTACTGCACTGGACTCCTAAGATGTATTGTGGTATTTTGATTATGATTTTTTTCTTTCCAGCAATGACTAAAACCTTTGTTTCTGAGACTTAAGAGGAAGAAAGAGATTTAACATCATTAAATGGATCTGCAGTGTCTAATTGAACAACAGAGAAAATGCATCAGAACTTTAGATTATTAGCTAACAGAGAAAACTGATAGACCTGATAAAAGAAAGAGAAGATTCAATTTTGGTTGTGTTTCAGGAAATATTGCTGTCACTTGATGCTCTTTTTATAATGTAACCAAAAAAAAAATATATGTATTCTCTTTGAAAGTAGTGTGAAATTCAACAAGAATTTAACTCTTTTATTCTTCTTGTTATTCATTGCTTTCAGGGGTAAGAAGATTGGGCATGATATTGATTTTTTGATCACCAATCCAGGACAAAGGGAAGATGATGAACTTCTGCATAAAGTTGTTAACTTATGGAAAAAGCAAGTATGAACATAATAACATTTAGCTAAATATATATATATATATATATATGTTCTAAAAGCACTGAATTAAGCCTGTGCAGTACTTAAGTTGACTCTTCTTCACATATTATTTCACTGTTTTGAAACTGGATGTTATTCTAGTTGGTTATTAATCATGATTATCTAGATGTATCCTTCAGCTCAGAGTGCTGCAGTTGAAGGCTGTATCAGGAGTACTCTATGCATTGTTATATCTTCCGTAAGAGGTAACAAGTTAGGCTAAATGGAGGTTTGGGTGGCACAGTAAAACTGTTCTTATACTTAAAAAAAAAAAATTATGTATATATATATAAAATATACATAATTATATATATATGTACACATATATATACATATATATACACATTCTTCTTGAAATGGAAGTAAGTTCTCCCAAGTTACTGTTTTTATTTCAGGGAGCTCTACTTTAAGTATAGTGGACTTCTCTTATCATATGGTGTGATGGCAGCTAATCTGAAAACTTGAGTAAACAGCTCCAGGAATTCTGGCTTCCTTTCAGCCCAAAGATTAGCAATTTTCTTGGCTTCCATTGTGAGAATTGTTGTAGCCCTTTATGATATCTATAGTTTTTTGACTGCACACATTTCACAGATGAATTGTTAATCTAAGGGTTTTTTTATTCAGTTCTCTTCATTTCCAAGCAGCTTTAAACTTGGAAGATTTTCAATTATAATAGGTGGAGGTACTTCAAAATGTTCCTGGGTCAGAAATACAGCATGTTGGAAATAAAAAGTTTTGTTTCTTTTTCAACCTTTCTGGCCAGCTAAGATATTTTTGACATTTACTACCTGTATCATTCAAAGAAACTGACTACATTTCAACATGTCAGAGAGCAGCACTTTGTATGAAGTGAATCATCAAATGCCCCGGTGTTAAGCAGTCAGCTTTCAGTGCAGATAGCCTGGACAGAATGCCTTTGGACTGATTCTTGACCCATGGACTTTAATTAATGTATAATGGGTTAAGAAATTTTAAAAGATTCAAAAAACATTCCCCAAACAAACAAAAAATTATCTGACGGAATAAATGTTATGTTTTAGAGCCTTTCAACTGGATTTAATGTCAGGGCATCAAACTAGATCTTTCCTGATACAATGCTAGTGGAATTTCTCTTCCTTCAGCTGACTTTTGGTCTTCAAAATGCTAAAAGATTATTAATAATTTTGTAGATCTCTCTGATTTCCATCATAATTCTCTATGGAAAATGTACATATTGAAGTAGACTTCTTGCAGATAAACTTTGTGCTGCACTGAAAAGTAATGAAGCTGTGGCAATTAATGACTGCTGAGGAGCAACTCTATTTTTATTTCTATAGTATTTATGTAAAGCTTCTTCCTCAGTTATCCCACTCCCTTAATTCCAAGCAAAGCTGCATTTCTTCTTGTAGGTTATGCTTTTGCCTTTTCAAGCAGACTTGAGCTTCTGGGAAGCCATGTGCTTCAGTCTTCCAAAAACTCCCATGACTCTTGGGCCTGTCCCCAGGTGCAGCCTTTCATCCCATCTCCCATTCCATCATATTCCACTTACCTTAACGAGAGCAGTAGTTGTCTGAGAAGTCTGGCAATGGTACAAAATTTTCAGGTCACCCTGAGGTGTTTTCATTAAATGGAATTGAGAGGAAAGAAATAGGAAATAAATTGTTCCTGTTGATTTTTTTTTTTTTTTTGAAGGATAAAATTTGGCAGAAATGAGTGCAGTGAGAGAGCTGGAGGTCAAGGGTTTGGTGAAAAGATTAGGATTTCTCTAGAGATCCCAGCACAAAGGAAATATCAGAAGGGGAGGCATGCAGTGGTTGTGAAGATCAAACCCAAATAATATTGTTTAAACCTATGGACAAACATTTTCAATGCTCTGTGGGTTTTTTTTTTTCCAGAATTTCTATGGCTTACAACACTCTACATCCTCTCTACTGTGGTAGTTGTAACATACAGGCTTGTAGCATCACTACTGAAAAAATTACCTGCCAGCAAAATCAGAATACAAAAAGAAAGAGAAGAATTATACTCTTCTTGCTTTTTTATCAGCTTTGATTTTGAAGAGCGAAAAAATAAAAAAAAAAGAAGAAGCCTAAAACGCTGTAGTACATTTTGAGGTACTTTTTGAATACACCTGTTGGCTATTTCACAGCTTTCCAGTTTTGTGCTACTGTTTCAAAGCCCAGATTCATCAAAGAATGTCACTGAGGTCATGATGTTGCCTTCCTTTCAGCAGCTCTTAGTGAAAGATCCTGCAACGTTTTACTCCTAAGCTATGAACCCTACCCTTATTTGAATAGTTTTAAAAGGCCTTTCTCTTAGCTGAAAAGTTTAGAGATTTTTCTTTTGGAAGCTGCTGGGAACTAAGTGGTTAAATCAACACTATTATTTTTTTGATGCAGCATCATCAGGGATGAATGGGCTGAAGTAAAGAGAACAGTTCTCTGCTGAACTTCAAAGTAGCATGGCTAAATGGAAAAGCTGCAATGCAGTACACAGGTTATGGTTTTAATGGTTCCAGGAAACTTCTTCAAGCGAGTAAGAGATTAATTCCTCTGTGGGATAGAGGTTCATGGGAAATTTGTAGGCATATAGGCTGAGCCATCTGTGTCAATACAGCTTCATTTGCATACTGTGTAAAGGCTATTTTATTTTTTGCTAAAAACATATAGAGCTATATCTAGCACTGTTCCTGTTGTTAGATATGTACCATGAACAGAGAAAGAAGAGATTGCATTACTGCAGGCATTGCTGCACTCTACTTGTTTTTTGTTTTTGTTTTTGTTATTGTTTTTTTAAATTCATGTGAGTACAATGTTGTGTTAGCTCACATTGCCATTTCAATTTTCTTTTGGCTTTTAATATGGATGCCTTCCTGTGTATACTTATTCCAGCTTTTTGTGGTCTGGTTTGGACTCTATCATTCACCCTTGCTGAGGTGAACAGGTCAGGGAAAGGAAGGCCTGATGTCCCATTGGGGTGGGTGGAGAGAAAAAAGTGAGTGGTCTAGCTTTTTCATTACTGGAGAAGGTTTTCGTAAACAGAGTTCACAGAACAGCAGCACATGGATTATTGAGTGACAGCTGGATTTCAGTAGCAACAAAAACTGTTTCTGAGACAAGATACAGAAACAGTTACGAAGCCAGAACTAAGAGCTTATTTCTCTCAGATGAATGCTTTGTCCATGCAGAACTCTATTTACTCTGTGTAAACAAATGTTGCCTTGCCTTTTACATTCTGAATTTTTCACTGAGCATTTTCGCTCAACTTCAGCAGAAGTTGAGGGCATTCTTCAGCATGATAGACCAGTGCATGGTGACTAGAGCACAATAGTGGGACATAAGAGAATTTGGCTTAAATTTATTTAGGCAGGGGATGGGGCTGAATGTGACAGTCCAGCCTCTGAAATGATTGCATAAAATAGGCAGAAGTGTTCCTCTTCTTGTTATGTTTTACATAAAGGTCCCAGCAGCAATGGCAGTTCATATGAAGTCTGATATTTCTGGTGTGTGCTCCATACTATATGGGGTTAAGTACGTATATTTCTCTTATGTATATATAACTTGTGTATGTACAAAGTTATGTATATATTAATTTTCAGATGCGTAATTGAATCTCTTCCTCAATTCTGGGTAACTTCATAGCTTTCTGGACTAACTTTTCAACACTTGGTCACCTGAGAGGTCCCCCGTGTAGCATGTGCAATTCCATCAGTCTTTCTTGCCCACCAGTAGAAATGCTCATGGCTTGGAGGGAAAAATCTTTGTTCCTGATCTCTGGTGCTGGGCTGTGCATTCCTGTCAAAACGAAGCTGTTCGGGACATACCCAGAATTTCAGACCATTTTTCTGCATAGGGAATTTCAAATTCTTCTAGTTGGTAAAATTGGTATCAAAGGGACAAAGGCAATTGCATGATTAGGCAGCAGCTGTAAAGTTTTGCATTCTTGATTGAGCCTTTGATGCCATTTCCTAATGATTCCTCACGCTAGCTGCATCGATTGCTCCCAGGCATCAGTTCCTTGAGCTGCTCCAATTTATAGAATTCCATTTGCCTCACCTAAGTAGGGATTTTTCTGTGTTGCAACCTTGAACTAACATGCCTACAACCTACTCTGGATTGTTGTAACTATTTCACTGAAAATAATTCTGTTCTACTTCAGTAAACTCTCTGAGAAGAAAATTAAGAACAATAACATGTTCTTAAGAACACAAAGGATTATGTTTTCAGGTGGTATAAAACTATATTAATTAGCCTTAATAGAATTAATTCACCTAACAATATTAGGAATTATGACTGTAATGTTAAAAATGGGATAGAATTTCATTTAATTAAGAGTAGTAAAGAATGGTGAAGACCATATTTGGATTCATTTTTCAGCTATTGATTCAGATTTTTCCCCAGTTTGATCATGAATTGATCCATACTACTGGTGTGCCAGCACTCAGACTACTTAAGTAAGTGTGCATAATCACTTTTAAAAGGGCAAATTGTTATGATTATTGACATAATTGCCCTAAAAAATACATTTGATTTTGATGGTGTTGTAACTTTGAGACATGAAAACGCCCACATTTTAAAACATACTGCATAAACAAGGTCTACAATAGTTTATGGTTTGAAGATCAAATTGAAATTCGCAAACAGCTGCAGATTCTCTGACATAGAGTAATGCGAAGGCTGCTGTTCTGCAGCTAGCTGTAGCCAGAACTTCATGCAATCTTCATAGCTGACTGCCCTTCAAGTCACACTTTTTTCAAAATGTACAGAAGTGCCATTTCAGCTGTAGTTTATGGGGTGATGGTGAAGACCAGTGCCTAATCACAGAATCACAAAATGGCCCGGGTTGGAAGGGACCTCAAGGATCATGAATCTCCAACCCCCCTGCCACAGTCAAAAACATTTCGATGGATATAAGCTAGGCTTTGACTCCTGTTTAAGGATGGTATCATGGCCTTCAATCTGGTTTCACCTGCTTGTTGAACTCAGCACTTATGTAATTATTGTCTAAGTTAATTATTTTGAAGTTGAGATAAATATTTACAGCAGTATCTATCGTTTTATGCTCTAACAGCTTTAGAAATTGCCCGATGAATTATGAAAAAAAACCACCACAAAATAACCCAGAGATATCTAGTCCTAGAATAATTTTTTCCTAAATATCTTAAACGAGTGCTAACCATGGCCATCTGCAAATTCTTAAAATGTATTCAAGTAGAAGACGCAGCCTAGTCAGCAAGAGAAAACAGCTGTATGAAGGCTCCAGTACTGAATCTTTAACTGATACATAATTGCTTGATGTTAAATCTCAGGTGTGCAAGGAGCATTCCCTTGAAGTTCCTAAACAGAAGAATAGGAAGTGTCAGAGGAGGAAAAACAACCAGCTCACCAGCAAACAAATGGGTGGGATATGTTTTTAAATGCTGTACCTTAAAGCAGCTGGGAGACTTTGAGGGCAGGATCTTCTTTAGTTGTGATATCTTGGGAGACTTTAGGTAAAGGGAACATATTCATTTTTAGTGTGTACAGTACAGCAAAGGATACATGTCAAATTTACTCTGTTTACATTTACAACTATATTTTTAAATTTGGAAATAGCGAGTGTCAGTTCCTTGTGACATTGGAGTAAAATCAAGTAAAAATTATAATCACTTTTAAGGATGGATGTGAGAGAGCACTCCTAAAAATAAGCATTTTCAAATCAGCAGACTTGGAAACTATTAATCCCAGATTCGGAGTTACATAAGAAGTTTTCTCAGATTGGTTTGTAACAATTTTCAAAATCAGGGGTAATTCCAAAGAAGTAAAAAGATGTTTGTCCAAGGCAAATAGTTTTCATTAAAAGGACTGGACCAGTGACTCATAGAACAGCCTGTGACTGATCCCTAATAAAATAATGAGATTGTTAATTTGGAACCATCTTCAACAAAAACATGAAGGCTGAAAATCTAAAAATACCTATCAGTGCCTCTTCAGGGAACTGGAATTCACATCTTCCTAAGTGTTTCTGTTATGCTTTTTTTTTTTTTTTTTTTTTTTTCCCCTGCACTAGCTCTGAAGTAACTTTATTGCTGTGAAGTATTTTATAAGATATTTAACAAGTTACCCCATAAAGTTATCATACTTGCACTATGCTAAAAAAAAAAATATATATATATATATTTTTTAAATTATTACTATTTTTAATGGAGATATCCTTCCAAAAATCTATTTGTTATCAGCTGTGTTTATAAGAGATCTGATGTA
>JAOWBP010003659.1:19452103-19478146 GCA_028571105.1 Tragopan temminckii
CCCTGCACTAGCTCTGAAGTAACTTTACTGCTGTGAAGTATTTTATAAGATATTTAACAAGTTACCCCATAAAGTTATCATAGTTGCACTATGCTAAAAAAAAAAATAATATATATATATATATTTTAAATTATTACTATTTTTTAATGGAGATATCCTTCCAAAAATCTTTTCATTATCAGCTGTGTTTATAAGAGATCTGATGTAGAGAATGTTGTAAGTAACCGTGGATAACCATCTAAGAAAATTGCTTCTAAATGACATCAGTTCAATATTGCAGATTTTAAAAGAAAAGAAAAGAAAACAACAACAAAAAAAGCTATAACAAAAGCTGATATGATTCTTTCTTTTTCACCATATAATAAGGGATATGTAAACTAAAAGTGAGGATTGTGGGGTTTTTTGTGATGAGACTAATATAGAAATTCCTAGAGAAGAGGAAGGAGGATATATACACATTTATGGGACTTCAGAGGAGAGAGAAAATTTGATCCAAGGACTTGAAACAATCCTGAGGATGAAAAGTCTGTTCATCTTACCATAGAAGTGTGAGAAGTGGGTTTGACGTGGATTTAAAGAACTGTGAAACAACTACGTTAAGATAGCTGACAATTACCCTCTGGCCTGTTGATCTTGAAAACTAACAGGCTCATTTAGCTTAAGTGTGGTTAGTAAATTTAGCTTAGTAGTTTTCCTTAATAATAAGTAAACATGAGTTAACCTATGGAGGAACTGGTTTCTGCACCATTGTTGCTAACCTTTATAACAAAGCCACATTTCCTTTGCAAAGACAAATCTCAGTAGTCTCTAATTCTTGTGTAGCGTTGCAGAGAGAGGCAATTGCAGTGGTCTCCTGTATTTTATGAATCTATAAAATCTAAATTAAGGTTGAGTATCAGGAGTCAAGCACACATCTGAGTGTTTTCATCATGTTGGAACTGCGCTCAGAAAGTGGAATCTCTTTGCCAGCTGAGCCCTTCTGATAGTGTCAGTGATACTGCACATTGCTATATTACTGCATATAAAGCCCCATTTCTATTCTGAAATCCCAACCATGACTGAAGGAAGCAGGGTTATGGTCAATATCTACTTTATTACTTTGTTGTTGTGTATTTGATGCTTTGTATTTGCTAAAAAATTGATGTGCTGGGTAGCAGAGAGAGGGAGGCTGGTCTTTGTCATGTCCCAGGTGCTGTGCTTTGGGTGAGGAGAAGTTTTCTGGCTGCAGGGAGTAGGGAAGATTGCTCTTCACTTGAAGGTGACTGAACATGGAGAGATTTAAAAACCTTTGGGAGTATGGGGTAAGGTTGAAATGTCCAGGAAATCAGTAGCCTTGGAAGTTGCCTAGAAATGCAAACAAAATGCACAGAAACAGGTCTGAGATATGTCAGAAAGATGCTTTTCCTAAGGACCTTAAAGAGAATAGTGCAGAGTTTACAACAAACCCAGGAACTTTTGAAAGGTTGCTGGCTACAGAGCTGGAGGAAGGCACTGTCTCTTCTGCCCAGGCTTTCCTGCAATGCTGGATTAGAAGGAATTCATTCACAACACTCTATTGCTTCTATTTTTATCCTCACTCTGAACTGTCTTTATTATTAAATCATGTTTATAAATATTTTTTATAAATATATTTTAATAAATTCTGACTATTTATGCTCACCACTTTATTATGGTTCACTCTCCTCTAACAAAAGTAGTGATCAGGGCCATGTCACAAGGAAATCTCACACAGATAGTCCAAATTCTTTGTTTGGAAGCTGTCAGCAAGATTGTTCTCTCCACTACTGTGTTTTACTAGATGTCTGCCTTGTGAGAAAGCATCAGTTGCTACTCCAGAATTTCTGTTGACATCAATCACAAAAGCCTTAAGGAGAAGGCAAGGAGGGGAAGAATCACGAATGTTGTTTTCTTTGTATAGGATAGGATGTTGTCTCTATCAGATGACTAGCACTTTAAATTTCCCTCCAAAAATCAGCTAATATTTTTCCAAAAGTTATACTTGGTTTATTGTCTAAACTTTGTCCAGACTTGGCTATTCACAGTTCTGTGTTTACTGAAATTGCATTTTACAAACAACTTTATTAGCTATCTAGAAAGTCTGTCATTTCAATCCAGTAATTTAATGCAAGCAATGTCTTCTTTTTAGGGCTTACTTCTATATTGTGATATAATTGAATCAACGTTTGTTAAGGAACAGATCCCAAGCAGGCATGTTGATGCCATGGATCATTTTCAGAAGTGTTTTGCAATTTTAAAATTATACCAGCCAAGAGTAGACAACAGCAGTTACAACATGTCAAAAAAATGTGACATGGCAGAAGTCAAAGACTGGAAGGCAATCCGTGTGGATCTGGTCATAACCCCCTTTGAGCAATATGCATATGCTCTGTTAGGCTGGACTGGCTCCAGGGTAAGTAACCATAGTAGTCTATTTTTCTTAGCACTGCTAACCTATTTTTGCTTTTGTAGCACTACTCTGAATTCATGGAATTTTAAAAAATATTCCTGTTCTCCACATCTCAAAATCAGTGATCTTAGGTTGGAGTTGTTGAACTCATCACTGATGTTTGTAGCTAATGTGCACTTTTGTTGAAGCACAGAGTTTAGGTTTGTGAAATAAAGAGCTAGGCTTAAGGTCTCTTACATCATTGACTTTTTACATCACGCTAGTGTTAACAAGCAGCTTAAATTGTTACTGAGTAAAGAGATGATTTGGAAAGTGTTTCAGAATTATCATAAGGATGTTATGGAACATATACAATTTGGGAAAAAAATGTTCTGGTTTGGAACTTAATTTGTTTCATAGGAATTGAAAATTTGATCCTTTTCTCTTTGGATTAATGAAATTTCTTTTGTGTCAGTTTTATTTTATTTGTGTATTGTTAAAAATAATAAAACTTTAAAATTGTAAGCTTTGAACTAAAATAATTTTTTTTCATTAGTATTCTAATGTGGAAATAAAAGTTCAAATGATAGCTACTTTCATAATAGACGTTGTAATGAGTAGTTGTTGTACTGAGTATAACATAAAATAGCACAATATTTTCAAGATAAATTCTAATATAATTGCAAACTCAAAATTTAAACAATTAGTCTCTCTCCAGACAGAATTAGTATACAATTTACATTCTTTCCCTCTGATGTTACATGGTATTACTAAGAGCTTCTAAGCCTGCTCTGAATGAGCTTTTTTATGTGCTAGAAGCATTGCCACTCTATTCTACTTAAGTTAATTGGAAGCAGGGTGTTTTATATGAGGCTAGTTACTGCTATTGATGTGTTTTCTTGCTGAGCTGATGAGTTACTTCAGCCACATTTCTATTTTGAGATGATAAAATGTATTTACTTGGATATTGGATTAAGTCCTGCAAAATTTGGGGTCTGTTTTATCCAGGAGATGTGTGGCTGCTTAAAAGCCCTTCTCAATTCTGCAGGCGGGTGTCTGCTCTGAAAATGTAGTTTGAGAGGCCCTTTATAGGCAAGGAATCCATCTTTCTCTATCTTGCTCAGCTCCTGCTACTTGGTGAGATAATTCACCTAGGGGCTGTGGGAGCCCATAGTATTCTGTACGTAGACTTACTTTCTCTTGTAGTATCCAACTATTCTCAAACCAGCCAACTGAAATGATGGATCATTGCCAATCATTGCCCTTTCTGATGATTCATGTGTTCAGATTATTTGTTGATAGAGGCAAATTTTCCACGTTCGTTTATTATTTGGTTTGCTGTTAGGATCTTTACAGAGAGGTAACATTTTCGTTTTGTCGGAATTAGTTGTATGTGTTCTGTTTTTTTTTTTTACAGCAATTTGGACGTGATTTGCGGAGGTATGCTACTCATGAAAGGAAGATGATGTTGGATAACCATGCCTTATATGATAAGAGAAAGGTACTGTTTGCCCCCAGAAATAAGTTACCAGATATTTATTTCTGAGCTTGTATTTTCAGATTATTTTTTTTATATTCACATATATAAAATATTTTAACTTGAATCTGTATCTGTAAAATAGTCCCATCTTCACAAGATTTAGTTTTACTGATACAGCCTGATTCAGTCTGAACCAGTAAATCTGGAAATCTTTGGCCTAGTTGAGATAATTTCTTGGAGTGAAACCTTCATAAAATAGAGAACAAATCTGCAAACATTTGAAAAAAGTACTTCATTGTCCAGTTTCAGAATGAAAGGTCATTTCTCTGTCATAGGCACAATTTCAATGGGGATTGTACTAGCATTTTGGAGGAAAAAAGAGATACTGACTAGTATCTGCTCAACTAAAGGCCTCAGGAAATTCTGGTAGAGAATGACATCAAGAGGAAATCAGGGATCATCATACTTCTAAAGACTTGTATTCAGAACTCTATGCGTAGTTGTTTCACCAGGCTTGTTAGTGTTGGTGAAATGGTAATAATTCTACTCTAAATACTTTTGGCTGCAAGTATACTGATCTCTGCATTTATCTGGTTTAATGTCTGTATTTCTAATAGGCCATTTTAATAAGAAGCAAAATCAATGTTGAAGATGTTTATTGATGTCATTATAGAGGAAGGCAAAATACCATGTCAAGTTTTTACATTAATCCTTCCTCTGTATTGCTTATACAAAGGAGGTTGCTTTTAGCATCTCAAGTTACATACAGTTGTTTATGAGATGCAGCAGTGATCTAAGTGTTCACCCCATTTCAGCTGTATCTATATGTGCTAGTTAGGCTCAGATGGTAGAGAATCCTCAGCTCGCATAGAAATCCAGGGAAATTATCAGACTAATGATCAACTTAGTCAAATGTTCTGTCTCCAACAATGTCAATACTAGGTGCTTTAGAAGAAAATATAAAATTGCATAGTAGATATATATGCAATTACACGTCGAAAGGAGAACCTTCTTCATGAACTCATGGGTGATGTCTCTACTTGCCTTTCTTTTATATTTTAAATGCTTTCAAAATATAAACCCTTTGCAGCAACATAGTGTAGCAAATATTCTTATCTGTAGGTTAATATGTGCTCTCTTAGGTAACTTTTTCAGTGTAACAGATGACTGCACTAGTGAATTACAAAGAAATGCTAGTATTACTCTCTGTGTCCTGCAAAAATTGCCCATGTGGGATGCACGTATATATCATTACACAGTACATGTTTCCATGGGAATTTTAGTGGGCTAATGAGGACATTGCACAGTAAAATGATGAGTTTATCTTCACAATGGCATCTGGGAAGAAAGCTGCTTTTGAAATCCCAAATTTTCAGGTGAGGCATAGTGAGATTTAAGGCCCTAGAAAAACATTGATTGGAAGAGTCCTCTGTTGTCAGCATCTGGCTTGGATTTTATCCTATGGAGTGTCTGCTTCAGGACTTTGAAAAAACAAACTGTATAAATCCATGGCACGTTTCTCAAGGCTATAGGATATAACTGAATCTCCAGTGTTTTTTTTCAGTCTTTATGTCTGAGTCTTAAGTCATGTTTCTTCACTGTACTGCCCAAAGATGAGGAAACAAAATCAGTAGTGGGACCAACAAGCCAGATTTACAATTTTTTTTCCTTACTATTACTACTAATTGCAGTAATTATTTGACAAGAGAAAGGAAAAGAAAATCCAAGTCTATATGGGCAATTTCAACTGTCCTGAACATGAAATCCTTATTCTAGGATCAAGTGAATAGCACAAATTGATCAAATGTTCCTCTCTGGATGGACTCTACTTGATTTGGATTTTTTTTTTTTTTCCATCAAAATAATACCTACATCTTCCTTTTCTCATTTAATCCCAGACATAGCCAGTTTGCTTCCAAATTTTATTTTCTAGTGCAAGATACAGACACACTCCAGATTTCCAAATAAGAATTAATGACAGTCTTTTGACACAGTACAATACTATTCTTTTCTCTGCTACATTCTCAGAGATACCCTAAGTTTTCCATAAAATAAAGCCTTCTTTGAGGCAGACACTCAATATGAAAAAATTTGTACTAGGCAGCACCAAACACATAACCTATTTAAAACAGGACCTTTTATCCTGTTGTGTCATTCCAACAATAGGCAGGAAGAGATACTCCCTGCTTGCCCATGTGTTCCACTATTACAATCAAATGTGTTAAATTCACAGGATATTTTTTTTTTTGATTTTTAACTTTGCAATTTCATGTGAAGTTGTTCACATAAAGTACATTTTGAACAAAAAGCCTTCCACAGTGCCACCCAGTGTGTAATAAAGTCAGGTGTCCACATAATTGAGCAATGGTGTTTGCAGCTGTAAAACTTGAGATGGCCACCCATGGTACAGAAGGAGACATTTGCAGTAATTGTGTGTCTGGGAAGTGTAGCTGCTAAAATTGATCCAATGTCATAATGACACTTTTCTTTGAGGAGGTTATCTTCCTTTCTCAAATTAAAGCTTTCACAAAGCTAAAAACAATCAGAAAGCAAACATGCAGGCTTATGCAGGTTGCTAAGGGTGCCACAAGGTAATATTGATTAAAGTTAATTAGGCACCATAGATAAAAACTGAATCACACATTTTCCAAATTACGACTCTTCAGCAAACTGGGAGAGTTACTTGAGGTCCCTGTTTTGTCCAGACCAGCTGTCATGCATGACTCTGAAATAGGCACTGTGGTATGTGTGGTTCAGGAGCTGGGACAAATTACTTCTGCTTTGTTTTTTTCATTGGTGACTGCATGTGTGTCTGCATGTGTGTGTGTGTGTGTGTGTGTAAAAGTGAAAGGGATAGGAAAGTCAGGTAGGGAAATGAGCTCTGCCTTCTGATGAGGACCAAACCATTTTTTTTGGTTGCACTTAACTGTCATTATTTTAAAATTTTGCTGTCTGATATAAGAAGTTAAAACACACTATAAACCACACTATAGCAGATATGCTTTGCTTTTTTTTTTTTTTTTTTTTAAATTATCATTATTATTATTAAAACTGTAACAGTACCAGTAGGAGTCTTTCATTACTTTTCTTTTCTTGTCTTTCATTACATTTCTTTTATTACCTTTAATGGTAACAGTTTCCTGGTTTGCTCTACATTCTGAAAATTAGTTAGTATATTTCATTCTTTTATATTAATAATTGTTAGCCTGTTGGCACTGGAGCTTTCACTGTGTCCTACTGCCTAAAGCGCAGTGTGTGTCAGGGAATCCCATATTCTCTTGCTGATGGAGTTTCACCAGGAGAGAACCCCCGTTACTTCAGTGTGTTTCCAAAGGGATTCTGACAGAAGCAGGGAACATTAGCATAGCAGTTAGACATCAATTACATAGCTTTGCAGAGGGGAACAAAAGGAAAGGTATTTTCTCCAGGGACTTGTTACAAAGTTACACTCTGAAATTATTCCTCAGCCTTGATTATTATATTCCTCCCCCTCCTAGTGTAAATCATTTTCTTACTGTTGTAGATTTCAGAAGACAGTGTGCAGCTATCAAACATGATTTGTTTGTTTTCTAAAATAAGATGGCATTTCATAAAACTTGGTAGGAAAATTGTGATGAAAAAAATTGAAAGTTTACTACCAATTATTGGAGAGCCTCTTTTTTCACAATAAGGTGACTTAAGTCACCTTAGATGTCCAAATCTATGCCTCTGTAGAATTGTACGTTTTGCGAATCAGCATTTGTTTATGACAACCGTTGACAACCTGAAGTATGAATTGTCTGTGATTTACATCTACTAGTGGTTAAATGTTATGATGATTTCCATGCTCAGGGAATTAAGGAATTCACTGATCAGCAATCAGGAAGAAAATGAACTTGTATGCACCCAGTGTCTTACAATATTATTACTACTGTTACACTGATTACAAATGGCTTGACACATTTATGAACAAGGCCAATAAAATTCTCAGTGTAAAACTTTCCTGATTTAGGAATCAAGCATATGCTCTATAGGTAAAGTAGATATGATTTTGTTGCTGAGCCATTTTCAATTCCAAAAAGAATTTCACTTTTCTAAGTAAACTATAAGTCAGATCAACTGAGACTGACTTTTCCTTAGAAAATCTGAAAGCTTTTCAGGTCTTTTAGCCGAAAATGATGGCGTAACTCATTGTTTTTATACCTCTATGTCTTGGATTCAGGATCACTGGTAACCCACCACAGAAGATTTTTGCTTAGAGCATGTACTGCATCTAGATGTAATCAGAAGCAACAGAAATCAGTGCTTAAATACATATTTATGTATTTATGTAATGTGGTCATCAGATCACTGTCTGAACTTCAGATTTTAGCATGCATATGTATATCACAGTTTGCTACATACTGAGATTTGAAAGACATTTCTTTGCAATGATTAAAATTTGTGATGTACCATAGCAGTCATTGGCAAGTTTTGACAGCATCGTGACAGCTCTTTAGTTGGATGAAATGGAGCGAGATCCTAGTGGATCAAACTAAAGAAGATACAGCTCTAATCTCTGCTTTATTTCTAAGCACATAAGAGGAATATCATTTGCTTGCATGAGAGTGTAACAAATGTATGACTTACTTTCACTTACAATGTTTGCTGATTTTTGAAGTGATTTTTAGAGTGGCTGGCAAGCTTTTCGTCCTTAAAGGAATAGCTGTTCTTGAAGCATGACTGTTTCTCCACTTGCATAGTTTCAGCAACCTAAAATAAGATTCAGGAACAGCAGACTTTGTTAGTTGCTCCTTTACCAACCTCTGGTGATGTTAGCTAGAGTACTCTTGACATGCAGAGGGGTACATGAGAGGGGTGTCTGAAGCTCGGCTTAATGATTTGGGATTTTTATGTTCTTTAATGTAGATCAGAGTTAAAGTTGTACTGAAATTACTGTTCTCCCATGAAATCACTCTTGAGTGGAGTATGTGCTCTACTTCAGAAAGAATATTCCTTAAAGAAAATCTTCCTCATTCTCCATAATACGAAATTCTACTGACCTGTTGGTTTTGTGGATTCCAATGCTGTTTAATTTCCCATATGTACTATTAACACCACTGCTGAACTGTAATGGGAATGACTGTAATAAGAATGGCAACAACTTGCCAGGTTGCCACAGGAACATGAATATGATGGATTCTTTTTTTCCTCCATGAGTCCCTGAATGTTATCTGAAGCTGCATCTTGCAGTTCATGAATAGTAGATTGTCCCGATCCTGTTCTTCATCATGACTTGTCCATTTGAAGGTCAAACTCAGATACTCAATCTTTGTTATAAACGTCCTTAGATTTGTTGCATCATCTTGATGATGACCTGTTTGCAATCACTGGGTATGAAAGGTCCTTCTTCAGCTTCCAAAAGACTTGATACACATGGTTGTTTTGATACTGTGCCTGTCACCAGTAACTGATGTGCCCATGATGATAACAGTGAAAACAGCTGTGCCATTAAGTACTATTCTTTTTGAGGAAAGACAGTGTAGATTTGAAGGAAAGGTTGCATGAGCAAGCTGAATATGATGTGGAGTTTATCAGTTTGAATCTCCAAGGCTGTGTACGCTACTCTGAACTTGGAAATGCCATAAATGTGCAGTCAAACCATTCTGAAATTTATCTGTAAAATTTTGCATGCATTACTAGTTTTTTGACTCAACAGAGAAAGCAGTCAGAAAGATCTGTTAACATAGGGGGATGGCAATCATATGCAAGCTGAAAATTACATCTGCAGTAGGTCTGTTCTGCCCTGCAGTAGATCTGTTGCCCAGTACACATTTCTGTTGCTGTATCACTTTGTAATGGGGCATGCATTCTGCTGGGCTGAATATTATAGCCAGCCAAAGGATCATGTACTTGTTCAGATGAGTGATCCTGGAAAATGGTCAAAAACGTTCATATTTTCATGTTCTCTGAAAGTTTTCTGAACCACATCTTAAGCTTGATTTGGCTCTCAAAGAAGTGTTGTGAAAAGGAAAAAGAATTTTTGACACTTGGAAATTAGTGACAGCTTTATGAGCTGAAGAAAGCAAAAATTGCTGTAATGTGGCCTGAGGAGGTAGTCCAGAGGTTTAGCTATTAACCTGCAACTTGGATCCCATATCTAGCCAAATTCTTTCTGTACTCTTAAGCAAATCCTTTAACCTTCCATAATCTCATTTCAAAACAGCAAGGCCAAATTTCCATGATGTAGAAGTACAGTAAGGATAAGTGGTTAACCACTGTAGCGAGAAACTAGTTCAGTTTAATGAAAGATTTTGGTCACTCAACATTTTGTCTTTTCCACTAAACTAGGAGAAAGTGCAAATATTTAATGAAGGATTTTTGATCATTCAAAATGCTTGTTCTTTTAATCAGAGAGTAAGTCAAAATGTTGACACTTTCTGCAAAGGGAAATACTGTTTGAATCTCAGCTTTGGAAACAATTCATAGATGAGACAGTTCTAAACCTCCAAAGATCAGACAGTTCTTGGGGCTGCCAGCTCTGAGGCACACAGCTTGGCTGGCTTCTCTATGCTCTTGGAGAAAATCAGCCCTGGGGACACTGACCCTGATGTAATTAGAATGACTTATTTGAACTCAGGCTCCCAGTAGCCTGTCATGCAGGTCGTTGAGAAGATTGGCAAGCTGATGGGAGCTCAAATAGGCTTACAGTTTTTAAAATGCTGGGTAACTTATATTCTATTGGATTATTTATTTATTTGTTTGTTTATGAGCAATGTTTTATGGAAATACCAGGTTTAAATGAGTAGAAAAGATCCAATAAAATAAAATCTATTAGCATTTTACAGAGTAAGTCCATTCACATGGCAGTAGCATATTGTATTTTTGTGACTATACGTGTTAAATAGAAAGCTTGATCGCTAGAACTGTCTTCCTGGCAAACACAGGAAATTACATTCCAGTTCTCAAACAGCTGAAATCATCTCCCTGTGGAGATGAGTGTGAGGATGCCCTAGCCTTCCTAGCTACAGAAGATGTTTCCGAAAGATTTACTGTACTATACAAATCCAGTATCATCTCTTTTACTGTGGATAAATTCGAGTTTTAGGAAATGCAAAATTTTTCAACCTTTACTTTACTATTACTTCCTAACTAAATTCCCTTATCTGAATTAATTGAAAACTTGTACCATTAACAAATACTTAGAAACCACTGTTAGAAAATAAGGTACTTGTGAGTTGTTTTTACATTTTGGAGGAAACAATTCCTTGTAGCTACAGAAAATAAGGATATTTAAAACTGCCTTCACAGAATTTCAACTGTGATGGGATTCCTTATTTTTCTTTGCTTTCATTCAAGGTATATTAGTTGCTCTTGATGCTATTTGCCATTCAGCAGTTCTTAAAAGCCAGTGAGCCTGGCAGAAGTCTTCTGTGCTCTACATTTGAGCTATAATTGTTTTCCATTTCATAAGAGAAGATCTTGGATAAAACAGGAACTGTTCTCAACTGATTCATATCAGAAGTTCTGAGTTGTATATTTTCCCAATCAGTGTTTTTTTGAGTATGTGAGCGAGATGGGGGAATTGGGCTGAATGAGAGACTGGATTAGGGAGAGGATGAGCTAGAAGCATTAGGATGCCACCGGTGCTTTTCTCTATACCTGCTTCATGGTGGGAAATTTCTAGAGATGTCATATGCAACAGCTTCATGGCTGGATTGTAGCCTTGTCTGTGTAGCCTTGTCTCTTTCCTGTATCTTCATCACACCATTTTCCAGCTTGTATCCTCAAACTTTCTGTGGGATCAGAGGAGTGAATCTGCCCTGTAGATTTAGATTTTTCTAAATCCAAATGTTTTCACAAGAGTATTTAAGAAAAACACTTGAGTCTAATAATTACTTTAAGCAGTTCAGAGCAGCAAAATTAAGTGTTGTAAACAACTGGCATTGCTTTTTTTTTTTTTTTGTGTGTGTGTGTGTGTGTGTAAAAGAAGAAGGTTTCTTGGCATTCCTAGTGTGTAATAAGTTGATTAAATTATTAACATATGAATATTATTGCACTAACATTGCAAGTTATTGGTTTTTTGTAAGAGGTAGGTGACAAGCTCAGGATTATTTTGAAGAGCCACAGGAGCCAAAAGCAGTTATTAGTATTATGCCATATGAAAATTTAAGATAGGAAATTATTGCCTTAATGTTTTCTATTGTTAAAGAAATATTGGAAAAAAAATGAGACACTATGCAGAAGACTGGATATGACTGATGACAATTTTGCATTTAATAACCACTGTGTGGATTTGAATGACATTAAATACTTAATTGTTGAATAGCTAGAGAGGAGGTTTATATAACTGCTTCGAGTGGTGAATTCACAAGATGCTCTAAAAACTTCATAGCAGAACCCAGATTTGCAAAACATTAGATGCAATAGAGCTACAGGGAAAACAGTAAAACTCTATGATCCCAATTTTTTTAAAAGAGAATATTTGGTTTTCCTAATGAAAGTGGTAAAAATATAAAGGGGCTAATTTATGGGGCTTTATTTGCTTCCGTACTGTGAAGATCACTTCCATGCAATAGTCATCATCAGTATTGCACAATCCTTAATTGTTTACCTGCAGAAAGTATTCCTATTTAGGGAAATCCTTAACTAACTCGTCAAGGAGGGCTTGCCCTGGCTTTCTGTGCATATATGTGTAGAGCCAAATGAAGGGATGATTGCAGCCCAGATAAATGCCTTATATGACTGTAATTATGAGGCTCCATAGTGTTTGTAACCACTCTGAGTTCTGCTGCTTCCCATCTTTTGCCCAAGTAACTGCAGACAGTCATGGTGTACAAGCAGGCAGCCCAGCCTATTCTGCCAGGCAATGTACTTGGCCTTCTAGATTCCCCCATGACATTCACATTTTTCTCTGGCTAAGCCTAAGGCCATGCTGGTATGCCACTCAGCCAGTAACTTCTTTTGAGAGAAGTCTTGCCTGGCAGTGGCCATACTAGCAGGAAAGGCTGCATCTGTATGGTGAGTTGGCTAGTTACTATATGCAGATGTAAAATTGAAGATGATTACAGTGGTTACAAGGAAAGTTATCACTGCACAGAAACTGGGACAGCAGAGGGAAGAGACAGCACTGAGAAAGCCAGACAGACTGCAGATGACTGGATTGTTGCCTGCACTTCCCACATCTTTATAAACAGGTCTTCTACCAAAAAGCTATTTTTCCTTTCCCAGCAGAAATTCTTTTCTGTCACTACCCAATATGCTGGGAAGAAGAGCTGGCTCTGATTCTGTACCCTCACTTTATTACATAAAGACATAATAGTCATGTCTCTTTAACTGTATATTCAACAGTTATAGTCTCACAGTTATAATCTCAAAATTAGTTTTCTCGTGTCATTTGAGAGAGTTTACTCCTCTCTATCACAGGCAGAAGAAGCCTGCCTAAGTTTACTTGCACAGTTAAAGGGACGTTTTTTATGATTCTTAAAAAATGAGATGTTATAGACTTATTTTGGCAGATGCTGCTCTAAAATTATGAAGTTATAACAGTGAGACAGTCAGCTTGAAGAACATCTCAATGAATTAAACATGCTGCAGCTGCAGAGTTTGCTTTAGATGTCTGCAATAATGACTGGATTAAAGCTAAAGTAAACATAGATAACCAAAGTTTATAATATTGATTTCCAGTGTGATCAGTTGTTCACATAATCATTACTACAATTAAACACTGAGCCATTGTAAACAGATGTACACACTTTCATTTATGTTTCAGTTCTTCCTCTCTGAGGAAAGTGGCAATTGCAGATGTGATTTGGGGGATATTCTCTTTTTGCACCTGCTCTATTTTTAAAAATTAAGAATTAAAGTAATCAACTTTTTAACCCTCCGAATAAATTAAAAATGGTTATGCATTTTCCTCCAGTGTGCTTCTCCTCTGTGTTCTTTGCAGTTTAAATGTTTCACAAATAGCATATAGGAGTTCATTTTTACAAAGATTGCATGTAATTTTTGTAGATTTTGCAGCAAAATTTAATCCCTTCGTAATAGCAAGTTGTACATCCAGAACAAAGATAAATGTCTCTAATTGCTGCTTCATTCACTTGGTGTGTTTTCTGAACACAACAGTGAAACCTGGATTGCTGAAGAAATGAGAGATGTGTAAATGCATGGACAGGAGCAGATTCAAAACATTTTGAGCATATCTTTTTATTCATTTTAATTTTTAGAGAGCTAAAAATTTCCATGTGTTCTGATTCAGTTATTCAATCAGTATGCTTGGATAAGTTATAAATTAGGGGACGTAGTCTCTGATTTCCTCTTAAAAGAAAAAGAGAAATCATTGAAAAGCAAGGTAGAGGGGAAGCTGGAAAAGGAAAGAGTTGAGTGGGAGAGAGGAAAATAAGATACTGGAAAACAGAATGCAAGTGAGAATGGAAAACTATGGTGGATAAACAGATTTTATTAGGAGTGGCAGGACAAAGAAACGGGAAATGAGAATCCCCAGCAAAGGGGATATAATGCTATCTGCTACATTGTGGGTGGGGGGAAAGTGTTGGTTGAAGAAACTGAGATGAAAAGAAAGGGACATGAAAAACTATGTCTGGGGATGGAGATGAATGAAAGAAATAATAAATACATTCATCATTAATGCTCTAAGGTGGCAACAAGAAATGGGTGAACTTCCTATCGCCCCAAATAATTGAGTAAATAGTGTTTATCTCACTTTAATCTGGAATATGAAATGAGTGAAAACTGAAGATAAATTAGAAATTTGAAGGAGAGACGGGCTATAGGAAGGAACTAGAAAGGAGATGGAGCCAAAACAGATGGAGATTGAAGGAGCCCAACTTGCAAAGAAAAGACTGGTTGATAACACGTTAGCCTGCAGCCCATGATTGTTGTTGATGCTGTCAGCAAACAGCTCTGTGGCACTGCATATTTCTTCTCTAGTGAAGGAGGCCTAAATATGTTACAGAAATTGAAGGAAGTTTTATTTCTTTGGAGAAAAAGAAGTCTCAGTGCATATACAGAAGAAAATTAAACTAAGGTTAAAGTGCAATCCACCACATTCCAGGATTTCTCAAACCTGAAGTCTTTGATTTTTGTAATCTCAATAATATGCTTTTGAAGTACTTTATAATAATCCTTTATGAATTACACTCAGCTGTGTTCCCAGGATTCTGAGCATTTTTCTTGTTTCATTTATTCATATGAAGCTTTATAAAGACAAATACAATATGATGAAAGCATTGTACAAGGCAAAGTTATTGTAAATGTCATGGTCTAAAAGCAAAAAAAAGTCTAGCTTAAGCTGGGAAATAATCCTAGCTATCATTTTAATGACTTTTTGATAGGATGCAAATTGTTAGAGAACTACAGAGGGCAATAAGTACATGTGTCTGTAAGGAAGCTTCAGCTTTAGCTGCAAAAACTTGCCACTTAACATGATGATTTTTGCCAGGGTTGTCAGACAAGAAGTTTCAAGTTTTTATTTCCTTTCTGTGCTCAAAACTGAAGATGCAGCCTGGATGGTTGTATATAATGTTCTTACGTGTTGTGCAATGTTTTTAATGATCAAAATCGTAATGAAAGTTTAAGCACTTAACTACAGAACGTCTTGCAACAAAATAACCATGCATCTGTTATTTTAAACTGAGTCGTTTCATTTAATGCTCAACTTGATCCTGTTTACAGACTGACTTCTGGCAATTAAAAAGTGCTCATTCAGTTAATTTAACAGATAATTTTCTTTAGAATGTTATTTTTCAAAATGTCAGCTCTTCAGCTCAAGTCGTTGTTTCTCCTTCTTTTGCTTCTCCTTTACCTTGTACACCTCACAGTGTCACAGAGAATGGCCCAGGTTGGAAGGGACCTCAAGAATCATGAATCTTCAACCCCCCTGCCACAGGCAGGGCCACCGACCTCCCCATTTAATTCTAGACCAGGTTGCCCAGGGCCCCATCTAATCTGGCCTTGAACGCCTCCGAGGATGGGGCATCCACAACCTCTCTGGGCAGCCTGTTCCAGCAAACCACAAACCCAAGCAATCCATTTGTTAATGTTCAGAAATTCAGATATTTGAATAAATCTATAATGAGAGCTAGAGAATAATTGTAAGTGAAAGACTTGAGCACAGTATTTCTGATTAAAAGTACAGGACATGTACAGTGGTAAAATGAAATGAGGAGTCATGCATTTCATTTGTTTTGCCATCAAAAATTATTAATCCCCAGAATTATTAGAATAAATTCCACTGCACTATTTTGCATCAACACCATTACACATAGTTTTGCCTGAGGGTATTGAGTCAGTGTGTAATGCTTGTAGTACTGTGGTTTTTCAATCATGGTTTGTCATAATGTCATTTCAAAGAGTCGTTTTGGTGGTTGTTTCTTTTTTTTTTTTCTCTCTGATTTATCTATCATCCTATTTGTAGCTGGATTAGGAAAAGATTAGTTTTTATTTTAAAGCAGACGTGGTGATATGAATATTACTATAGAAAACAGACATGAAAATTACATTTGGAGATAATGTCAGAATGACTTCAAGTTATTTGCTACTGAAATCAGTTGTGATTTCATCAGAGGAAAACACACAGTGCTGTGGAATATTATAACTGAACTTGATGAAACACTTCACATTTCTAGCACAATTAGTACTTCAACATTTATCCTCTATAATTATCATGAAATTGTTTGTACTGTTGAGTCTCATTCATAAACATAGCATAAATATTTAGCAAAAAAACTAATTATGAGCAAAGCAAAAATCACCAGTACCCTGTCTTAGATGAAACCTCCACAAAATCATAGAATCACAGAATGGCTTGGGTTGGAAGAGACATCGAATATCATCTAGTTCCAACTGACTGCTTTGGTAGAGTTGCTGACCACAAGATCAGGACTCAGGGCCCATCCAACCTGGCACTGAATGCCTCCTGTGATGGGGCACCCACAGCTCTCTTGGCAGCAGTGCCACTTATCCCTAACATCTAATCTAAATAGTCTCTCTTTTAGTTTAAAACCTTTCCTACTTATCCTATCATAATCTACCCACTTTAAAAAAAAAAAAAAAAAAAAGGAATTAGAAAACTCTGGTGAAAAACATGGAAGGAAAAACACCTCTACCTCATAGTTTTTAACTGCATCACTTAGGAATGCAGTGCTTATGAATCAGATGCTTAATATTACACTAATTTAAAAAATGTAAAAATCTGTGTTGATTATAATGGCAATGATCACTATTAAGAATTAAAAATATTAATGGCTATTCCATAGATATTGATTCTTACAAATTTTTTTATTATCGAACAGTATCTTGTTTTGAGAATGTTGCCTTACTGACTACTGATGGAGTAAGACATTGTCCTCCTCAGGCCAGTTAGCAATGTAAGGATCAGGACAAGAAATAAGTTTCATTTTTCCACGCTACTTTCTGACAGTCTGTAATACATAAGATAGACACTGAATGCAATGACTTGAAACTTCTTCTGCAATGACGTAATTGTGTGCATTTTCCTCTGGAAATTTCTTTGCTTGGATGTTTTTATCTTCCTCTCCTTCTTCCCTTGTTCATCCATAATTGACAAAAATCATTTAGTTATCCATGGAATGTTACTGATTACAGTGTTTCTTGCCACAATTTATCTGCCCTAATGAGTCAGCTAATGACTTCAGGGAAACCATTTTACAGATTGATGTTGCATTGTATTCCCATGCTTTCACTGTAGATTGAAGGCACTCAACCTTGTATTGCTCAGTGTACTGCAAGAATTTATAGATCTGCTGTAGCACTTCGTCTACAGTTGCTTTACATAATTCTGGGTCTTGGTGTAGAACTGTAAAGCTGTTTGCTGCATTGAAGTTCAGAGCAGATTTATGTTTTCCACCAGAAATGAAAATCTTTTCCTTTCTACTGCTGTGGAGAGTTTTCATGTGTTTTCTGAAGTTTCTTTAAACCATGTGGATTATGCCATTCAGAACTATAAGCTGACCCATTTAATGCACAAACTCTGTTGAAGAAATCACTCCCACAAGTGATTGCTTGTGGCAGTGGAGAAGGTGGAAATGCATATGGAATAACTTGAACGAATAAACAAGTTTTGAATGGAAAGTGATGGAAATACTGGAAGACTGCAGCGTTATTCCTCACCCTTTCTGCAACTGCTATATTTGCCAGGTTACTTGGCAGGCACCACCAGCACATTCCCTGTGGAAACTCACTCTCTCAGAAATCCATTAAGAACAAACCAAAAGAGATTCATTATTTTATTTATTTATTTATTTATTTATTTATTTATTTAAAATTCAGTCTGCTACAGGACTTTCATAAGACCCAAAGAAAGAACTTTCTCAAGACTATTGCTTCTTTCCCTATCTTCTCTTTTCATTACTTTCAGTACTAGATGCCCTTTCAGTCATGCTTCTTAGCTGGCTGGTGGAGGAAATTTGTTGTGTTCTATACGTTTGTTTGAAGAAAAAACTTGGAGTTAGTGAGATTAGAGATTTTAGTCTCAGTTTGCATCTGCCTGAAAACAAGCAGTTCCAAAATGTCTGAACTAAAATTCCAAGGTGAGAATCAAAATTCCCCTGAGCTATGTTTTTCACTCTTTTCTTTAGTTTTACCTCCTTGACTTCTTGCATGTGTTGTACTCCAACTCTGTATAACCAAACTGTAGAAGCTCATCAGCATATTGGCGCTAGCCTTAGCACAAGAGGCACAATAGGAAGTTGTGTCAAGTAAATAATTCAGTAATATTCTCCTCCATTTTGCTATTTTTTTTCCTGTGTTTTACTAGCTTTCTGGGTCTTTTGAATGGTCTTTATGGAGCCAGGAGTTGGACTTGATCGTTATGGATCTCTTTCAATTAGTTGTTTGATAGATTACTTATGTTTCTACTTTCACAATTTTTTCCTGCAAGCTCATTTTATACATCTAATTAACTTCTCGCAATCCAGCCTTTATTTCCTCTCATTTGCTGTCAGTTGAGCATTTGGCAGAGATATATGTCAATTTCTTAGCACGTGGCTTGGGGCATTTGAGGCCTTTGTCTGATGGGAAGGTGGAAACTAAAGTTTGTCTCTGATATTCCGATGTGCTTCAGCAGGAAAAGAACAATCCTGTGGGAAATATGTAGGTTTACTTAACCAGAAAGTCATGTCACTGTGGTCATTCAAAGAAGTTTCCATTAAAAATCTTTATTTGTCAAGTCATGGAACAAACTGTGCAATGTATTTCCTCTTTAGAGAATGGCTTGTGAATCAGCTGTTGTAGCTCTCTTGACACAGCACAAAGACTACCCTGGATGGGCAGTTATAATTAGAGTTGTTTTGCAGAATGACAGTGCTCTAGATGTTCTTCAGTGTTGACATTCTCAACTACCTTTTTTTTATTTATTTAATTAGAACAAGGATTTATTCCATGTAAGAGCCATATTATCATTCAAATAGCAGCCCTGCTTTATGCATGTATGGCAGATATATTGATCCACAGATATCAAATTTTTTATTACAGGGTACAAAATGACAAAATGACAAAATGACATTTGAGCAAGAAGAATTGTGAAAAAAAGGAAGTGTGAGCAATTTTTAATAGGTTGGGTTTAATAGGTTGGGATAAGCTATCTTATCACATTCTACAAGTTGCAGGTCTTTGACATTAAGACTGTATTGTTCAACTAAATACAGTGGACTTTCATATCTAGAGAAGTGGTTTCACACTTGGAAGATGTTGTAAGCAGCGTGGCTAAAATCATCTTTCCATTAGTCTCAAATAATTATAAAAAAAAAATATATTTACCTGACTTGGTATAACTTATTTCAAGTGAAGATAAACCCAGCACTGATGTGACAAATGTGTAAGATAAATATAAGCTGCATGATATATATTCTTCTGTAGTTGATTAAGCAAGTGCTGTTGCTGTCATTCATCCACAATAGACTTTATCCACAAAACTTATTTTTAGAATGGACTTTGTCCAAGCACAGTGAACAGTTAAGTTCCAACTTCGCAAATGACAGTCTATCCTCTTCTTTTCCACTGTTCGTTTATCATTGTCATGCGTACTGCCACTATAACATTTCCAGACATGTAAAACAGTGGGAGTTTAGTCTGCTTGGTATTTATCATTCTGCATACTGGAATCATTACTGAGTTAGAAATTATCATACTGCCATCCTATCTCCATTTTAATAATTTTTAGATTGGAAAGAAAATATTAAAGCACTTAAACTGATGTAGGCAGATGTCACATGCCAGACACCACATGAAGTTAGTGAGACCAGACCATATTTAAATGAGAAAATCACTAACTGCTCTATTTAAGTCTTTGTTCTTTTATAATATGCAATATTACCAGGAAACAAAGAAAAGGTTAGAAAAAATGTGTATGTGAATGACATTCCCAAATACTTGCCTAGAAGCAATGTTGCATCAGTTTTGTAATTTGTTTGTAATTTGTCAACAATATCTTGTTGGCAATATTCCAGCCCCCTCACTCCTTCATTGCCGTCTCCACATTTTCTTTCACGAAACATTACGTCAGAAGCATAGACAGTCTTTAATGATGACTGCCCCTAAGGGTCTTTTGCAAAAGGAGGGGGTTTGCCTCCTACACAATGTCATGGTTTTCCAAAGGATAATGAAATCCACTGGAGTATGACTGCATTCTTTCTGAATTGCAGCTGTTCAGCAACCAAAAGTCAGCACAATGAAAAGAGCAGGGAAAATTGGGCATAGGAAAAAAATTCTTTGGTTTTTGAAAGTGCATGTTTTTGCTATGACTTATTCAATAACAAATGTGCAAATAATGTAGAAAGTAGAGTTGGACCAGTAAAGAACTAAGAAACTTCATAGCTAAGTTTCTCAGCTAATACCAAAGATGAAGGCTTAAGGAAATGAGTAAATGAAATTTCCACCATGTGTCTTATCTTTGGGACTGAGTCTTGCACATGTTACGTGCTGTCTGTATGTCAACCTGAAGTACTTCGCTTTCCAGCAGACTCTGCTAGTTTAGAAGCATTAATTATTATTTCATCAGTTATATTTCTTTACTGGCTTTCTACTTTGAACTAACTTTCTATATTCACCCTGAGATGGGGAAAATTGCAAGAAAATTCAACAATAACAGGCTGAGAGTTGTTCATAGTATTAATTACAGTAGTTCACTCAATTTGGTATTTTGCAGTATGCTATTATTACCAAGATTTTTAGCAACAAATAGTAGGATACAAGGCTATGGGTAATCTGCTGAGATGCTTTTCAAGAAAGCTGAGTTGAAACTGATGCAGAGCATGAGTAGTTTCTGGTTTCAGGAGTATGCACAAAGCTGGCAGAGCAGTTGCTGGCAGAGCAGCAAATTCTACGTCTCCTGATAAAGCAACCTCAGCAGTGCATTACTTTGCTCAGTTTTCAGTGCAGTATTGCTATCATTGTAGTGTTTCTCCTTCCTAATCAAACAGTGCCAAGGAAGATGGATGGCCACAGTAGAGCAGGGTGTGGACTGGGTATCTAAGCCATATAGTTTCATTTCAACAGCCTAATTTAGCCAGGCTGAGTGAAAGTACAGATTGCTTAATAAACTAGAACAGTGCATATCCTGTGGTGAAAATGCTCCAGTAATAACAAGATGCTCTGTGTTTCTCATAAGAATCTAGAATTTCTTCACAGGAATTTCCATTAATTTCTGGGTTCTTGGAATAACTTTTCTTCTTTACTGTACAAATTGCTAATGATATTTTATTTTAAATTAAATTATGCTATCTTGGTGTTCAGGATCAACCCACCTTGAATGAGCTACACAAGAATTAGGTTAGACAGGTGGAGGTATTCTGTATTTGGAAGAGAGAAAGAGGCTTGAGGTGCTTTCAATTTGTTTTTATTATTTAAGTAATGTATATACAAAATCAGTCAAATTAGTGTTTAGCCCCCAAAAGGAATATGCTGGCATATGCTAGTCAAGAATTCTACTTCATTGACTAATAGTTTTGTTTTGTTGTCTCAATTGTATGCGAAATGAAATCAAATGACAATGGTACTATAAGATCTATTTGAACTTTGGCAGTGCTAGTTAGGAAATTGCCAAATAGTGCTCACATTGTGCCTTTTAATCAAAAGTAGCATTGATCATTAGTGCTAAATTGAAAAATAAGAAGTAGCAGTTCACATAAGAAAATATTGGGATGGCAGTTCTACATTAGGTGTAGTTAATAATCATGTTTGCAACCACAAATGTAATATTTACATAATTTGAAATAACAGAATAGAATAAACGGAATAAGAGTAGAATGATACCAGCTGTACCAGAGCACTGTTTTTTGTAAGATTGATTGATGCTGATTGGGTATGCCTTTGATCTGTGGAATAGTAGTAGGAAGCTGCAAAAAAATCACAAGTGGGAAAGCAGTTCATTAGTTACTTCTCTTGAGGAAAAGGAAAAGGAAAGAAAGAAAAGTACTAAATGCACCAAGCAAATGTGCATCACTGTATAAGCTCTGCATAGATTGACAAAGGGGTGAAATAGTAAGTTATGATTAACCTTAATCACACTAATACTGCTAAAGCAGTTGACAGATATCAACTAGAGATTCATTTAAAAACATGGTTTGTAGCCACTGAAAATGGTATTCAGCATCAGATAATTTGTATTAGAAATCTTTCCTGTCAAGCAAATGAAATGACTTTTGCTTGCAGAAAAACATGAAGTGGTAGAACAAAGGAAATGGGATATAATTTGGGGTTCCAGCAATACAAAGAACTTCTATTAGAAATTATCTGTAATATCTGACTACAAGTGTAAGATCTTTTTTCCTGCTTTATGCATTTTCAGTAATTCAAATGTATGGATTGCCCTCTCTTGTTCATAACAATCATTTAACAAACAAACAAACAACAAAATACCACCACCACCACAACAGAAATCTCTAACATCCTGTCCTTCTTTGCAAGACACTCTCTAGGAAAGAAATATCTTTGATATTGTTACTTGAATGAGAGTTTCCAATATTTTTTCCTTTTTCTTTTTTCTTTCTTTATCTTCCTTCTTCCTACTTTCTTTTCTTCTTCATTGTTTTTGTTGTTTTGTTGTTGTTTTGTTGTTGTTGTTCAGTTCTCTCCTACCATTTTTTATAGTACTCTCCAGATGAAAAAGGATTGATATTCAGCTAATCATTGGTTTTTTTTGTAGGTTTCTTTTATTCTGGAACCTGGCATTTAAACTTTCTAGAAAAACAAAAGAAACACACATTATTTGTCTATGCTTTATGAACAATGTTAGCTATTACAGACACAATTTTGAACTGTCTAGTCATTATGGATATGTGATTTATTTTTCAACTTTTCATGTTCCAGTAATGTTATATCATTGTGGGTTCTAGAGGCTGAATATTCATTTGCTGAGATTTTCATGCCGGAGGATTATATGCCTTAGAGTGCGGGAGTCTGTTTTTACTTCACATGTGTAAAATCAAAAATATTTGTACTGATTTGATTAAAAACGTAAAACATCCTGAAGCCACGGTCCAAATTTTTCCCCCAAATTTATGGTAAGGTGTACCTGAATATGAAAAATGTCTTATATAGTTAGCATTCATTATGGGAAAATGATTTCATATTCCTTGCTAAGTACTTTTTCATTGCACTCTTAAAGCAAATTTAATCCATATGGAAACTTTTACTGCCCCAAGTCAGTGAATTTGTAGAACTTAGTAGAATTTCCACTGACCTCAATGGGAAATATTTTTTTCAGTGGGTTTAGTTTGGTTGTGCAGTAAAGTGTAATTGATACATGACAGTTCTGCAAGTGCAAACCTGTGCAATATGAATACCAAAGACTTAATGGCGTAAACAAGTGGCTTCTTATTATGATGAGGCACTATTTGTGAAGTTGCTTACTACTCATTGATATGGGACAGTACAGAAACAGATGCAGTTTTAAAAGTTGCTGATATTAATCATGTATTTTTTATTAATAGCACTGAAAGAATACTTATTTGCCATAATTACCATTAACTTTAAATATTTGCCTATTAAGTCTTTTTTGTCTAATTGAAGACTAACTGTCTCAAAATAAAATAATGAAGATGTTCCTTACTACTTCACCGAGTAGAAACTACTTGATAAGAAAAAGAAATGAATTCATAACTTTGGATGGATTCGAGAGAATATCATCCACAAATGCTCTCAAATTACCTACTTTGCTTGTTGGAAATTCTGGAATGGCAGAATCAGAGTCTTGTATGTGCTGGCACAGATACTGCTAAACTTCACTGTAATCAGAGATTTTGCTACTAAGGAGGATTCAGCAGTATGTAGTTCTCCATTCAGCTTTACCTCTTTCACAGTAGAAATTAAATCTAGAAGATTGTGAAACCTTAACTCTGAAGTTTTCTTTGCACAGGAGTTGGAGATGTTTTAGAGCTGAAGACGATAAGGCTTAACTCAAAATCATTCAGGAACTGCTGAAATATTAAGTATTTTTTTCAGTAATAATTAACTTGCTCTTGCTTCCAATATCCTCCAACAGTGAGGTTTCCAGTTTGAATATTCGTCTACATTACAGGTTTTGTGTGTTTGTTTGTTTGTTTTTGTAGTTACTACTGTAGGTCAGTGATAAAAAGAATATTAAGACAATGTATTTTACTACACTGGTTTTCATAACAGAGGTAGGTTTTCTGGATGACTTTTGTGCAAAAATATTCTTCTGTGATATCAAAATAGCAGATGTGAAAAAATTGATTTTTATTGTAAAATATTCATTAAGAAAGTGCATTTAAAACCTCAGTTGCAGTTGTTGATTTTGTATTTTCAGCCGCTTTTACAGATGGGATTTTTATATTTATTGTCTTGTTTTCAGATAAGCTTCTGTAAGTAATTGAAATTTGGAAAGCTTTGACACTTTCAATGTTTAGAAATACATAATTAGTGTAACCTGTGAATCATCTTGAATGCATTTATAGAGAATATTACTATGTTAATTTATAAAACACTGATGATTTTATTATTAAGAAAGTCAAGTTATTGACCCTTGTTGAAGAGAAATGTAGGTTTTATTTGAGTTCTAACACACAGAGACTTGAAAAAGCAATCAAAACAAAGTGTTGTAAACAAGTCATTAGAACTGAAAGCATCAAGTAGCGTTAGAATTATTTTCGAACTTGCTTTCACGCTTCAAGGTCACCCTTGAGCACACTGATGAAGAGAATGTATTCTGTAGAGTATACAGTGGGTCAAACTGTCAAAAATTATCTCCTTTTAAACAGCAAAAACATCAACTGAAATTTCTTTCGAACACCCTTATTGACTTCCTTTTTTAAAATTCTTTCACAGAGGGTCTTTCTCAAAGCTGGAAGTGAGGAAGAAATCTTTGCACATCTTGGCTTGGATTATATCGAACCATGGGAAAGGAATGCTTAAAATGATTTGACAATGTACATTCATCAGTTGACAGCAGTGATCCTTCTAACTGTCTTGCAGTCCGGTAGATTACATGTGCCTCTGTGACAACTAAAATTTAAGAAAAATATATTGTTAGAAGCCCTTATGCATGTTGATGTTCCTAGAAAAGAAAAGTTTGAGTTCTTCAGAATCTTTTCCAGTCTTTTCAGCTTAAATCTTTGATGAATTTTTTTTTTATTTTATTTTGTGTGTGTGTGTGTGTGGTTTTGTTTTTTTTTTCCTTCCAGGGGAAAACTCCTAACTGATGAGATTTTAGCTTGTAATAGGAATTTAAAATTTCTGTGAATAATACATGATTGTTAAAATACTGTCAGCTATGGCAGTACCTAAATAATACAAAACATTTCAACTGAGTCCAAAAATTACTGAAGTAGATGTTTAGAGTTAGCTGAATTTTTAAGTATTTTGCTGCATCTGTATACAAAATCTCTAGTATGTAGACCTGTATAAAGGTTATAAAGTTTAAAGACCTGATTTAGTCGGGCAGTCTCAGCCAAGTGAGCCTCAGCTGTAATATTTATCTAGTTGGGTCAGAACTCTACAAAAATTGTAATCAAGCTGAGAATTCAGATTTAAAAAATATTATGCTGGACAGGATTATGGAATGAAAATCAATTTACTCAGTAGCAATCCCCAGTTGTGAGGAAAAATACTATACATTTGTAGAACTAATTTTGACTAAGGAAGATTCAGGTGATTGTCCTCAATTGGGAATTTGAATCATAACCTACATAAAAACAACTGTTTAACAGTCAGACTGGTGGCT
>JAOWBP010003659.1:19490551-19511393 GCA_028571105.1 Tragopan temminckii
GTAAGCACTCTTATTTATTCTCTTTTTGGTATAATAACCTGCTTAGCCAAACTCTCTTGTTTATTTCATAATTATAACATCTGTATATTCATCGATTACGCACATAGCTTAAGAAATTGAGGCATGGTACTATAATCCATTGATCAATGCCACCTGGCAGCAAGGCAGGGAAAAGATCTTGAAAGTTAGTCCTATCTTTGACAAACTAGGCAACGTGAAGAAAGTATGAATTCTGACTTGGCTAATACTTTATTATTTGAAAAATATTACTGAGACTTTTTCCATGCAGCCACTATTTGCATATATATAAAATTATGTTGTCAGTGACATTATTGTTCATTGATACATATAACTTCAAATTAAAATTTAAAGAATGCATAGTCAGTTTCTCTGTTAAGTAAATTCTGCTAGGATCAGTAGTAGAGATTTTTTGGTCCCAAGAGCCACTTCTGTTGCGTAGTTTTTGAGTACTTTAAAACCATCGTATTTGCTGCTTTAGAGGAATCTTCCTTTAGTGCTCCAGAACAAAAAGCCAGGAATAAAAAGCTGGGGGTTGCCCTTGTGAGAAGTTCCAAATTCTTTTATCCTTTTACTGTAAGATTAAGGGATTTGTTCCCTAACATTGTCATTGAGTTGAAAGATCAAAGTTATGAGCAAGCACTTTTCTTCTTTTCTTTTTTTTTTTTTTTCTTTTTAATTGGAAAGAATCTGTTCTGTTCTTTTAGAATGGTGACCTGAGACCTCTGCTTATGGAAGGCAGGATGGTACTTGGGTTTAGTGTGACACATGGAGAATGCTAATTAATTCTAAAAGGATGAATGGTCTCAGAAAAGCTTGTCTCAGATAACTGAACTGTCACAAATTAAATCCCCCACTGCAGTTTTCTGTGAGACAAATATTCTAGTTTTCCCTTTCAAAAATAGTTTTGATATCCAAATGAGAAAGATATCCAAGCAGTGATCAGCACCTAACCACACTCTCTGTGTGTTTTCAGCTCTCATCCAGTGGGGTGAGAATTCATACAAGAAAAAAAATCTAAGAAGCTTCCAATAGCTAACGTAATGTTGTTGAAATACTCCCTACAATGTTTCTCCTTAACCTACACCTAGAGAAAATCATGTTTGTTCAGTGATTGAGCAGTGAGTATTTAAATTTGAATCAGTTTTCAGGTATGTGACAATCTGGAAGGCTAAAAGCTGGTGGACTATTGAGAGTAGAAATGAATGGCTGCAAGGTTCCTGAGAATCTCATTCATTACAAGTGATAACCAGCTTTTGTTTCTCTCTCTGATCCATAGCAAGGTTTCTAATAAAACATGAAAATAGTTCCAGGCAGACAAAGGATTTTGTGATCTTTAACTCATTGTTAGCTTTGCTTTCCAAGAGGATTCCTTGTTCAGAATTATAGAGCAAATAAAACATTACTTTTGTAGGTGAAGGGACTGAAAACAAAATAAATGGAATGATCCTTTGAATGTTAGTTTAAAAAAACAGTTTTCAAAAATCTCTGTAACAGTTCTAAGAATTGTTTATTCCAAATAATTCCCCAAGAGAAGTTTGATTATGCCAAATTTATGAATTTCTTGCTACACAGCTCTAGAACTTCTTACTCTAAACTCTGTTTGATAATATACTATTATACTGAACGCTTCTTCCACAAATTCCATTAACATGAAGTACCACAAATTTGGAGCTTCCCATAAATACTGAAAAATATTACTTTCAATTCATTTTTAGCATGTATGGGAGTTATCCTGAATTTTTTTCTAACTAATCATTTGTCATAATTTCTAACCAAGCATTTGTTCATCCTGTATATTCTTACCTCAGATGGAACTTAATGTCCTCCCACAATTGCTGTCTGATCTTCCTGAATAAAAAATTCTTATTGATGGTGATAACTTAGGCCAGCAACTTCAAGGCAGTTTTAATTGGTTGTTTTGTGAAGTTAAACATCAAGATTTCTATTAATAGCTTAGGGAATTGTTTTTCACTCATTGGTGGGCATCTTTCTTTGCATGACATTTAGATAGAACATCTACCAGTCTGTATTCAAAATACAGCAAGGTGTAATAAGGCAGTAACTGGCAATGTTTCAGTTAATGATTATTAGCATTTAAAACTTTAAAAAAAATATATGCATTGTTTTCCAAGAATACATGGTCCATGTCATTTCACTGTTCCTAAAATATGAGAAAGATGGCCATGAGAAACATGTTTGGGGCAGGGCATCAAGATATTTGCTAGACTAAGTATGTGGTGTAAAAGTGTTAGGAAAAGTTATGGGCTGGAAAGGTGTTGGATCATTTTAGTCTATGAGATTTCTGGATTCTGAGTGAACAACCATCACACTGTATTTTCAGTGTATTGGATGGGCCTGCTGTATTTGGATTCTGTATTTTGTCACTATAGTACACAACAGCAAAAAGTAAATCACTGGTAGCTGCATAAATATGATACATTTTTGTAAATATTTCAATGAACATTGAAATAACCTTTCTAGTTTTGTACAACAAACAGTGCAAGTTAGCAAGTATTGTTGCTCCGAAGTGTGGCTTACTCAGTTCATTAGTAAATGGAATTATAATGGATTTATTTTAAAAGAGGGTTCATTTATGTTTACTGTTTGTTATCAAGGTACTCCAAGACATCAATTGGATGTTTCTGAAGTATTTGTAAGGAAGTGTATCCAACCCCCTCCCCTGACATGCCCCTGGGAATTAAATAAGCGTGCAATTATTTTGGTATACTTTTTGTTGTTTGCTAATAGTTCTTGTAAATCAACACATTTCACATCTCCACCCTTCTACTAGCTCTCTCTTAGACCAACATGTTAGTATTATACTCAAGCACAAATTATAAATGTATGGAATCACGAGTTTGCTTTCAAGTGAAACCAGCTGGAATGGACGGATATTCTTTAAACTCATACTGCAATTGCTTTACATATGCTTTCTGATTTAAGTAAGTCCTAAAAGTGTGCAGAGAGTTTGAATGTAATAGAAACTAGTGAAGAACAGCTGAGAAGAGGAAATAAGGTGAAATTATTCAATTTGATACTGCTGTTCTACAAATACATATACATATATATATGTATAAAGCAGAAAAAAGGTCAACATAAACAATTGCCAGAACATTGTTTTGCTTTAAGAATGTATGTATTGTCTTTGAATTTCTATTTCATACCAAACATGGGATGAGCTGTTCAATGATGAGTAAATTATCATCAGGCTTATAAAAGATCAACTATCAGTATGTTCTACCCTTAATTATTTCATCCACTAATGAACTGGGTGTACTTCTCCTTTTTCTAGTGCTCTTCCTTTGCTTTATTCTTCCAAATGAAACATGCACGAGCCATTCATACTGGTTATTTATTTATATATTATATACATTTTGTGTGTGTATGTATGTATACACACACACATAAAATATATATCCTTTTCTTTAAGAACAATGCTAGCTTCTTTGAATCGATCCTCTTGGTTATTCAGTGATGATTCCTTAGAGTACACTTAAATGAGAGATGACAATACTGTGGAGCTACCCCAATCTTCCACTCCATGTTCAAATTCCATTATGATGAACTCTGGTAGAGCAAAACCTTGAATACAATGTTTTTACAGTTTCATTACCATCTTGTGTATTAGATCATGGCAAAAATACAGCTTAATGAAATGTATATCCTGTTACAGTGAATGATCACTTGGCAACACTGGCTATTTTAAAACTTTATCTAAGATCTGTAAACTAAGCTTTCACCATCTGTTCTACCTGCTAATTATAAATGCAAAAAGAACATAACTCACAAGCGTATCATAAAAGTGGATAATGCAATTGATTAAATGGTATTGCTGTGTGTATACTTGCTTGATTATTCAGTGCCTCTATTTTTTTAAGCTTTTAAATCACTCTAAATGCATCATACATGGACGTTTTCTTGGCAAACAGACGAGAGATGTATTCTTTCATGTTTGAAGGAAGGCAATTAATTGATGATAACAATGGTTGGAAGAATACTAGAGAGGTACAAATACTGTCAGGCATCAAGTATGAATGCTCCAGTTCTTTGAACATGTTGGATCAACCTGGTCTCTTGCAGTACTTTAGAACATAAGTAGCTACTTGGAAACTGTCTTACAGTAAATAAAGAACAAGGAAGCATTTGTTTGCTTAAATTGCATCTGACTTTCTGCTTATAACCTTTTGCATAACATCTGTGCATTGTTATGAGTTGAAATCTTAGAGTTTTGTTTTGATATGTAATCTAGTTGTTTTTATAACTTTCAAAGATCGTAGAAATAGAATTTAATATGTGCTAAGAGTAAGTCTAACTTGGGCTGTAGTTAAGAAAAAAAACCACACGCACAAAAAATCCCACACAAGTAAGAAAAAATTTTAGAAGTGGAAAGTAGTAGTTGTAATGTGTTACCACAACTGGCAAGTAACTGAGTTCATAGTTTTCAAATACTAGTAAAACCTGAAAAACTGTATAGACTTTAAACTGATTAACTTTCTTGTAACTAAGAGGCTTTAGGGAATCTACAGAAAATTCACTGTGCAGACTGATACCCCAACCCAAAGTCCGTCTTCATGAGAGTTTGCTTAGGTAGGATGAAATAGAAATTTGAAAAGAATGTTGTAAAACTCTAGGAAAACTGTAAATTCTTTCTGTGTCACATGGCTGAAGGTGTCCCTAATACTAACTGCACTTTCATTTTCAGCACGTCTGTAGAATCTTTTAGTAGTAATATGCATAAATGAGCACATATTGCCACACAAGCTATGGCCTAAGTGTGTACATACTACACAGGAATGCATTTGTATGAATGGATGACAGAAAATACTCATAATCATATCTGCTTTGAAAAATCCTTGAAATTTAAGTAAATCTTGTTTTTAAATAATTAGTCTAGTTGAATCCATTTGAACTCTAGTTTCTGTAGTTCTCAATTTTTAACTTAATTCCTCCCAAACAGCTCTTATGTGTTGTTATTTTTGACCCTTGATTTAAGGAGATAGGAAGACAGTTCATGTCATTAATGTATACTTAATTCATATCATTATTTCTGAAGTTTGGCCTCAATATTTCTCCAAGGACTACTGTATGCATCCAGTCCTTTCCTGTCATGTCTTTTTGCTCTTTTTCTAATGTCTCCTTTCCTCATTTTGACAGGTAATTTAGAAAGCCTGCCACATACTTTCTTTGCGTCTAATTCCACTGAATCTGAAGGGATTGAAAGATGGAATGCAGTGGAACAAAACTTTCTGTAGCATGCTTGAGTATTTTCATAAATATTTTAAAAAAAATTGTATTGACATTGCAAGGATTTCCTAAGGATTAGCAATGCAGACCGCAGAGAGCAGTAGTGTGATTTTGCTAGAAAATAATGTGGTTATTTCCTCAAGAGATCTTTTTAAAATATCAATTAAATAATACCTTTTTCTTGTGCTACTATGTAAAATGAAATTTGTGCTTACCATGTATTTGCCTCAAGATAAAAATATATACATATATAATTGAGTGGTAAAAAACAAATGTGAAACATGGAGAAGCTTAACAACCCTGCTAAATCCCTAGATGGATATGTAACACACTCAACCATAATGCCAGTGTTTTTGTTAGTTATGAACTTATTTGCAGTGATGTATTGCTCAGAATAGCAGACCAAACAGGCAGGTGTCAAACTCAGCGTATATATAAATCACCGAAATGCATAAATTAGGCACTGATTTTCAATTTAAAATGTATGGATGCACGCAAAGACTCATTTACTGTGCTAAGCCAGGGCATATGCCAAAGGGATGGTAGGTCCAAGAACAGACTGTAAATGGTAGGATTAGAGCCTGAGGACTACAGCTAAAGTCACCTGAATCTGTGGGACCTCTTAATCTAACTTTCAGCAGACCGTTAATTGGTCCCTGAATCATTTATTCTGGAATCTGAACAAATACCTCTAAACCCATCCAACATTGTTTGTGAATATAATTTTTTACAACTAGCCAGTCTCTGCCTTTGATGTTGCCATTGACACTAACTAAACAAAAGAAAGTGGTGTCCGAATCCAGAAAAATGGAGTTCAGAACTGGTTGCTGATTTAGGTGTTCATTAAACTCAAGTTGATGAACCATTTACTTTTGTTGCTAAAACGTCCATATTTTTCCAGAGATCAGCAAGTGAGCAGTTTTCTAGCAAAAAAGAAATTTTATCTTTCCAGAGGCAAATACCTCCAACTTGTTTTGCATATGCAGACAACCTAGAACCTAATTTATCTGCTTTTCTTCCACTTTTTCAGAGCTTCAATTTTCTCTTCACATGCTCTCTTCTATTCTTCTACCATGCTTTGCTGTGCTTAAAAAACAAAAACCTTTTACATTGGATTTTCCTTCCTTTATATATTGTATTTTTTCTTAGTTGCTTTTTAGCTTTTGGAGTTCCAGTCTTACATTAGAATCAGAGTTTAACTTTTAAAAACACATTTACCTCTTAGGTTTGAAACTGGGTAAAGGAAAACAAAAAACAAACAAACAAACAAAAAAAACACCAAAAAACCACAAACTTTATTGTATTCAAAAAAAAACCTCAGGAAAGACCTGAAAAAGAAATCTCCAAAGGTTCAGATTTTTTATTTTTTTTTTTTTAAGAAGAGCTTAATTCTTTCTCTTAAGCAGTGATTTAACATGGCAAGCCTGAGTTTTTCTGTAACCACAGATTGCTCCCTTTTACTTTCTAGTAAGGAACAACTTACTTATAACTGACTTAGCTTGACAATGTTTATAGTAGATACAGATTTAAACTGTACTGTAAATGATTTTGAGACATGAAGACAGTTGCAGAAATACTCTCTATTCAGCACTGAAAGATTGTTCACTAGATAACAGTAATTCATATGGCTATGTATAGAGATGTTTTGGCCAGCTGCCTATATTCACTTCATCACACATTTAAGTTTAATTAGACTTTGTAGTCTGATGGACTAAAGAGCCAAAAGGAGGCTACTGGGATTGCACAGGCTGACCTTTTTTCAACAAGGGCCAGAGAACTTCGCTGAATAAATACTGGTTCCAAGAACAAAAGTTTTTTTCAACCAGGTATCCATTTTTATTGTAAAATCTACAGTGATGTGTTGCAGTGCTTATTAATTTTGTCTGTTTGTGCATGCCAAAGCCTGCTGGGGTCTCCTGCATTTTCCACTGTGGAGAAATGCCTGCCTGTGCCCTCTGGGCTGCTCTGCTACTCCTATGTGCCGGTTGGGAGCACCCTACAACGAAGGTACTTTTCAAAGAATCACAGAATGGCCTGGGTTGGAAGGGACCTCAAGGATCATGAATCTCCAGCCCCCCCTGCCACAGACAGGGCCACCAGCCTTCCCATTTAATACAGACCAGGCTGCCCAGGGCCTCTTCCAACCTGACCTTGAACACCTTTAGGGATGGGGCATCCACAGCCTCTCTGGGCAGCCTGTTCCAGCATCTCACTGCTCCCTCTGTAAAGAACTTCCCCCTGACATCCAACCTAAATCTTCTTTCCCCCAACTTAAAACCATTTCCCCTTGTCCTGCTGTTTGATCCTTTCAAAGAGTTGGTTCCTCTCCTGATTATAGGCTCCCTTTAGGTACTGAAAGGCTGCAATTACGTCACCTGCAGCCACCTTTTCTGCAGGCTGAACAAGCCCAGCTCCCTCAGCCTGTCTTTGTAGGGGAGGTACTCCAGCCCCCAATCATCTTTATGGCCCTCCGCTGGACCCTCTCCAACATCTCTGTCTTGTACTGGGGGAACCAGACCTGGATGCAGTACTCCAGATGGGGCCTCACAAGAGCAGAGTAGAGGGGGGGACAAACCCTGTCCCTGCTGGCCACCCCTCTTCTGATGGAGCCCTTGGAAGGAGTCTGGCTCCTTCTGTGGAACCTGCTGCTCCTTCAGCCCTTCCAGACAAACTGTGCCTGTGTGTGGAAGCCAAGTGGTTCCACGTGATGCCAAGACAGGTTTGAAGGTATCCTGTATAGGTTTCACCCTAAACTAAGTCCCCTTTTTAGGGATACTGTGGTCTGGGTGGAGCCCTGTGAGGTGATAAGCCCTGGAGACGAGTTTTAAATTTCTAAGTTGCTTCTAAGTAGTCAGCAACTTTCAAAGTATGTCCCCTGTATGACAAATGAAACTACACTTTATATGTCAATTTGCCAGTTAAATTTAAATAGGTACGTAAATCACACAAGCTTGGATTTTGTACGTTTGACTGTTGGTACTCACACTTGCTATGGGTACCGAAAAGACATGCTGAATAACAGTTAATAGCTGGTAAACTTTTCATGGTAACCAGTCTAGGTATTTGGACATCTGATGATGTACACTTTAATAAGCACATTGAGCACTCCCTTTCTGGATTTCTGAGCATACATGAGGCTTTGCTCTCTGTGTCTCGATTCTTCAATTGGAGTCATATATGCTGATAATTAATTCTGATGACTACTTAATTTTAGGCAGAAGGAATCTGTAAAAACACAGCAAATGATCTGTAAGAAAGAGATCAAGAAAAGGAGTTCTTGGCTAATGAAGTAGAAGTACAATATTTTTTTCTTTCTTTTCCAGCATAAGAAATGAGTAATAGAATAGTTTACTTTGCCTGCTTCTCACCGTACATTCAGAAGTATGTTGTATTGTTTAAACTTGAAATGACCTTGGCTGCAAGACCTGTATTGGTACTTGAGAATTCTCAGCAATACTCTGCAGTGATGTCAACATGATTCAGCTGTGGCTTCAAGTTCCATGAGGGTCATCCTGACCACTTCCTGAGTTTGATAATATATGAATAACCTTCTTAGAGTAATACTAATTAACTTTGTACAGTTTCTGCTGTAAATTATTTTCTGAGCCTCTTAGGATTGCTCTGAGCCAATTGCATACACGGCAAAAGGTTAATTGTTTGTGAAAGACAAAGAAAAGGGCACCTCTGTGTCTCTCAGTAGAAATTAAGAGAATAATGAAATCTTTCTATGGGAATTCACCTGCTTTATGTATGAAGTACCAACTGCAAAACTTCTTTGATATTGAAACATTCATTTTCAAGAGCAATTTTTAACAAAAATAGAATGCTCATTTATATTGGAAAAAAATTTGCTGCTTTGTTTAGAAACTTAGCTAACGGATGTGATAATTTAGGCTGTTCTGTTTTGAGAGGAACAGTATTATGGATATATATAAATATATATAAATCCCCATGTATTTCTTTTGCTGATCAAGGCATGCTGGGTTGTTAAAATTATCCTACAGTGTGCAGGAAAATAATACCTATGTACATGGCAACCATTATCAGACAAATAAGAATTACACAATTATTGTGGCATTAAATATTTATGAAGCATATAATTATCAGAGAAGAGATTATTGTCAGTTGCATGCAGTAAATGACAAAAAGAACTGCATGTGACGCCTCACTATGATGTAGAGCTTTCAGAACTTATTTTGAGCTCATTTCTGGTGAAAAATTTATGTAGACATCTTTGCTTGTCTTAAGAATTTTTAATGTATTTTCTTTCTGACTTCTTTATGAAGAAACTCAGCTACAGAGGTGTTTGCTGGATAATTCTGAAATCAAATAGAAAATATTATTTAAAAAAAAAAAGGGAGGGGGGGAATTCTTCTGAATGAAAAGAAATAATGTGACCCTGTCAGGAAATTATTTTTTTAATCTTTGCCCAAACAGCTTTTCTTCTGTCCAAGGAAAGGTTGTTTTCTTCTCCCTCATGCTATTTACTTGGGCTTATACTTTCTCCTCTGCTTGGATTTACTGATTGTGTAAGGAGGGCTGAGATGTCTCTGCATTCATGTCTCTGTCGCCTTAGTGCTGTTTTACATTCTTGGTTATCAGTTTGTGATCGTGTCTTCAGTGTAATATCAGCATCAGTAAATTAAATATTTTTTTCCTCTCTTTTCATTAAGATAGCAAACTTTATGCTTCTATTTATTTACTTCATTACTAATGCTGATTAAGCGTAAGAAAGCACGCATCTTATAATGAAAAACTCCTCTTTCTCTCTTGGCAGTTACCATTCCCAGTTGCTGGGGATTGGTTTCTCTAAATTTTCTCTGTATCAGCAGACATGGTGCTTCCTCAGCATATGCCAGCCAATCCTCCTCTCACCAACAGAACTTTCCACCAAAATGAGTGCCTATAGAACTTCTGAAGCAAATTAGTATGTGAGTAAAATTTGAGTAAATGATATTATCTCTGGTGTACAGTTAAAAACAGTGAAATATAGAGCAGTGTGGTCCTTTCTTAAGCAAGTATTTTTTCATGTGGAACTTTAAAACCAGTCTTCCTTGGTTGGAAGGAAAAATTAATCATTTATAAGCTAGAAGCAGCAGAGAGAAGCTGCAAAACCAACGATTTTTACTGAAAATTTGATAAGGAGATATGCAATGTCAGTTTGAATTGACACTGATAAAGGTGTGGGCTTCTGGATAAAGTTTCACTTGAAAAACTAATTTAAGATAATTCAGGAGAATCATATAGCGAGACCCTTCTGTGATCAAAAATGGGCCACTTGATTTTGCTGATGTAACCCACACAAACGCTGTTTTGAGAGACAGTTTTACATCTTTATGGACTTCTTCTTTATGGGGGTCAGTAAGTGAAGGTCTGATTACCAGAGATTCTGAAATTTGTTTCTGACTATATGGGAAAGTGCAATCTTCTGAGAGATGGGGAATATTGCAATAGAATATTTAGAACTCTAACAGAAAAAGTTTAGAAATTGCTTCTTACTGAAATGTTATCCACCAACTCACTGGAACTGAAGGTTGGAATCCTTGGCAATTGCAAGCTGTGGAGCTATGCTGTAGAGAGGTCAGAAAGTCTACCTTTTGTCACTTTGTTTTTACCTTTCATTATTTAATCCCAACATTTGATTCAGAAACTGTTGTTTTTCTTTTTTTTTTCCTGAAAATGCCCTAGAAGTTTATCAGCAGATACCTAAAATATAGTTGCACTAATTTTCTTGGAAGCTTATATCTGGATATTGTTTAAAATAATCTATTTCAAAGTTAGATGTATGATTAGAAATAGGTTATTGCAGGATATGGTTGAGAATACTGTGTGTCTCAAGTTAGCTGAAGTTCTTGGTATATATATTACAAACTTGCATGTAATTCTACTGTTGGCTGAAACAGATGGGAACATGGCTTATCATATCCTTAATTAGACAGATTTTATTCTTTGAAATCTGCAGATATTAAATCCACATTACTCAAAACTTCCAAGGATTAAGCCTTCTCTCTAAAAATGGTAAATATAATAACAGAATTCACTTGCATTTGGACAGATGACTGTGTTTACTTACTGTTAGTATTTTTAGTATTCCTTCTGTAATACCAAAGATAGCAAAGTGTTGCTGACTTTATTAGTTTCAAAACAGTGCAATTTGCTGCTGAACATACTGAGAAAATCACAGCTTTGATCATGAAAGATGGAAAGACAAATGCTGTGATTTTCAGTAACACATTTAGAGTTGTATGTGGCTAGAAATTTTAACACATTACATTCTGACATTTTTGTTAGTGCTCTGTATATTAATATAAACATATTAATCCTAGATAGGAGGGGTTATGTGTACGTACATACAAGAAATTTGGTTCTCGTTTCACATTCCATACATTGTTCAAAATTTTTTACCACAGTATATTAAGTTATATGCAGAATATGAATCTCACCTAACTTCTTTATAAACCTGTTGTTCTGCAGAAGTTAAAACAGTGAGGTTGACAACCTCAGTCTTAAACAAAGTCTCACATCAGCTTTATCCCTGGAAGAATAAGACAGACATCTGTTTAGGACCAGATCTAAAAACAGTGACTGCTTGGGTACCTCTACTTCTTTTATGAGATTTTATTCCTAATGGCAGAAATCAGTTGTCACTTCATTTTAGGCTATGCTCAGAATAAAGGTAAATATTTGAATTTTAGTTCTGACTTGTGTATATAACTGAACAGTAAGATTAAGTTTTGATATGCAGGTTTGATTCTTGCATACCCCCAACTTTACCATCTCTAATTCACAAACTATGTGCATTTATCTGACCTATGCTTCTTTCCTTCTCTTCCTCCTTGGAGAGAGATTTATGCTTACATAGGGTTTAATCACATCTGCTAAATCCATTCTTTGAAATCTCTGAAACAATTTTAAAATAAAGCTCTTTTTTTTCTTCCCTACAAATAATGTTATTACATTGATAGAGGAAAAAGTCAACTAAGATTTGTAAACAAATTTGATCTTTCAAAATATTATTCTTACTGTCTTTCATCATTTTCCATGTCAAAACAGTCTGTGCAGGCCACAGAAGAAATGGTTTTCAGTTCACCCAAACTAGCATTGGAAGCTACAGATGTGTGGCATCATTTAAAAACTTTTCAGAAACAAAAGCAGTTGGGAGATTTTGTTTTCAAGTTCAAGATATTTGAAACAATGTTCTTTGTGGGCTTTGTCTGAATCAATTTATGCTGGAGACAAAATTTTCCCTGCATAAAAGTAGAAACTGCTTATCTCAGTGGTGAGAGAAGTCTGTGCTTCAAATACAAATGAATAAATAAACTCACTTCTGAAGAATGTTTCCCAGTGTTTGTAGTGAAGCTGAGTTTTTGGAAGATTGTGAAAGGTGGTGTTATTAAAAACCCTGTTTTCTCCCTTCATTTTCAGTGCAGATGGTGAAAACATTTAATCTAAGTGGAATGAAGTGGAATGTATTGTTGGAGTAGTCTAGACGGGGTATGATCAAGAGACTGCAAATGGGAACAATTTGATTTTGAAAACTTTTTATCTGATTACAGGGATAATGACTTGAAAATCAACCTGGCAATTTTGCGTGATTAGAAAAGTGATATTCATGTTGATTTCTCATCATGTTTCCAAATGGAAACGGATTTCTGCTGCATATTACATATAATTTATCTCACAGATGACTCAGTTCATATCAGCTGCAATCTCTGAAGTCTTAGTTGCTCCATGCTTGGAGCTATTCTGCTGTTCTGCCAGGCAAAGAAATATCAAAATCGTATACTAACTGCTTTTCCACACCAGTAAATCTCTAAGGAGAGTTTAGGAGATTGAAATCACATAATGATATTTAATCTTTAAAATATTCAGATTAAATCCAGTTTGATGTTTATGCAAAAACAGACTTCTTAGAAAGAAGGTTTATGTTGACATAAATACCTGTATTTATTTTACCCAACTGAATAACCACTTAATTCAGAATCCCTTATTTCCATGTTGTACAGTTGCTTTTCTTGCATAAATGTGTTTCTGGCCCTATGCACTGTTTTACTGAAAAGAAATAGGTAGAGGCAATGCTGCTCATCTTATTTGCTTTTTTTTTTTTTTTTCTTTTCCCCTGGTTGACTTTCTTACAGAGTACAGTTGTGACATCTATTGATTTGTAAAGTTCAATGTGCTATATGCAGGAGGAAGAATCTGGTATTAGTGTAGTTCCATGAAAATGTCAGCTCAATATTCACACACACACACTCGCAAAAATTGCTAAAAAAAGAATTAAGAGTACAAAACCTAGAATGTAATGATGATAGAATAAATATCTGTGCCTCAACTTGGTCACTGTTGACTGTTCTGCTCCTGTTATTTCAAAAACAGTGTAGTCAGAAAGACAAGCAGAATGATCAGAATGGTGAAAATGATTCTACAGCAGTAAGCTCACTGAATTTGATAAAGGGGATGTTCAGAAATCCAGAACTGGTAAATCCTCTGTTAGGGACTCCCTATCCTCTATACTTGGATTGTTCTCCACAGTATAAAGCTAATGTATTTCTCATGGATTCATTAGTATTAAAAATTTCCTCTGGAAATTTTCAGTTATTATTTCTATTACTATTACTCTTGCTATTTGATTTCATTTTCAGATACGTACAACCATCAGGTGTTTGAGGAAGGTTATCATTCATGCTTCCTGTTAATTAATTAAGGATGTATCCTAATTAATTGCACTTTCATTCTGAGTTTCTACTGCATTTTTTTGCCTTGTTGTATTACTTTGCTCTATGGAAATGAAAGGAAAAACTCATACAGAGAAGAGGGCTCAGAGCTGCTGAAGGTGGTGACCATTACTAACATGGCTTAACAAGTGGTAACATTTTTGTGGAATAAAAAGATGTTGAAGCAGTGTATAAAAACCATAAACTAGGAGACAAATGGAGTTCAATAAAATATTTTTATCTATTTCAGATGACTAATTGAATACAACAATGAGTACATTAATTCAAGTCATTTTTTAAACTATGAATTTTCCCTGATCCTGAACCCTCCTGTTTCTGTGTTCCTTCTGCCCATAAATTTGCTGGTCACCTGTTTATAACATTACCCACTTTAAACAGTGCCTGAACAACTAGTAACCTATAAGTAGTGTCTATCACATTTCAGTTACATTCACATCCTATACTTGTTACTCTCATTTTCTTAGCCTTGTCATGATACCACGGAAGCCAGCAGGACCCATCTGATAATTTAGTCTAGTGTATCATGAATCATTTAATTTTGCCTACCTATTCTTATTTTTAGCATCAGAATTTGGATTTGTTTATGTCTCTCCGTACTTTGAAAACTAAATTTTGCCATGCTTGAGGGAGAGAGTAGGAGAAGACTAAGTAGTAAGTGGCTGAGGTATTTCACAGAGACATACTTGGAAAAATGTAGCTTTGTTGATGGAAGCAAAACGTCCAGATTCCTTTCAGTCTCAGGTAGATACAGTAATGTTATAGCTCAGATCCAAGCAGTGCTTTGACCCTGGGTTTGTGAGCAAGATATGTCAAACAGCTGAGGAACAAAGTACATTTTTCTCTTGTTTAAACTGTTACTTGTGTGTCAGAAACTTATTCTTTGTTAGGCCGAAGAGTAAATTGGGAAGAAAATGACCAAGATATTTCTTCCACAACTGTGAATCTTAAGTATGCAAAAATCTGTACAGTTACAATTATTGTACTATGTTTGTGAGGATTTTTTTTTGGTGTGTGTGTGTGTGTTTGTTTTTCTGTTTGCTGATTCAAAAAAGTCTGTATGGATTCACACTGAATATTAAGTTCTAAAGCTTAGGACAAGACATACAAAATGAAAAGAGTTTAATTTTTAGATAGCAGGGACAGTGTTTAGTTGAAAATATTGCTAACAGAAGAAAGAATCTACAGCTCGCTGTATGTCAGACTTGGATCAAAGAAAGTAAAAGCAGAATGTGATCTCTCTGGAGAGAAAAATGAAGAAATCATTACTCATAGTAATTTCTTACTTTAGCTGTGCCTGTGGTGAAGATTTTTCAATTGCTTGAGTTTGTAAAAAATTACTTTGTAATTTCTTAACCACTGCAAACTGGAGCAAGTAACCTGCAAGCCCAGCATTATATCTCGATCAAGGTGTATACTAGCCACTTGCTTTTCATGATGCAGGTGAAGTAGAACATTTCTTATTTCATATCTTTGCTGATTCTTATACAAAGTCATACGCAAACCAATTTGTATGGCTTTACTATTAGTATGTTTTGGGATTTACTTTGATTTTTTTTTTATATTTGTTATTAATATATCTCTAAGTTTCATATGTTCATTTTCTTAGCTGTATTTCTTCTTTCTGTGACTGTTTGATTTTGCTTAAAACTTGCATGAGAAGTAAGGCTTTTACATCCAATTGGGAAGGACTGTTGAGCTGTTAGGTTTATCAGCTTTATTTCTCTTTATTTTGGTCTACCTACTAGTATAAAAAGGTTTGTGAATGATCACTAAGAAAATCAAAGAATTTGTTAGTAGAAGAGTCTGCTTCTGTATTGGAGGGGATGCAATTTTGGGGATATAATTTGAAAGTGGATGAAAATCATTGTTAGATTCATATTCACAAGATTATTTCAAAACAGAAACAAAAAAACCCAACAACAAAACCTCAGTCTCTTTTTTCCCTGAACTTTTTTTTTGTCTAGAAAATAATTACATTGCTTTAGCCTGCCTGTGTTGAGCTGAGAATGCAATGAAAAGCCCATGTATTCTTTTTCTATCTTCTGAAAAATGATAATTTTACAGTTGTTAAAATCCATCTTCTTTCAAAGATACAATGACATGTTTTCCTCTTATCTCTTCTTAAAACATTAAATCTTTTATACGAATGGGTTGACAGTTTTTGAAGGATAACCTTTTCAACATCATAAAATAAATGAAAGTGGTGAAGGATTTAGATTCAAAATGCTTTTCCAGTGCACTAATAATTTGATGAGCACTGCTATCATTTTTCTAAAATGGCATTAGATTAAATCTTATTCATCCAGCAAATTCTTTGAAGAGACTCACCTTTAAAAGTTGATGACATAAACCAGCTCAAAGATGTGATTGTGGTATTTGAAATACCCTGTCTCTAGAGTCAATTATTTATGATGCATGATTAATATTTTCTATTTTTCCTTACAAGTTTTGTTACTGCATTATTATTATGTAAACTAAACCTACAAGTACATGATATAGTTATGACCCCATAGTAAGATCTTGTCTCTCATAACTTAGCACGTTTTTCTCCTGATATTCATGTAAGCAGCACACAACCATGATGTGAAAGGAAATTGCTTCCAACGCCTCTAAAATTGCTTGCTTGGCTTGAATTAATCTTAATCGAATTTCTGTCTGAGATGTTTAAAAACCTTACAGAATCTCATTGTTTGAGTCCAGCTTTGCTAATTTGATTCTACATTCCAAAGTGACAACAAATTCTGAGGCCCTGTGGGACTGCTGTTGCTGATAATGTTTCCATGAGGGTGGCATGAACTGTGCTGTTCATTAATGTGACATACCTTTATAATGAATGTCCTTGTGTAATAGTTAGGGATGCAAGTTCATAGTTCATATTTGACTGCGTTGCCTACTTGTCTAAAGGTCCAGATTCAGATGCAGAGTCTTGGAAAAGGCAAGCAATATACATGTGCTCACACTGAGAAAAAAGCCAAATTACTAGCTTATAAATGTCATTATCTTTTAGCCACGTTAATTAAAAAAATTGATTTACCACAAAAGAGCAAAAAAACTAAGGACAGAAAGATCCATATGGTATCACCAAATGACATAGAAATGACATCATGTTTTGTAACCTGACTAATCAGTTTCAGAGATCTGATAAACTGAACCTTTTCTGAGTTTTCATGTACTGAATTATCTCATGTATTTCTAAATTTAAAATATTTAATTGTACAACATTTATTTTATTTTATTTTATGTTTAAGATGTTCCTGAAAATATTTTTTAAAAAGTTGACTTCTGTAATAAAAATTGTTCCTATTGATAGCAAGTTGGTCAGTGAGCTGCAAACAGTGGATGTTCCTTTTTGCAATAAAAATAAAATGTGGTTAGAAATAATAGTCTGTCTCATTAGAATTCAGGGGAAAAGTTCACCTGAAGTAGGCTTCTCTTATTTTAACACAGCACTAAGTGTTCTGTCTAGTAATAAAGTATATAGAATCATCCATAAAGAAACAGCCAAGATATACTGAGAAATGAAGTACCTGGTCTAAATTTCAATTTTCTGTTCTCTGTACCGATTATAAGAGCAGGGGAGACCCTGTAGTATTCTTTCAGTGGAAGAGATTCTACTTGCTGTAATATCTAATATGAAATAAAGCTGACAGCAACATGCAGCACATTTTACTTGACTTTGCCTGATTTTTTGTCGCCTATGGTATATCCTATCACTGATTAACATGATGTTGTGTAAGCATCCTAATTCAGCTAGGAAAGTCAGATGTGCAGTTGTAGTTAGAGAAACTTATTATTTTTTGTTGTGATACTTGCCTAGCTCTTAACTGTATGTAATACAAGAATTTATTCACTTTTTAGGTAACTAAAGTTTGACATACATCTATTGGAGTAAAAACAAGTACATGTTTAGAGATTTTTTTTTTTTATAACTACCTTGAACATGTCTCCATACACACACACACACGTTCTTTAAATCACAGAAAAAAGCCTTCAAGGTGTGTTTTCTCACTATAATTGGGGAAAAATGTCTCTGATTTTGACTGTGATAAAAGAGTGGCAGTTCCTGAAGTTCCTTTGACAGTTTTCTAGTCTTATTTTCTCTGTTATGCTTGGATCCTTTTACGTGAAGGAACCAGCTTTTCATCTACTGTGTTAGGCTGTATCATGTTCTTCACCACGCCTCATTGAGATATTGTTCTGTAAAGCAATATCCAGTCTCTTCTTGCTATGTACTCCACGGAGATTCCTCAGTTTTGATGAGCTCATTATTTTGCTATTATCTTCATTTTTTTTCTAGTATGTTACTAAACTAGCAGTTCCTAAGTGAGTGGGGAAAAAAGGTGCTGCTTATGTTTTATGACTTTATAACTTTGTTAATGTAATCTGTTCTACGCAATTTCTCTTTTAACTTTGTTCCAGTTGACCCTGCGAAGATAGAGTTGACACCATACATCTTGGCTGTAGTACTATAGTCTTCCAGTAAGGTGGTTATTCTGTAGCCTGCATTGACTTCAATAGCCTGCCTTGACCCTGGTATCTGCAGAGAATGAATTGAGAAAACTGTAAATCTCTACTTGGCTTATCATTCTGACTTCTCAGACTTGAGAAAGTGTTTTTAAGTGCTAGGTAGTGATGTCTGGAGAAGAGGTGGCCTTTGAGGACTGGAAAGTAAAAAGCCAAAAAAACCCCCACCATAGTGGTTTTCTTTTCCTCATTTCTTTATCCCATAGAAGGCACAGATATATGCAGTATGGTAGTGTTAACTCCTGAGTGAAAGTCCTGTGTTTTAAAACTCCACTAAAAGAACTGGCTGAAGGCCAGTGTGGCTTCCAGGTGTGTGCTTTTGTTCTTGCTATGAAGTATATGGCATTGCTTCTGTGTGGTGGACCTCAGAAGAGGTGCAGATTGTATGAGCTGGGTCTGTTTGAAATAATCTGGCAGGGGAAGTTCTATTCTTCTGTATGTTTTTACTACATTAGGAAATGCTCTGACTCTCTCTTCTGTGTTTTGAAAATCAGATGTTAACTACAATAGTAACAAAACATTACTCTGTTTTGAGCTGAAATGCTGTAATTGTTTACACAAGTGCCCTTGCTGTCCTTTATTGAACTGCTTACCTGCATCAGAGTGTTCTAGAGTGGAAGAAAAACTATAGAAAAATTCAGATGTAAATTTAATTCAATTAGACAGTTTCCTCCTGACCTACCCCCCTCCCACCTCCAAAAATAAAACCAACACTACATCATTCATCACAGTATGCAAGAGGGTTAGTTATTAATTGCATAGGTCTTAATTCCCTAAATTATCTGAGTTGAGTGAAAAGGACTAGCTGCATGGGTTGTTTATGACTGCATTTGGAATCACTGCTAAATTTTGCCTGTGAAGTTGGCTTTGTGCTTCTTGATATGCAAATCAACTGGATATGTTTCCTTATTTGTAATTCCCTGCTATGTTTGGCAACATTGACAAGATAACTTTACACGCTGACTGATGATAAGAATATTGTCTACCTGTAAGACAGAAAGCAAATGTACAAAAACTCATAAACTTGAGAAGTGAGGAACAGTTTGGAATTCTCCATTTCATAGTTGTCTGCTCTTGCAGAAGTGCCAATGGATAGTAGTAGTGAAGTGCTCCCTATTTGCAGGAATAATTCCATATTCTGTGGCCCACTGTAGGCCGGCAAGGCCAGTTCCTAACCTGAGTAAGTTAAAGGTTTTTTTGTTTTTTGTTTTTTGTTTTTTTTGTTTGTTTGTTTTTTTTGTTTTTTTTTTTTTCTCCTCAAGAAACACCTGTTGCCTTTTAAACACTTTTCTGTAATCCTGCAAATTTTTTTCTGGTTGAAAGAATGTATTTAGAAGAGAATACTTAGTGTAGCCAAAAGTTCCTCACTCTTCATCATTACAACTAATTTTCTAGTTTCTAGATTTTCTTGTCTCACTGGCCACAGTGTGACTTTGGCCCTTAAGTGTATTTATATATTGGAATAGACTAATTAGAGGATCACACTGTCTGCAGTAGAAGGTTAATTTTACTCTTGTAGATTACCCAGAATTCCAGAATATGGTTGTTAGCTTCAGGAAACAAATTTTGTGTCAGAAGCACATTTTCAGTGCTGGTTGCCTTCTGCTCATTGTAGAGTGAATCACAGGCTGGCCTAGCCTCTTCACTGCAGGAGGTTGGGCACCACTTTTTAGGACTGCCTTGCAATGCAGCTAGATGTAGTAGCTCTTTGATCTATGCCACTGGCTATATTCAGGAACAGGTGGTGAAAGAGTGCTGTTTGCAAAGTCCTGAGCTTTGAGCCATGTGGGGCTTTGCAGTTCTTGGGCTGTGTGTACTCCTCAAACAGCACTCCTTGCCATCTCCTCCAAAGACATGATGGTGGATTGGAAAGCACTAACCTCGAGCTGGAAGGGTACTCCTGCTTGAGCTATAATGCCATCCATTTTCACTTAGCTGTTGTGTTCTGTTGCATTTCTGGGTGGCCTTCTACTTTTGTAGCTACTTCTACTCTGCAACTCATGTAGCACAATCAGGGGAGTGAAAAGAATGAATTTTTCTTTCCTTTTTCACCTGTGCAGATAATTAGGAGCTGTGGTGGCACACAAATACTGCTTCTAAGTTCATTTGAAATACATAAGTAAACATTTCCTAGTCTGGAATTTTGAGTACTATCAGCTATAATTTTAGTTAGAGGAAAAATGTTTCTTTAAACCTGTTACAGGTCTCCTGAAAGCTGCAGTGTTTGTAGGCAGAGAGTGTGATCTGGGTTTGTTGCGTTCTATAACTTAGATGTGTTAAATCCCCACAAAATAATTTGAACAGTGCTTTCCCCTCCC
>JAOWBP010003659.1:19514793-19534084 GCA_028571105.1 Tragopan temminckii
CACCAGTGAGAAGAGATCAGCCCCGCTCTCGCTGTAAGCACCTTTCAGATATTGGAAGAGAGCAATAAGGTCTCCCCTCAGCCCTCTTTTCCCCAGACTGAACAGCCGCAGTTCCTTCAGTCTCTCTTCGTAGGACTTATTCTCCAAGCCCTTCACAAGCCTTGTTGCCCTTTTTTGGAACTGCTTCACCACCTCAATATCCTTTGAGGACATTGAGGAAAACATAATCATCGTCTGATCAACAGTAGTATTGCACAGAAAATTCACGACTAGTGCAAAAGTTCCTTTTAATTTTAAAGCCTGCAGGACTTTGATATTGTTTATTACGATACATACTTGATGTCATCTCTTTTAAAGTACTCATTTTCCTCTTTTATAATACCTTTCTCCTCAGTGCATACTTTTGTATGTGTATGTACATATTATATATTTTCACATACACGGCAAGTGTGTGCATTTATTGCTGTCTTCTGAGAATGATCAGAACTGTTAAATCGAGTTCTTATTTCTGTGCTAAGTCAGATGACCTTGCCTTGTTTCTCTCACTTATCTTCAGATTTTTATATATGTGCTCCAGTTTAGTCAACAAAAACTTCTCTGTTGACCCATAGTCCTTAGTCATGATATTTCTTGCGTCTCTTTTCTTGAAATTAAGTAGACCACAGTCAGTTATGGCTGACCGTAAATTCATTAATGAGATACAGATAAGCAAATTTGGTTGATTAGACTGTCGTGATCAGTATGCTTATGTAGAACCTTTAAGCTCAAGAAATACGGGCTCTTCTTCCTTTAATTCCTGATTGTAATATCGCTTTTCTCTGATCATGTCCCAAAGTATTGTTGCTGTAGCAGCAAGCTTCTACTTTTAAAGAAAACAGAGCAGTGTAACACATACAAAAATAAGTATAAATTTGGTTTTTTTTTTGCTAGAGGATACAATAAGTTAAGACTCTGTAGTAGGTTCTTTTATGGATGAATTTATGCTGCATCATTAACTTTCTTTCAAAGTTGTAACAAGAAGAATGGTCTGATTATCTACTGGAAGAGGAACAAAGATCAGACAGCACAATTCTGATCTCTTGTACAGGGAGCTCTTTGCACAGCCCGTTCATATCTCTTGAAAACAAGAATTAAGTAAAATTAGCACAGTAAAATAAATGTTAAAAGTCAACCATTGCTTTTTCTTGTCCCTGATACTAGTATTTCTCTTCACCCCCTACTGTGCTCTCGTTTTCACACCACCTCTTTCCAATACAAAGGCTTAAGTGGAAGAGCATCTGACAGATAAGTCATAGGAGATGAAGGATTCATTCTTGATCTAAAAGAAGAAAACAGTTGTTTTTTGTGGGAAAAGTGGATTTTCTAAAAGGACAAGTGCAACTCAGATAAAAAGTTGGAAACTAAGGATGGAATATAATGGGGACAGAGGAGGAGCCATGGTGCCACAGTAAACTCTGTTTAAATCACTTCACCTGTTTCTGCATACCAGTGTTAGTCTGATATGATCTCAATTATACTTAATTGCTCCTTTCACATGTTGCAGTAAATCTCACTATTTGCTGAAAAAGTGAGGTAAATGAAGAAAACGTTAAAGCAAATCCTTATGAAAAATTATATCTTGTCCTTCCAATCTGTGGGCTATTTAAAATATTTTTTCTTCTATGTCCATTACTGTAACTACTCTTTAGCTCTTCCAGTTATGCTGATTTGAAGCATTTCTTCTGAGCTGATTTAATCAGCCCCAATCCTAACAAATAACCTGTTTCACCCAAATTGAAACTTCGAGAAAAATCAGAAGGGAAAAGTTGGATCAGAATAATACCCTAATTAATGAGGGGAACTGTTCTAGGAAGTGTTAGTACATTTGCTTATTTCAATGCTCTGATTTGCCCAGTGCCCAGCTTCTACAAAATATGCAAGTTCCCAGTTCGTAGTCTCCTAAAGCTTACAAGAACAGAACAAATGCACAGTGTTGATTTTTGTACCCATGCCTTGCCTTGGCAATTGTTACATATGCTGAAGAAGAGGTTGCCTGTCCAGCTGTGCAAAATACTTGCGCAAGGTCCTTGCCCCCCCCTCATATTATCTACATTTTTCACTTATGCTTCCCGTTCAATACATCAAGAATTACAGAAAGCACAGACTAAAACTCCTATACCACTAATTCCGGATGTTGCATGTTTTACTTAAAATCTTTCAAGTTTTCCCAGTGGAGAAATAATCATCTTGTTCACCTGCAACTGAACTTGCTTACCCCACCTTACCAAAGGGAGCGTTGTATGTCTTGAATCCGTGTGGATCAGTGTATATACAAAGAGACTGAACTGGAATAGGTTTTTCTATAGATGTTAGTGAGGCCCTCTCTTTCTCTGTTAAGCATGGTGCTTTAGAAAAGGCTTGTCCTGTGTAATCTGTCTTGATTAACTTCACGAAGGCTTTGGAACTTTTGGAAGGTCTTGTGGGGGAACACATGGATGTTTTATCAAGCTTCAGAAACTCTCCCAAGATTTTGTATTAAAGATCCAGCAAGTAGTAAAAACTAAGAATTAACAAAGACTTTGTAGTGTTTGACCAGAACAGATTTCAGAAAAGAGATTCTGGTGTTAGTTGTCTATAGTATTACTACATTCCACTGATGAGAACATAACTTATCAGTACCTTTGACCATTTTTGGTAATTCTGCTTCTCAGCCACCTTCACTTTTAATTGCAAATAAAGATACAGCTTTTCAATTCCCTGCCTGTTGCTGTGAATGATTAATGTGCAGGAAATGAAAGAAGGTGTGGATTAATGCCACAGCTAAAGAATGCTTCACAGTCTGCTTCAGCTCTTCTATCACCTCATGGTGCTTTTATATAATTAAAACAATCCTATGATTTTCAGAGACAACAAACTTTATCTTGTTAAATATATTCTGCTACTCAGCAGGAATCTTTGCAAGTTCTCTCAAGCCGAAGCAAACAGATTTAGGTATATCTATGCAGATCTTTAAATTGCCTTCTTACCACCATGCACTTTGCTTTATATCATTTATTTTTCCTACTATGCTGATTAGCATTCATTTGGAATTTGCAAGACAGAAATTATGTAATTAAATGGGAGTGGATTTAAACAACAACAAAATCTTTGTCCTAGGAGGTTTGTTGTTCTTCACTTTTCCCCTGAAGTATATCTAAAAAGTAGGCAAATGGGAGGAACAGCCATTCCTGCAGTAATTTTGAGAGAATTCTGTGTGCAACTATTGGACTTAAAAATGAAACCTATCATCTTCTCTGCCACTGCCAAGAAGTCTAGATGATTAAGTGACATTAAATGCTGCTCCACAGAACACAAATATGAGGGCTAAATAGCAGATAAATGATCAGTAGCATAAAATGAAAATGAATGTGGTTTGGTTTATACCTAATGAAATTTTTTTTTCTAATAACCTACATTTTAGTCTGCAAGAAGTAAGACCGGTATTACCAAAAAAACCCTAGCCTTTGATAATCTCTTCTCCTCATTCTGAGGGCAATTAGACTAAGTTTGAATTAGGTTACAAATTGATTAGGCAGAAAAAATTGTATCTAACAGTGAGTTTATTTTGGCATGTTCCCTATTGATTCTATTAAAGCAATGTTTCTGTTAGTTGGCTGAAATCTAATAGCAATAAGAGAATGGAAGGAATGTTAAGCTACCAGAAGGATTTCCTCGGTCATTATTTTCTTATGATGTTTTATGTTATCAAGTCATTTACTTTGATTTATTTCCTCCTGTATACACAGTTTTGGGCTAGGACCGAGATACTTAAAAATTGGTGCCAGATCATACCCTTCCCCAAAGCATTTTGAGCATAGTTGTTATTTGCATGTCTACTACTGTCTTCAAAATGTTTGCAGCATAATGTTATGAGAAACTAAAAGGCTGAAATAAACCTATATTTCCAAAATCACAATAAAAATATTGTAAATAAAACAAATGTTGTCAGAAATTCAGACAGTGCATTTCTCATCTGGTGGAAATAAATATATTCTGAAACTATTCTTTCATGTAATATAAAATAATGGACTGTTTATCTTATGCTCTTTAGCATAAAATCTTGTATTATTTCTGATAACCCATGATATAGCTCTATCTAACAGTCTTGCTGTCTGCAAGGTGGAGAATATAATAACTTTCACTTGTGATTTTCCACTTTGCATTGCTGCAAAGCCTGAGATGATTGGTTTCCAGTTCAAATCCTGAAAAGAAAACCTGAGTCTCTTTGAGGTTATTTCAGATCACAGGTGTCTTAAACCTTCTATTCAGAGAAAAAGAAAAATAGCGTATGCAGGGCCAAAACCCATTTTTACAGAAGTAATTAATGAATTTATATCTAAATGCCTAACTCAATATACACATTGATAAATTATTTTTTTTTAGATCAGGAGCCTGATTTCACAAGCCAATATCTTATTACCTATATCAGTAACTTTATACACTGGAAAGTCTTGGCTTTTATCATTCTTCCAAATTAGGAGTTTTCACTGAGCTGAAATAAATACCACATGTGTAGTTACTGCAAAAGTAAGTTTGCTGCCTGCAGGTTCTTGTGGGGCAGTGGTCTACTTTTATGGAATTCACACAGGTAAATAATAAAAGCAAACTTTCATGTGCTAAATATAATTGATATGATACAAAATAAATTACATAAAAATGGGAAAACCATGAAGGTGAAAGGGTGGAGGAGTGAGGTAGCACACATTTAAATAATAAAGAGATTTTAAATGGTTTGCAATCATCTGGCCTGTTATAAAACTTGTTCCTCTCAGTGCAGAGAATTCTGGACTTCTAGAAGTGTGCATGAGATTCCAAAGAATCTGAATAATTTCCCTGCACCATACCAAACTTCTACATAATTTCTTTAATAGTAAGAATTCCTTTCTTTCACTTAGATATGTTAAGATAGTGCTTAAAGGCTGACAACAGTGCTTTACTGAATTTTACTACTATGAGTAAAAGCCATATAAAGGGAAGTGAGCCTTCCTCTACTTATTACTGGTTTATTTAATCATTTTGTTATTACGTGCTTAGTGAATATGAAGAATATTCCCCCTTTCACAAGGTAAATGAGCTACCCAGAGAGTTCACCTTAACACTATGTTCTCAGAAAGATCTTCTGAAAAATGTAGACTTAGTACCACACAAAAATTAATGGAAAAGTTTTCAGTTCCTACTGAACATCCTTATTTCATTTTTCTCTTTTCTCTCTTTGCTGGAAGGAACCTATTCATCATCATAGACAAAGAATGACATTTTGTCCAAATACTTTGTATAACCAGGAACAAGTTTCTCTTTTCCTTTATCGAGTGTGTCATAGAGGATTTGTCCTGTATTGTAAAACATTTTAAATGCTATTTTTTCTTCCTCAAAATGCTGTTGCATAGTTCGCTGATGCCAGCAATCTTTGTGGGTAGGCAGGTTTTCTTCAAATGTATTGCCTGAATGTATTTCTAGGATTTCCTTACTACTTTGTCTTTGAGTACTCACCTGTGCATTCACTTGGTAAATTCTTATTAGCTTTTAATATTCTTTAATTTCAACATTTTCAATGAGAAGTAGGTTTTAGTAGATGTGCCTTGTATTCATATTTTTCCCTTCATTTTTTATTGTATTCTCTGTATTACCCCATTATCCGTATTTATGGATACTCTTTAGATGTGAAATATGTTCTCATTTTATATATGTATATTTGCATTGCACAAGTACTTAATAATATAACTGTTTTTCTGTGCCTTAAAAAAAGTGTTCATCTGAGGTTTACTTCACACTTCATGGTTTATTAGACAATGTACAATCCTCTTGCATAATCATTTTATTTCTTAGTTTACTTTGACTGTCTCCAGATACTGACTGTTAAGTCAAAATAACTGAGACAAAATGTATTTATAATTATAATAAATCTTGTAAAAATAGTCCTTTTTCTCTATTGAGTGTTATTTTGTCATTATTTATATGTTTGACTGTGGCCTGATCTGTGTCTGCTCAGTAAATAACAGTAGTATACAAATAATAAGCTTTTGGTCACCAATTATTTGGATACTCACTTTGAATGACTATGATGTCCTACTGGTCACTTGGCTGTTATTTTTTTGCTCCGCGAATGAAAGTTTTTGTCCAGAAGAACAATGAAGAATGAATAACAAAAACTATGCATTCATTTATTGCCCCTTCAAATGTACTTCACAAAGAACAAATGCTAAATGAAGTTTTCACACTGGCTAACTTCAGACATTTAATTGCAATGCTTGTATTAGGAACTTTTCTTAGTGTTTTTAAATAGGATGGGGAGGCACAAGGGTTTATAATCATATTCTGGACTTTTTATTGGGGCTATTAAACATTTATACTAAGAAAAGAAAATGAAAAAATACAGAGCTTGTACAATGACCTTGAAGAGAAATGTTCAGTAAACTACCAAAATTTTTCATTGTTAGTGAGTTTAACAAGCTAGATCAAAGTGCTTTGTCTGCAGTGTATAAACCACTGAAGAAATTTCAGGCTGCTTACAGGCTTAGAAAATAACTCTCATTTCCTCTTCACTTTAAGCAAGATTTTAATCAATCTCAACAATCCTTTACAAGATTCAGAGCAGAAGACAATTCACTTAATAATTACCTGAAACTAGGGTATTAAATGTAATTACTTTTATTGTGTTTTGTAACACTCATATTGAAAAAATGGCACAGAATTTTCAGTAAGCATAAAGTATTTCAAATTTATTGGTGTTTTAATAATGTATCTATAATCAATCCAATAGTACACTCTCTTCCACTCTTGCTCAGCTGAAAGACTGCTATTGTTGCTATGTTTTGGGTCAAGACATCTGGACCAGGATGAAAGGAGATGTCACTGGCTTACAGAGGGCGATTGGAGGGAATGGTCTTATTGACCACAGAGGAGCTGTGGGAAGATGGGTGTTTTGCAGTGGAGCTGTAGAAAAATCCAGTGCTAAAGAGTTTTGCAGCAGCTTTTCTCTAGGCTGTGAGAAGGTGATGACAGGCAGGATACATCTTGAAGTGCAGAGCAGGAATCCTCTTCTTGGTTCTGGCTCCATATCTGGGCTGTTTCAGTGCAAGAAAGCTCAGCTGGCTTCCTACATTCTCTGAGTGCAGTCTTGTTGAGCCTGGTAAACAGGATAGGGACAGGAATCTGAGGTGGAGGCAGGATCCCTGCTGCATTTCTCTTCTGATCTGCTCTCACTTCCCTAGTGAAGTGTTACTTTTCTGTTCAAGTTCCTGGTTGATAACAAGGAGTGTAATTACTGTGTTAACTCCTGAAATTCTCACTCAGTACTCACGTGAGCAGAAAACTTGCTTAATCAGTGAGAATTAAGGCAAAGGCTGAATCTGACCTGCTTAATGAATTTGAGAGAACAAAATAAAATAATGCTGAGTTTATTCTTACAGATATTATTACAGATTTTGGGGTGGCAGTATGTGAAACATAGGCTTTCCCATGTTCATGCATCAGAGAGACAAATGAGGAGGGAGGGGCCTCTGAGAATTATCTGCATGAATAATCAGTTTCTCACTGTGCTCCACCTCTGGGGATATGGCACCTTCAGGTCTTGAGATGGTAATAATTTGGCATCCTAGGGGCATGGAATGAAGCCCAGAAAAAATATACAGATTTTCCATTTGGGTTAGATCCCTGCTGGATTTCAGTAAATCATTCTGTTTGTTCTTATCCCTTCATGTCTGCCACTAAGTATTTTAATAAGCAAGAATTTTGAGGCATGAAAGCCCTCCAAATTTCAAGTCTGCTTCCTTCTGGGCTTATTTTGAGACATATAAATACACATACAAGCTTTTCCAACTTCCTTTTTCATCAGTTTCATAAGGAATAACTAATTTATTTTGAAAGGATTAAGCCCTTTAAAGGGTTTTCCTCAGCTACATTTAGAAAGGTGTATTTCTCCATTTTAAACAGCCCTCTTTCATATTTACGTTATTATTATTTCGTAGCAGTCAACGCATAACTTTTTCATAGCATTCCATTTCCCAAACTATATGAAGGGTTTCAATTAAAATCTCTGCCTAAGGCAGTAGCCTATTTTGCACCTCCATCACACATGTTATACAGTGTGTATTATTTAAAAAGGAGGAGGAAAAAAAAGTTCAAAAAATCTCCTTTCTTCTGTATCAACAAATTGCATTATGTACCCATAGCAATCACTGCACCACATTTTATTTCCTTGCAGTATTTTCTTTATTCAACTTTCCCATTAAGACATTTGTCGTAAAGAAAGTTCTGGTAATTCTGCAAAGCGTGTTAAGAAATCGTGTGAAAGAATGTTTATTATATTACAGCTTACTAATTATCCTCTTTAATTTATCCACCACATGACAGTTAAAATTTTCTTTTAAGTGCAGTTGAGTGTGTTTAGTAATGACCTTTGAAAGTTCTTCTCATCATAGTACATTTTAGTCAGTGTTTCTAATTCTCTAGAAAAAAAATCTAAGCTAAAAATGTCTAGCTAAAAATACACCTAATAATATTATAAATAACATGAAAGATAACTTTGGCCTTTTTCAAAGCTGTTAACCTGTGAATCCATAAGCTGCATGTGGTATTACTGTTTAGGAACTCCAAAGTCCTTGCCAGAGTCCTTGAGGAAAATGAAGGAACTAAAGAGCTGATATTCATGATGTTCAAAACTTAAGAAAACCTGGACAGAGTATATTGCTTCTAAAAGACATTACCTCTTTATCATTGTTAGATGAGAGCAATGAAGATTAAATTGTTCCCATTTTTCCTGTTTATACTATCTACCGATATACAAGGGCTGCTCCAATGCCTCCAATTGTATGCTATTGGCCCACAGCATCAGAGGCATATTTTTGTGGTATGGCAGCAGAGGTTGAACCTTCCCACCAATATTTTATTACATTTTGTTGTGCAACAGGTGGCAGCAGAGGGGCAGTTTGATACAATGGCACCTGACATGGAAACATGTATGAAGCAAAGGGGTGAAACTGAATTCTTCCATGTGGAAAAAATTGTACCCACTGGCATTCATCAACACTTGCTGAACTTTTGTGGATACCAGTCAGTGATTGTGAGCACAGTGAGGCATTGAGTGGTGCATTTCAGCAGTAGCAATAGTGGACCACGTCTGCTGGCATGCAGGCCCTTGTTCATTGCTGGTGAAAATGCATAGCTAATGGTGGTGACTGTGTTGAAAAGCAATGCTTTGTAGTCGAGAACTTGCTCTCTCAAAGTGTTAATATGCTCTTTGTGGTGTAGTTGGAAATAAATAGGAGGCATTACTTTCAGAGTGACCTACATAAAACACAATAACAGACTAGAGTGGCATACTTTAATAAATATTCTTAATCATGCTAAGAAGGACAAAACAGATTATTTTATTAGTAAGTGATATTTGATCTAAAAATATGAGTAGTTAATATTCTCTGTATTTCTCAGTAGGTTGCCAGTTTGGCTCTGCATTCTACTATTTTAATCTGTAGTTGCTTCATTAATTCAAGTGTCATCTGATAATGGGAGAGGGTCATACTCAGCTGTTTCAAAGCAGCTTGTCACAGTATCACTTCTAACTTCTGTTTGAAAAGAAAAATATTTTGAGGCCTCTATTTTTGATTCAGAACTGTGTGAATGATGATTGTTAGGGTATCAGTCCAGTGTTATTCTGCAGATAGAAATCCAGATAATTCACTAGTTCACTAGTGTGCATTTATTAATTAGCTATATATGTGGTGATCATATTTTGAAAACTAAATTCAAGTTCTTTGTTTTCCATTTTAAAAAGATCTGTTTGTGCTGTCTTTCATTATACCATGATAATGAAAGAAATATTAAAAAAAATCTGCGTTTTGGTGAAAGACAACTGTGAATACGAAGCTCTTAGATGAAAATTATATAAATAGAATCATTTTTAAATTTGATAATCTGAAGGTGTTTGAGACTTTTTTCAATTTGATGTTACATGAGCACAAATAAATGATTGGAAAAGCAGTATAGTACCTATATATTAGAACAGTATTGCTAACAAGAGCAAGTAGTTCTAAGAAGTCTGGTGAGGACATAATCAACTTGATATTAATGGAGTAAATAAGCAGTAGGAAGCATTTGTAATGAAAAGATTCCTAGGCAGAATGTTCTCAAGAATATTCTTTTTCTGGATATTTTCTCTAGTACACAGCCTTGTTTTTGAAAAAGCATCCAGAACAGAAAGCCAAGCAAACATTTATTTGTAGGAGGAGTGTTAGAAGAGGCTCACCAAGAGCTCCTGTGTCTTACAAATCAGGCTCTCTAACCTAACTGGATGGATTATCACATTGTCTGTTAATAAGAGATATGTGATCTTGCTCCTGTGTAGTAAGTGATAAGGCTCCATGGCTTACATTTAGTAAGGAACATTTGGGTATACAGTTGATGTTCAGAAAGATTTTTATCTGCAAAAAAAAGGTGACTGAATTCAGTCTTGATATGATTTCTCTGAACTTCAACAATAAAATTATTATCTCATCAGGAAGCTGGGAAAGAAAGTGAGCCTCGAATCAGGACTGGGTGTTACACATGCAGTTCTCCTGCTTAGGGGAAAAGTGCTTGTAGATCACGGGGAAATATAGATATTAAGAAAGACAAAATGTTTTAATACTTTATCCAATACTTGTGTATGCAGTTCATTTATGTTGTTAATGTCTGTTTCCTCTTCATTTTGACTTTCTTCTCTGAAAACTCTGACTCTCCTTTTGTCCTGTGCATTTTTCGGTATCCTTTTGTACTAAACAGGATAGAAAGGATGATCTCTATTTTGTATTGTGCAGTTGCAAGGCTGTCTGAGGTGGAGATTCTATGGGAGAAGAACACTGCTGCTAATTTCACATTGTATGTATTATGCCCCTTGAAAACGTAGCTCATATTCCTCAGTATATGGAGTAATTAGATCTTGTTACTCCTTCTTATCCTATTACTAGACAATAATGCATATGAACAGATACTGCACATTCTCCAAGTGAGAAAGTATAGCTGCTCTCCACATGGTCAAAATGATATTTCCCTTAAGTTAAAACTTTTTTAGTTTGGAAGCATAGAATTACATGACCTTAACTCAAATCAAAGGTGTGAAATATATATGCAGTTTAAAATTCTTGTTTCAGGCTACAGGTTGAGTTTAGCTTAAAAGTGGAATTTGGACCTCAGGATCATGTGATCTTCTGGTACCTGATTGGAACTGATTTTTGAACCAATAGTGGGAAAATGATTTCTACTGATAAAGCTCTCAAATTGTCCTTCACAAGGTTTTACTGTAATTTCCTTTTTGGCCTTGGGCTTTGAGAACTATATGTTAAACTGAGTGTAAATTACCTCTAGAGTAATGAACGAAATCTTACACTGAAATGTGATCCTGTAATAATTAACAAGTTGCCCCAGAGGGTTCCCTGTATTGTGATACGCTTTCCTCTTCAGGCACATTAGTGGTCCTTGTGATTCCTTGTAGATTGCAGTGTTGTTTTTATGCAGATGACTTTGCAGTCTGCCTTAGTGGGCCATCTGTCACAGACCTTCCAGTTGAAGTACATTGTAATTTGAGCCTTGTGCAATTGATTGCCTGAAAAAATGGATTTAACAAGCTGTTCCCATTTCATCTTGATTTTGTAATCTGAATTCTGGAATGTTTTTTGTAAAATATACCATTTGAACGTTGTCTTTTTTGGAAAATATATTTTTCTTTTTCTACTAGATTATTATTTTCTTCTAGCTCTTTATGCGTTTGGTCAATTACTCTATCAATGACTGCTGCATAAAACTAGATGATTTTATATTAGTAAGATGAAGTTCTTGTGAGAGGCATTTAGGACAGGTTTCCTGTCTTTCAATTCAATGAAATCATCCCAGTGATCCTATACACAGTGTAGTTTGTGGTTTTTTTTGTCACCTTCACCTAAAAATCAAACTAGTGTCATATTTTGTTTATTTTCTCTTTGGTGTTCTCTGAGGGACCCGTATGTAGACTGAACTGATTAAACTGAAATAAAGATTTAGTTTATGTTAGCTCATAGATTCATTTATAGAGGCATCCTTAGTTATCAGTATGATTCTAAAGTTTTGCATTTTACATGTCAGTATGCTCAAGACACTGATACAGTAAAGCATTCCAAATGAAAATTTTCAGAGGTAGGATACCAATTGTAATTTATTTAAGCAGTAGATCACTGATATTCAGTTTTTATTCAGTTTTGACATTTAGTTTTTATTTTAATGTACCTAGACATATCTAAATGGACGTACAGCATTTGCGTATTCAATTTGTTTTTTGAACTATTTATTTTCACTCCTTATTTTAGGTCCTAACTTTCGAGGTTGTCATTTAAATGAATTCATGAAGGCCTCCTCAGGGTTTTTTTCTTATTTAAATAAATTGAATTGGATTGATTTAGTGTTCCTATTACTCTTTGTTAAACTTACTCAGGCTGCTGGGAGACATAATGTCATTGGGCTTTATTATGAATTGCATAGGAAAAAAAAAGGTAACTGCTCAGCAGGTTGTTTTGACATTAATTCATCACTTATACAACATGCAGAAAGTGCTCTTTTCATAGCAGAATTTTTGATCCTATTTAATAATATATTACTTTATATTATTGCAGAAAACAAAGTGAGAGATTTTAGAATTTATTTTACTTACATAGTTCTTAGTTTTATCTCAGGATAACTCACAATATGTTATGGAATGATATATTTTGAAATTATAGTATCCTGATTAAAAACCTTCTGAGAAATTTCTTAGTCAGCCAGAAGAAGCAAATAGTATTTATTATGTCCAAATGCGACGTTGTCTAGAAACTAGGAATAGTAGGCCCACCAATAAACTGGAAGATATACTGAAAACTGGTGATTTAGAAAACTATTTGGAGTCAGAGTAGAAAACTGGTAGATGGTAGTGCTGCTGAAGTTAAAGGTGTAGAGAGAACAAAGATATCAAAGCAGAAGCATACCATAAAGAAGTGGAAAGACTTATAACACCTTTACATGAACAGGACAGTAACTGCTCCTAGAATATTGCATTATCTTTTGGAACCCATAATTTGAAGAAGATACTAAAACATTAGAGATGTTCAGAGAAGACCCGGAAATGTGGTGAGAAGATTGGAATGGAAAGACTTTGAAGATCTAACCAAAGTTAATTCAAACAAATCCTCCTGCCTGAGTAAAACAGAACAGTCTGGCTATATTTATCCTTTCTCAACTAAGTGACTATGAACTGTTATTGTCTTTATGATATAATGTTATTAAGATTTGGTTTTCCAGTAAATATCTTAAGAACGAAAAATTCTTTGAAATCCAATTTAGGCATTCAATCCATTAAATTAAAAAAAAATTATTGATTACTACACTTTTATGAACCTGGATGAAAATTTCTAGAATGCTTTAAACTGTATTATTGCATCAGAATTATCTAAAATGTTTCCATTGCGTTGTTTTAAAAGAAGGCTCTCACACTAAATACTGGAGACTGATATATTTTGAAATTCACACCGAAATAACATTAAGATTTTTAATCTGAAGAGACATCCAAAATTACACAAGAAGTATATAACAGAGCAAGAAAGATAATTTCCAGCTTGCCCCTTACATCCTCAATTTTTTTAAAACATATTCTTACTCTAAGGGGAAGTGATCTAGTAGTGATACCAAAAGGGTTTAGGGGTCATACTTCAGAGCTAGGAATGTAAGACTTGCTAATGTAATGCTGTATCAAGATTCCTTAGTATACAAGTAGGCAAATCCTGAGTAAAATGAGTGATGTTGTACTACACTGCATTAATGAGACAATTATGGGTATGCCCTCCATGCTTTAAAAGAGACACTGAAAAATTTGAATATGTTCCTGCTGAAGCCACAGCAATGGTTCAAGGACAGAAAATCTGACTTGGAATGAAAGAAACTATATCTAGTTATTTTATTCAAGGAAAAAAATAAGAAGCAATTTAAAATACCTATTGGTATTCCCATGGAGAGATTGTGATAGTAAAAGGCTCTTTAATGTATCTGATAAAGATATGAAAAAGAGCTGGTGGCTGGAATCTGAAACCAGGAAAAATTTAGATTAGGTACTTAATGCATACTTTATCAGAGTTGGAAAAGTAATACAGTGGGTGTGCTTTTCACTTCCTAATGTATTTCAATCTGGAGGGTGTATTTTTTTGTGTGGGTGTATGGGTTTGGTGGTTTGATGAGATTTTATTTTGTTTGGTTGTTTTTAACAAGTTACAGAAAATTCAGAATGTTACAAGGTTGATACAACTATTCTAGTGCAAAACTGTAGGCTGAATGGTGCAGGTCACAGGAAATGACAATAATGCTTCATTCTTACCTTTAGGACTGATAATATATTTATTTTTTTTACAGTGCAAGTTGTGATAGCATCAAAAGATGACAAACTTTAATTTTGAGTATTATCCTGTTAGACCTGTGCATGCTGACTATTGCTCCTGTTCTAAAGATTTATCAATCTCTGCTTTAGTATTTAACAAATATTGTATGACTCATATGTCTGAAAGGGTATCAATACGCTTATCTATGGATAATGAAGGCTTGAGTTGCTCATCTGTATCAACAGTCCTGGCAGAAATGAAGAGGGTTTTCAGGAAGATAATGTGTATACATTCATTAGATTACAGCAGTCAGTGACCGAACTGTTTATTTCTGTACTCAGGTTCATTCAACAGCATCTCACTGAGTAGTCTGCTTGATTTAACTTAGTTACTTAAACAGCAAAATATTTTAAATCTCATAAATGTTATTCAGAGTTGTTGAGTCTGTCTGAAGAGGGATGATAGATTAAATATCATGGTATGGCACTTACTAAATATACAGTTATCTTATGATATTTAAGTTATGGTTTAGAGTATTCCAGCTATTTAAATCTTAGGCTACTGGTGAACAGCTATAACTTACACTCAACTACCTGCACCTGTATGCTGAATTCATAAGATCTGTTGCTCAGTTGAAATAATTATCAGGAAATAAAAACATGCTAAACTTCAGTGAGCTCTCCCTCGCTATCCAGCTCTGAGCTTTCTCAGTTACTGGAATGTACAAATAAAGTTCTATATTTCTAGAAAATGTGACTCTAGATATGAAGAACCTTTAAACCATTTATATTTAAAAACAAATAGAAAGGCATGGATTTCATAATGTTCATACTTAAATAGGTCAACGAATCATGTAAATCACACTAATGAGTCCTTAGGTGATACTTGGTAGATTTGCTTAATTTGCTTCTTGCTTTCTCTACTGAATTAAGATGTTACTTTTGCAGATCTTCAAATATCATGTTAGCAATTTGCAAATGAAAATACTATTGAAAGGAAGAAATTGGGTTTTTTATTTTCTTATTTTATACAGTGATGTTGTCTTAAGGATGTGGTAGCATGAAGAAGGGGGTCCAACTCATTCTTTTCAGAAAGCTAATAAAAGCAGAGTATTCCAGTTAAGTTTTGCTGGAGAAATGACTTGGCTTTATTTAAGAAATTGTGGGACTCCAATTCTTGAAGAATTATCCTTGAATGATTTCTGGTATGCTGTGCTGATACCACTGTATTACCAGAATGTCTCAGAAAACCAATTAATTTCTAATCCATAGCACTCATCTGAGGAACTATTACTCTCCCAGACAGAATTGAGTGAGATTAAAAAGTTCTCCCAAGGTTGTATACAAAGTTACTACTGAGAAAGGCACTAGCTAGAGGATAAAGGAAATACTAATCTTTTTCTATTACTTCAGACATTTCTTTGTGGAGTATAGGATGAAAGCAATTTAAATTTCCTATGAAAATTCATTTGTGGATAAAAACATTACACTTTGTTAAATTTTAAGTAATTTTCTTTGATCTTGACTTTTTTTAAAATACAGAACAAGTTCAAAAATAATAATAAAAAAGGAATGTCCTATCTCCAAAACGACAAAACTGATATTGTGCTGATATCTCCCCCTCCTCCGCCTTTAAACTGAGTTAATGTGAAATCAATTTGTAGGTATTCCTATTAAAAAGAAAAAAGTGTTTTATCAGAGTTTCAGTGAAACTCTTCGAATGAAACAGTTCTGTTCCCTGGTCTTTGTACTCCACAGTGGATTTCCTTGACTAAAAGCTCATCCTTATGTTTTGCAAAGGGCACAGTCTTATGTGCATGATTTAAAAAGAAACAAAATGTATACAATTTTTTTTTTTAAAAGAGATTTGGAAAACTTTGGTTCTCAGTTCATTTTATAGGTGTTGCACCTGTTCTGTTTTTCCTTCTACAAATTACATTCTAAATGCATGGAAGTTGCAATTACTGGCAATGCTACTGCTCTAGTACAGAACTTATTTTGCATTTCATTTTAATTCATATAGCCAAAGGTGCTTTCTTTATTATGGAAAAGCAGATTCTTTATATCCTTGTGTAAAGAAGAGCTGGAAATTACGTACTAGGTTGCCATTTTCCTATTAGTGCCAGAGGTTTCCATTTACAACCTGAGGCATATTTTCTTTATCATTAGGGAAAAGCATGTAGGCTGTGTAATTATTTCAGGATTATTTCTGGGGATTTTTAACTTTTTTTTTTTAAACAGAAAAATCTAACAATATTGAAGGTAGTAACTAGGGATAGCTTGCCTGTCAGGTTAAAAATCCTTAAAGAATTCTGACAATATTAATCTTAGGGACATTGGATTTCTGTGTTAATGAAGCCCTAGGAGGAGGCAAAGGAAAAAAAGGAAAGGTCTGTAACTCTTTCCATCTCTTTATGTTTAGATTTCCTCTTCAGAGTCTAAGTGTAATTCCATGCTAAATTAGGCACAGATTCATAAGCAGATGTTATGCTTGCCCTCTTTTGAGTCAGTTGACTGAAAGAAGGCAATTTCCTCTTGATTACACACTTTTTTGCAATACTTGCTCAGAGTCTAGGTCAAGATTTTTTTTGGTGTAGGTTGTAAACCTTTCTTGTTCACTTCAGATCACTCTTTTTTCCTGCAAGTCCACTTGGCTATCTGTATAAAATAAATACTTGTGATAACAGTAACTGTAATTTAAGATGCATTTATGTTATGCAGTCTGATATAGTTATAATTTTTTTCATATATAAAACTGGATACCTACAAAGCAGCAATAAACTATGAAAGACCAAAGATATAGTAGGAAAAGTGACACATATAAATGCCTACTGTTTTTACATGTCTGTCTGCATACTTAGTATAATTTTCTTTTTTATATGCTCATATTGAAAACCTGTATTTTAGAATTATGTTGTAGCTTTCACTTTGCTGCTTTGGTTTGCAATAGATTTCTTTATTTTTGTAGCTGCAATTCTGCAGTTCGATAGAGGTTGTGTGTGAAGGTTGTAAAGTTTTGCATATATTTTGAATTGATTTTTTGTAATAGAATGTGGTCTGACAAAGTTCTACAATATGACAGTAATTGATAAGGAGTTTTAGAATCTTCTTATCCTTTAGTACATGCAAAGTTGTATATTTGTTTACCCAACCCCAGGACCTGAAAATGGACCTTTGAATACTAAAGCAATAGACAATTGTGCTAATTACTAGAAATATGGCAATATATGTGTGTTATCCACAAGCATACAGTATGCCAGTCTGGGATTACTACTGAATACTTGTATAGTGGAAATATTAAAATCCTCTTTAGTGAGTAAAGTTTACTCTTACTCTCATGATAAAGACTTTGAAGTACAGCAAACATGAAGTATTTTAAAATGACATGTATACAAGTTTATAGGACCATTCAAACCGGAATTAAAAAAAAGTTTGCTGAGGCAGTTGTACACTCATTATCAGCTTTGGAAGATTGTGGCAGTCAAGGAAGGTTTCCCCATGATTAGAAAAAAAGCAGTGTGACACTGCCCTTCAAGGTAAAAAAGCTGAAGGTGAGGAATTACGTACTGCCTTCAGATCACAGCGATATTCTGGAACAGGTCCCCCTGCAAGCCATGTCAGGGCACCTGAAGGACAGGAAAGAGATGCTGAACATCCAGTGTGGATTTCCCAAGGATAATTCTTGCCTGACTAACCCAATTGCCTTCTGCAGTGTGTCAGCTGGCTTTATGGTTGAGGGAGAAACACTGATACATTTATCTTGACTTTGTCAAAGCTTTTGTCACGTGCTCCTGAAGGATCGCTCCAGCCAGCTAGGGAGTTACAGGCTCGCCAGCTGGACAAAAACAAGGTTGCTAAATCATTGGAGACATTCTTAACTCAACCAGACAAATGCTAAGTATACACAGTCTGCTTTTCTGTGGTTATTTTTCTCTGCATTTAATATCCCTTTACCTCTTCTTTTGATCAAGTGCCAGATAATTCGATGGAATAAATACTTTCAGTATTAAGTACTGAAAGCTTTTTATATTCTTGAAATAATTTCACTAAATTTACAGATTGCTGATTTTCTGAATTATAGCAAAACCAAATGCATGAATTATAGCCCTTAGAAAATAAACTGTCAGGACAGGATTCCTGTGACAAAGAAATGAAAGAAGATGGATATGACTGTTCATATTCAAATGTAGCATATTGTAATTATCTTGCACTATCTTTCTTGAGGGAAAGAAGCTAAAGCACTTAAGTAATATTTCAGATCGATTTCAATTCTTTATGATGAATGTTCAGATCCTGGCATATAATTGCCAATATTTTTCACAAAATTTTATTGTGGTTAATAACATTAACTTACTCATTTAGTATATTGGACTATTGATCTATCTCTTCAGATAATTGCGGTGGAGCTTTACTATCAGTCACTGCATTAAAATCATAACTGATTTTCTACTGCATTCTGTTCTTAATCTCAGCTTAGTAACTAAAGTAGTCTATTGAAATATGGTAAACATTCATCAGTCTTTCAGTATTCTTTAGACCAGAACTTTACTATCAATATCGAGGTCACTTACTCTGATAACCTTTGCTTGATAAAAGTGCCTAAAAGTTAGAATTCTTGAGTATTTTTCAGAAACGGTTGAGTTTGCCTATTCTATTTAAATTTAAAACAAACTTTCTAATAATAGGCAAAAACAAAACAAAACAAAATATGATTGTGCCAAAATGGAAAACTTTCTAGATGATTGTGATACAAATAACATTTATTCTTTAGTTTGCCTGGTGTGTAGATTTTCTTGCATGATGGAGCATGTCTGATATGTATATGAAAATATTCATGAACTCAGTAAGCTTTGGAAACAAATATTGTTAGAAAGACAAGTAAAGAGAAAGTTTTCTTGTCCCATATTCAGAAAACACCCAAAGACAAAG
>JAOWBP010003659.1:19534184-19562209 GCA_028571105.1 Tragopan temminckii
ATCTTGTGTGGGGGGAAGGCAGGGGCCTACAGCCCCCTGTCACGGGCATAGATCGATCTAGTTAACTCCGTGACACAAAGGCTGATGAAGGACAGTGTATTGATTATAAAAGTGTACTTCAACAAATGATAACAGTGAGAAAGAATGTGCATTCTGTATGCATATGCTTCATCAAAGGTGTGTCATTTGCCTTCTGCCTGCACTAACTAGACCCGTATAAGAACATTTCCTTTTGTGAAATGTTTCTGGTTATACATCTTGTATATAATTATTATGTTATATGTTTAACATTAAAATCTAAAGAACAATTTTTTCAATGAAGTCTATTTACTAAATTATTATCTACTCTCACAGTAGAACAATAAGGGAATTCTGAAACATATACTAGGCTCAACAGCTGACATAGATAACATGACTAAATTAACATATGTCAGGAAATTTCCATAATAATGGTTGTAAGTTGTTGTTTGTTCAAAAGTTTGAATGGATTTAAATGATCAAACAGATAAGATGATGTTTCAATAGAACTTTTCTGTTACAAATCCATTTTTGAGAGGGAATTCCAAATTCTTCTGTTTATCATTGGTACCTTTGAAGTAAAGTGCACCTTAATCATATCAATTTGTTGTTCAGAGGGGCTTCTCCTGCTATGTAGAACTGAATCAATTAACTTCTTGTGTGTGTGTTATTTTTTATATTAGATTAGCTGAGAAGGAAAAATGGCATTGACACAAAGCACATGTCTTTTATGAAAGCATTCAAAAATACTAACAGAAATAAATAAGACTAAGTACATAAGTACTGAACAGAGAAAAAAATCAGTTACCTAAACTAAATGTATATGAATTCAGGACTCTTTTTAGACTTTTCCTGTTGCGAGGTAATGTTCCTCTAAAATTATTATCCTGCAAAAAGGTATCTTGGCTTTCCGATAAATTTGTTTTATATTCATAGATGACTTGTAAAATTATGTCTAGTGATAGGAAAAATGCCCTTTCTTTCTCCAATACCAAATTATTTTCCTGTTTAAGGTTCACCTGTGGACTCACAGCAATTTTCCTGAGAGAGGAGTCAAAGCTGGTGTTATCCATAGAGTAACAGAAGGAACTGGAACATTTGTGATTTATTTTCAAATATATTTCCTTTAAATTCAAGTTTTAAAATTTAGTGTTCCCCACATCTCCCGATATAGTGATATAAAGTGTTGAAGGATATTAAATGAGTGAAAGGGATTTTTCACTTTTGCCAGTTTTGATATAACTTACATATTTACTCACTTATTTCAGTGATAAAGGAGGAGTTTGACTATTACTGTGAGGCAGAAAAACTCCTAATTTTGAGAAATAATTGCTTGAAAACACACCTATGAGGTGAGAACTCACCTTACCTATATTACAGGAAAAATGGTTTCATATCACATATGCTATTGTTGTAAAAGAAGTCAAATTGGTTAACAGTATTCCTATGTTTATTTGAATTGCACATTTTGTTTTCGTTTACTTTTTTGTCACAAATTAGGAATTTGTGACACATAGGAATTATGTCTATTGGAAAGAAAATTAAGTAACATTCAAAAATTCAAATGGATTACAAATTGTGATCGATTAAATCTAATATCTAATTTATGTATGACATGAATATATAATTTATTGGTAAAAATTATGAAATTTTGTGATTATAAGTTGATTGAAAACTTTCTTTATGCTTAATGACTGAAGTGAATTAATTTTGTCTATCTTAATTTGATGAATCTTTGTGAAGATGATAAATTGTTACATTGAAAAGATACAGAAACAAATTGTAAAATTTCTAAATGGTGGAATAGAATTAAGGAATTTTATTATTTTTAAAAGGAAATACAGTAAAAATCTAATAAAGAAATGAAGGATAAAATAATAGGAAAGAAAAACAAACATTTCATTGCATAAAAGATGTGCAATATTGTTTAATATGAAAGGCTGAGCCCTTCCTTAGGCAAGGAAAGCATTGAATTCCTTCCTATTGGTTACATTGCTATAGCTGGTATACACAAATCTGTTACATGATAGTAAGTTTTAATTGTTTTTGTGTTTTTGTATTCATTGCATAGTGAATGTTTAATCAGAGTTGTGCTTGTTATAAATGTCATTCCAAAACCAGTAAGGGAGAAACTGTACGGCTTCTTTTTAATACTTCACAATTTTTGAATTCCAGTGTACAGTCACTTTATTTATTATTTATTTATTTGAATAGATGAAGCCTTGTAATACCTCTTACAAGACTCAGGTTGCATTTCAGATTTTGAGTTTTTCATTTCAGAAGACTCCACTAATTCCATAAATTTCATAAATTCACTCCTCAAAATGTGTATAGAATATAGCTGTGAAGCTAATATCATTTTGTGACTTTAAAAAAAGCTGTTAAGGATGTTTCAGTGCTTTTTCATATGATAAAGTGACCTTAGATCCTATATGAGACTTCACTGGTCTTAAGAGAGCTGTTCTATTTCTGGCTAGTAAATTGTGGTCTCATCACATGTTCAGTTTCTGTGGAGAGTTGTGCACAATCTCAGCAGCTGAGGTTGCCCCAGCAGTCCCCATATAGGCATACCAGGTGTTAAGCAACAAAGTGAGTTTGAATCCATGCCCAAATTCATTCTACATACTTTAAGACTTTAAAGTGAGATCCCTACCAAAATGAGATCCTTGTAAATGTTCCCAGGTAGTCATCTACTTCTCTGAAAGAGTGGTCAGGCACTGGAATGGGCTGCCCAGGGAGGTGGTGGAGTCACCAACCCCGGAGGTTTTCAAGGAATGTTTGGATATTGTGTTGAGGGATATAGTTTAGTGAGAACTATTGGTGATAGTTGAATGGTTGGACTGGACGATCTTGTAGGTCTTTTCCAACCTTGGTGTTTCTGTGATTCTGTGATCTCATACATAAGCAGACTCACAGGCTTACTAAGCCTTCTCTATTTCTTTAAAACAACAGATTGAATCTATGGTTATTAGCCTTCTAAATAACATCTCAGCTAAATTCTTAAAAAGGAAAAACAAACCCTGAATTCTTTCAATTCTATCTTTCCTACATTCCTTCAATTTCCTATAGATAAGCTTCTTTCTTTTTGGAGGTCTTATCGACAAATTATGAATATTATAATCACTGAGCAAACTTCAGCGTTTATAGAGAAATATATCTCAAACTATTTGCATAATGTAAAAAATCAGTTAATGCATTATTTACATTACACTGGGGCCATTATCCACAATGTAATTGCATGGGAACTTTAGAGTCATGTAGTGGAGCAGTGATCATAATTTCTCCTCAATCATCTGCTGTATCAAAATTATATTTGACTCTTTATTTCCATTCAAATAAAAAATAACTCATTCCATCCATATCTATTATTTGTATAGATATTTCTATCTCATTGTAAATGGAATCTACAGAAACTATATCAAAATTTAAAGTCTTTTCTTTTTCCAAATAAGAAGACTTTACATTTATTCACATTAAATATCCAAAGGTTATTGTCATAAGACTTTCCAAAGGAAACCCAACAGCTTTAAACTTTTTTATTGAAATAGTTAATAGTAATAAAATCAAATTTTTAATTGTCTATTATATCTATTATAGTTTCCATTTACAAATTAATACTTCTATCATTTGTCAAATATTATAGCAACCATTTTGTCATAAATTACTTTGTGGATATTACTCCACTAGATCCAGTTCTAACAGGGAGATCTAGATTCTCTCAATAAAACTATGATCTTTGTAGAGTAGCTGATTTTAGGGAATCAGCTTTTTACCCTTGAGATAAACCTCATTCTAAAAAATCTTTATACTTATATATGAGGGATATAAATATTTCTGGGTACAGTTCTGGACTTTGATTAACTTCAGTCATCCCAAAATAGCAGATACCTTTTAGATGCACACTAGAGTGCCTTTCTTTTTTAAAATAAGTGCTATAACAGAAAACAGGATGTCAGCTCTACTTAAGAATGTTGTCATGAATCCAATACTTCCCAGATCACAAAATCACAGTTCTTCTCTTAAAAATGTTCTGTATGCAAGCACACATATTTTTAAATGTGTAAGCATACACTGATAAGTGTATTTCATCATTTTTTCACAGTTTTTATATGACGCTGCCATGCCAGTTTGCTATTTTCAAATAAATATTCTGGGATTTCTCCCTTAAAGACAGTAATCTGAACCATATTCTGATGTTTTGTGGTTCTTGCAGTAAGGCTCTGCATTACTCTTTTATTTTACTGTTTTGGAAAAAGAGCTCTGTTTACTCTTTCATCGGGTTACTCTTTTATGCTGTAATTAATACTTATTGTACTGCATAGTGAAATAGTCTTCCAACTGAGGAGAACGATTTACAAAGTTCCAAAGAGTGTTATGAATTATGTGAGAATAGCTTTTTCAGATGGTTAGTTTTTGGCTAAAAGTAAAATGGAAACAATAGGCCTTATACTTATGAAATGAATTTCTTTTTTGTCTTATAAATGGTACCGTGAAAATTTTTTTCTTTGTTATTGAGAATGTACTGCTTCCTCAACACCTGCTGGTCTAAATTACTTAGAGACACTGGGAGTAGACTTGCTTTCACAGGTATTTCTAGCAACTAATTGCCTGTGAAAATTCATTTCGTTATTTGCAACTTGAAATGACAGGAAGTGTTATATGAGCAGTAGGTGGAATATATTCCCAGCTCACCTACCTCTGGTTTTTAATTTTTTTTGATTGAGCTTTATAACATATAGCCTTGTTGCTGCTCCACTGGCTGCTGTATCATTAGGTAAATAATTCATATGGTAATATAATATAAACATATAACGTATGTAATACTTACGGAATGATATTCAATTTTATGGTGGAAGAAGTATTCCATTTAATTGGAATGGATATCAATGATGCTTTCATGAATTTATATCATTGTCCGTATGTATAATCAAAACTGCAGTTTTGTTCATTTGGCAGAGTTCTTTTGAATTCAGCCAAAATGCTATTTCCAAGGAGATCTGGTGGAATTGAAATCCTTTGTGGCTGTGAGTAGATTTTTGAACTATTAACAATTTTTGAACTATTAACTTTTTAACCAAGGATCTGAAGTACACAGAGATACTCTTTTCAGTCTGTCACCAAAACAATATAGACCTTACTTTTTTCAACATATGAGAATTAATATCACCTGAGAAAAATACAGGGAAAAAAAAAAAGCCAAACAAGGCAAATAACATTAGATTATATTGAAATACTTAAATAATTGAGGACATAAAAATACAGCTGCAGAGAACCAAAATAAATGGACTAGATATAGCACATGATTCAAGCTTTTCCCAGCACACTATTAAAAAGAAATAACATTTGGTTTAGTAGAATTTACAAGAGTGTGAAATCACCAATATTCTGTTATGTGCAAGTAACACTTGTCTCCAAGCCTTATGAATTAATCCTGCAAGATGCGGCACATATTTGGCATTTAATGTTTCATCAATATACAGATACAAACAAGTTAATTTTCTGCTAAGTATTCATTCCTAATTTTACTTATAAATGAAATCAAGCATTTTAAATGATGTTCCAAACATGTTTTAAATGATACCCCAAGCACACATTTTTGTATCTTATACCTTCTGTCTTCATTCTCATTTCAAAGGTGTGTAGATTGCCTGAGTTGTACAGTGAGTTATACACCTGCTACATATATCGCAGTGTTTAAGAAGGCTTTCTGTTTCATGCTGGATCCGTGTTTTGGAGGAATCATTTTGCCATAAAAACAAAGGCTTTATATCAAAATAAAACAAAAAATCCGAAGGTATTTTTATTACTCTATCAACACTTTCTTACTTAGTAACTTCGGCTAAATTCCAAAATTCACAGGGATATCTCCTGCTGAGAGCAGTTAGTCATGTGTATAATTTTAAATTCATATAAAAATCATTCCAAAACAAATTAATTGTGACTAATATTTTTTTCAAGAGAGTATAAATTTGCTGTGTACAGGTGACTTGGTTAATATCAACGCTGCTGTTTTCAATGGTAGTTGTCTGCAAGTGCATGCATCCGTTATTGTTTACCTACTTGTTTAGATAAGCTTGAGGCATACCATCCACTTTTCATGTACCCTTTCTGTAGAAATTTAACCTTCATAAAAAGGCCAGAAGACAGCTCTGGTACACACCAAGCAAAGACTTCCTTGGATGGCTGATAGGTGAGACCCATTGGTATGGCAGTGTTGTTTGTACCTGTTTGTTGGTGAAATGTACTCTGTGAAAATATTTTTGAAAAGGTATGGGACTTTCATGGTAACATTCTTAGTGTTATGTGACTAATATCTATTTCTTCCATATCAGAGGTGATGAATCTATGTTATTTCACTTCATCACCTTGCTTTTTCTGTCTCAAGAATCACTGAAGCATCACTTTTTATTTTTCTATGTTGATGTGTTTATAGAAACAGATGACCTATCAAATAATTTGGTCCAAGTATATTGAGAGTGCTTCAATTCCTGAATTTCTTTTTACAGAGTTAATGTATTCAAAGGAAAACCCATGTAGAGAGCAGAGTACAGAACTGATGTCCTGTCATTATAATGTCTTGCTTGCTTTGGATTTCAAGCTAATCACAGCTGAGTTAAGGTTGGTAATTTTCTTATGAAAAAGAGTTTACAATAATCCTGGCTGAAGTATGTAACATCTGAAGATCATAACATCTGAATTCACTAGGAAGGGTTCTCTCTTACATAATTCTGTCTATTTTTCCTCTGTTAGATACATTTGTTTGTAGCTTTGACTTGTTTTCTGTTTATTTCCCTTCTTATTCCAAAATGCATATATAACTAACAATATCTCCTATTATCCTTTGGTTAATGTTACTGATTTCTTTATTGATCTACTATCTTCCTTGTCTCACTTCCATTTTGAAACCATCACAAAAATTATCTATCCCTTTATTTTACTGGTTAGATAGTAACAAGAAAATTGTTCTCCAGAATAGCCACAGCTGGTGGCATTTTTTGCTTGGAATTGTTTATCTGATCAATCAGTCATCTCTCTGCTTTCAAACACACCTAGAAATAAAAAGCAGGACTAGAAGAAATAGAATGATAAAGTGTAGTCTTCAGCCTTATAAACTCTAGGACAAGTCTATAAATACGAGACTTCTGTTTGTATTTATTATTTGTTGTTTGTTTTTGTTGTTGTTTTTTGCATTCTACATAGAAGAACTGTTTGTTACTACCGTAAGTGTTAAAACATTGTTATCACACAAAGATAAAAATTAAACAGATTAGCTGTAGATGTGGTATACTAGAGACAACAATGCTACTATTAAACATTAGTTGTATTTTACTTGTCAAAAGTAGAAGAAAGCTTCAGAGAACGGAAGAAAAGTTCAGACAGAATAAGACTGGCAAGCCTTGGTGCTGACACCTTTTCTAATTTAGTACAAAGCTTTTGCCCGCTATTAGCAATGGTAATACTGTATTGAAGGATGAAATGACAGCATCATTACTAAATGAAGAGTAATTACACACTGATATATGTGAAAAGATTCCCATGCTTAAAGCTTAATTCTCATACATGAATTCTATTTAAAGATTAAAGAATAAATGATCAGTTCAAATTTCTGTGTTTTGATTTGTTTTGTTTTGTTTTTAAACAATGAACAGTTATTGGAAATCGCTGTCATTAGTATCTATAGTCCCATCCGAACCCTCTAGGTAAGGATCAATGCAAATTTCTGCTTTTATTCTAAATTCTGGTGGATTTTTTTTCATGTGCTGTTTTTAATCTTTCTTACCAAAGCCATGTAGAAATCTATAGCAGAATACATTGACAGTAATAGAAAGTTTGTAACTTATTTTCAGGGGTTTTGATTTGGTCAAGTCTTTCTCATTTCCTCCTCTTTTTCGGAGGGTGTAATGTAGTGAACTTACACAATGGAATCATACAGTCATAGAATGATTTGGGTTGGAAAAGACCATATAGTTCCAACCCCCTTGCCATGGAGAGGGTCGCCATCCATTAAATGAGATAGCCCAAAGCCCTTGTTCTGTTGCTACACTCCCTGATAAGGCGTTTCACAATCTTTCTTGTCAGCCCCTTTAAGTATTGGAAGGTTGATATAAGGTTTCCCTGCAGCCTTCTTTTCTGTAGGGTGAAAAACCATATAAAAAAATGTGGGCAATAGATGATCACTAAAAAAAAAAGTGTTTAATATTCCCCTGTAAGCCTGAACCAACTCGCTGAATCAAAAAAGATTCCATTGTTACATATTGTTATTACGTATCCTAAGGTTGCTCCTTGCAACAGCCCTAAAACTGGCCATTGTGTGCTGTTAATGCATTTTAATGCCTGGACACGTTTGTGGGTAGTACGCCTGCTTGTGTGTTTTACTGAAATACAGATTAATCACACAGCATATGCAATAATCTAATTTTTTGTTTTGAGATTGATAGTGGTTCATACTGGAAATGTCAACCCTTCACTTAAAAGCTTACTCATAGATGTTGTTAAATATTTTACCCTTTGAAATCTATGTAATGCTTTAAAAGTGTAAGCACAGTGCAGTAAAAGTCTAATTAAATAAAATGTTGATCTATACAAAGCAGAGTACTCATTAACAGAATGTGTCTTTGTTGAATCGAAAAATCGCTGTAGCGCCATGCAGCGCTCTTCAGACTAAGTCTAAGGCAATCCTGGTTTATAAGGAAAATCTTTCAAAATTTCATCAGTAAGTGTTAGTTCTGATGCAAGTGATTAATAGTTGACAGTAGCTGAAACCCTTTTCAGAGACATCACATTGCAGAACAGGACAGCAGAGTTTCAACAAACAACCAAAAAAAGCCTAACAAGAACATATGAAATTTCCTGATAGGAAATTATCTGTCTTCAATGGCAAAGGAATAACCTCTACTTTCAAAGGACTTCCTTCATACATGTTCTGAAAAAATACATAGTATTTTCTATTTTAATGTTAACCATATCTTAGCAAATAGAATTGTCAATGAAAAGTTTAGTATCATTAAAAGTTATTTACAATGTATTGTTACCAGAAATGTAATTTTTATTTCATATTTATATACTTTTTTAATTGTGTGCAGAGACAGATCTCTGCAAGATTGACATTTTTGTATTGATTTATCATGAATTTATGTTTTGCAGTCAAAGTTTAAAAACTCTGTTTAGTGCACATATGCGTTAAACTTTTTTTCTAGTTTTCCTTATTAATTATACTCTATATGTGAAGTGGTTTCACTGACTTAGGGAAGAACACTTCTATTCCAAAGTAATTCAAGAATTAGAAAAAAATGTAAGAAAAAGATTTGTTGAGAATGTAGTAGTAATGTTTGCACTAAAAATATGGTATGCATTTGTTTTCTCTAACTTCGTAAAAAGTAATAGTTCTTAAATAGTGAGGAAAGCTACCTTTATGAATGCAATTCCTGTAACATCTCTTGTTTCCAAATGGGAACATGTAACCGTTTTCACTCTTTAACACATTGTATTCATTTGAGGAGTGGGAGATGTTAGTGAGGTTTAAAGTTCTAGGAAGTTAAATGAGAAAACTCCTTACCATCATGAAGGAAAAGAAGCCACAACTGACTGTGAGAAGTAATGTAAATAATGTGAAAAGGTAGAAATACTGAAAAAAAGTAATTTCATGAAATAAATATTATGACAGGAATTGTGTAGAGATATATGCTAGGAAAAAAAGTTTAAAAAATAATTGGAATGGATGTATTGTAAAAATGTTTAAAAGGCAAAAACATTACTATGTGCAAGGAAAGGCTGACTGGAAGGAAAAATTTACAGTTCTTTTCAAGAAGAAAGATGCACAAAAGGAAAATAAAAATTTCTATTGCCTCAGACTATGCAGATATAGTATTACAGATATTTTGTTGGCTGTTTTTTAGAACAGTTTTCCATTTGACACCTAAGTGTAGTTATAGTATTCATATGATTTTCTATTCTGTCTAGATGAGGGATATTAATACTTTCAGAAAATAAGGTGAAATAATTTTTGAAAACAAGCATTCCATCAGAAATAATGAGGCTGAAGGTGCTTGGCTCACCTGTTTGAGTACTGATAAAAAAAAAACTTCTATTTCACACAGCGTTGGCCTAAGACTGGCAGCATTAAAAGTGCTAGAGGAGAAAGGACGTTATTGTATCTAAAGATCTGAAACAATCATTAAAACATGCACACCATGACACCAGCTAATACTTATCATTTCTGTTCCTAATTTCCTTCTTTGTCATTGTGTTACCCTGTGTCATACCTAAAATTACACTGTAAATTCCTTTGGGGTGAGTTTTGTCTCTTAATTTATTTTGCAAACTGCCAGCAGTCTTGGGCGCTATAAAATAATATGCTAGATCTCATTAGTTTGAAGATATGTTTTGATACAAGTAGCAGCATGTGTTTAGTTTGCTAACAAGGTTAGTAAAAATGTTACTTTTTTTCTCCAGTGTTTCTGGTTACGTTTTTCCCTCTCTATGTAAACCTGTGTTCACTCAGATATTCGTACAAACAAGTCCCTAGTATAGTCTGTCTATTAAAACAGGGAAGGTTCAGGGTTCAAATTTTTTTTTTTTTTTTCTTTTTAAAGTAAGTAATTTGTATGGATGTATAAATAATACGTGTAATACGTGGCGTTTCAACTTGGTTCAGGTTTACAAGGAGAAAGAGATGCTCAGTATCTCAAAGGATGTGCCTACCAATTCAGTCTGCATATTTCTAAATCAGGCAAAACTTGTGATGGCACCAGAACAGCTAGAGACTTTAAGTCCACAAGTGCCTGCTGTTTCTTATGTCTCAGATCTCAGATTTTGGCTCAGAGGAAGTTTTGCTTTGTGTGGTAGTGAGTTCCTTCATTCCTCATTGACTTCAGTGAGAGTTGAAAGGTGCTCAGTAGGTGGTGGCAGATATCAGCAAAAATTTAAATACCCACATTACTTTGTGAATCTAAATATTAACTCTGGGAAAGATTAATCCTATCTGAGGAATCATAGGAGGCATTTTGTGTATAGACCTACCTATCAATAGGCTCTCCCCCAAATGGACTATCCTTTCTCCTCCATTCTTACACAAATTTGAGATCTGGTGAAAATCAAATATTTGGGGTACTTTTATTTTATATTTTTGGTATTAAATTTGTTGCAGAATGAAGTTCTGTTTTATCATAAGTTGAATAGACTGGATAGAAGTGATTTGCTTATTTTGCAAAGGATGGGAAAAGTGCAGGCAGAACTGTCCATTTCTGTAGCAACTTGTCATTGGGTGTTTTTAATACAATTTGAAACTGCATCAAATGATGGAAGTGGATTTCATTTGATTAACTGTATGGAAGGGCTGCTTAAGCTATAAAGTATCAGAATGCTGATTTTCAGACAGATTTCTCAGATCACTGCTCAAACATTCAATTGGTTCAAATATTTGGAAATTTCCTTTTGCTGACATTACCTCTAGAGCTTCTCGATAATTCTGGATTTTCAGAAAGGTGAAATAGTTTGGGATATAAGAAGGAAGTGTTCAAGATATTATCAGTTTTCCCCTCTGACAAATTTAAAAATGCTACTGTCATCAATGATTAGTAAATTTAACAGTAGAATCCAAGCAATTTCCTCAGATGATATAGGTGTCATTCATCAGTGACTACAAATAATTGAAGAAAGTACTTATTGCTTTCAGACAGGATGCTCTGTCCTCTGTATAATGGTACTTATCTCCTTATTTGCTCTCCCCACCGCTTGTTTTTTTTTTTTTCTTTTTCCTGCCAGATTCAAGTTAAAGACAAAATGAACAAGAGACAAGAAGAATCCTGTTGTTCAGTTTATCTGCCTGCAATGAAAACCAGTAATTTCTGCAACTCACAGGTAGTAGCCATGTCAGTGCTTTCCATAATTAATTTAGATTTTTTAAAGAGTATATATATTTGTTTATCTCAGTTCTATATGTTTGGGGATTTTTGCAGTCAAACTTTTTAAAATTAATTTTTTAAAGTAGTCAAAATGTTGTTAAAATATTCAAGGTGAAATGTTTTAGAATCAGAATTTGTTTATTTAAACTGTACTTGGGATTCTCTGTAATGTATCACCTAGTTTTTCTTCTTTGTTTCTTTATATTTGTTGAATGTACTTACTGAAAACGTTGAGATGTTTCTTAGTACTGTCATACAATTAATTTGATTTTTCCAAGAATAATCTTTGTTTCTTCAGAAGGAAAATGACAGTTTTGAATGCTCTGTAATTAGATCATTCTAGTCTACAGGTCACGTATTTTTCTTCCTAGAAGCATGAGTTCCTTGAAAGCAAACATATCCCTGTGTAACAAAAGAGGGAGTTCATTTCCTTCCTTTAAATTCAAATGTACCCAAGCATTAGCAGAAGAACTTGTTCTATTTCGATAAATGTAGAATATACTGCTTATTCACCTAAATTCAATTGCATTTTGCTGTACAATGATTATTTTGTACCATTATGTCAAATTCATCCCCCGCTTTGAAGGTGACAGATAGTTATACAACCATTCCTATTGACTCCCGATTTTATTGATTATTGACATTCTTTTGACTCAGTTACTATTGAGTAACTGAGAACTATTTATCTGAGAAAGGGTTTGCAAGCCTGGATTCATTATCTGATTTAATTTAATCATCCAAGATTTATTTGTCACTCTGCTTGTCACCAAGACTCCTAAGATAATCAGCAGAGAGAAATAGGAGCTGCCGGATCCATGCTTCCTTCTTAAATACCTATAGAGGAATGCTGGGCAATGAGCTCACTTAACTTGTTTTATAATATTACTAAATTTAAGTGAGGAAGAAAAACCTTCCTCTGCCAATGTATGTTTGCTTAAAAAGGGACTTGAAGACTGACCTTACTGGAACAAGTTCTATGTCCAGTGAGGTAGATTTCTGTGTGTTTAAATATGTTTTAATTAAATTCTGATTCTCACCATCCAACTCTAGAATTCTATAGTTAATAGAAGTCTGTCATTAGGAACTTCATCAAAGGCTTTCTAAAAATATAAATAAGTAATTTCATCTGCTGTTAAAACCTGTAAGTTCCACTATAATATCCACAAAGTTAGATGGGTAGAATTTTCCCTATGCTGCACTATGCTAGTTATCCCTTATTAAATTATTGCTATCCCTTAGAGGCATGTTCTGAAATTTTTCCTACCTACTTTTTTTTCAACGTTATATCTCATTGCTAATTACTTGGAAAGATGTAGGTGACAACTGACCTGAATCATAAGAGCAAAATAGCTGTTTTCCAGTATTTAAAAAGAAACTTGTGGCTTTCTTCTGATTGTTGTAAATTTTATGTTTTACATGATGAGACAGAATCAGATACTTTATAGTTTGAAGGGGGAGGAAATCTGCAATTTACCCAGGGTATGAAACAGCTCACACAACTTTGAATAACTAATGAGGCAACATTGAAGTCTAATATCATCTGCATTGTCATCTGTACATCAAGGTCCTCAGTCCTCCAGCAGAAACATTACTCAAAAATCCTCTTCCTCCAGTTCTTCTTACAAGCATAATTACAAAGAATTAGTGTTGGAAACACACTTAGCAAAAATAGACATTTTTTTGATAAGTGAAAATTTCTGTGCTGTCCAGTGCTGCATTCTTTGTTGAAAAACAGAAGTCCATTATACCAGTTCATCTCTTCAAGATAAAGAATACTGGCACTGTGAAAATAACACTTTTTTATTTTGTCAAGTTAGTATTTCCTATACTTTGCCTTCAGAATTCTTCAGATAACTCACTAAGCGCTCTAGGCAAAGTTATTCAAGAAATTTATGTAGGAAAAAACTGAGAAAATTGACCAAAACTCATGTTTTACATCTTATAGTCTTAGCTAGCTGTAGTGTTTTGCTGTTTATGAAACGATACTTTTTCTCCAGTGAAAAGAAACCAACAATATCTAAACACTCTTCAAAATTCTACTGTGTGATCAAGGACAAAAATGTGAGAGTGAGGGCTTTAGCACTATATAATGCTGCTCTGTGCCATTAATGACAGTTTCTGAAAAACAGTATTTAAATAATAGTTAATATTTGTATAGCATTCAAGAATTAAATGTGTCACTTCATTGAAATGAGTAAGCTTATATAAACTGGTGCAGTATCAGGTGTACAAAGCTACTCAATCTCCTATATATTTTAAGAAAAATAACTTTAAGATTTTCAATTTATTTATAAATTTGAGAATAAGTAAATTCATTTTCCACTATCTCAATTTTAGTTTTTATTCTTGTTCACAATGTTTTTTCTAGAAGTTTGCCTTAACACTTAGACAAATATTCTGCTTTATCAGACAAAGGGGATTTTTCTAAGAAGGATTCAATTTCTTTCTTTGACAATCACTGGAGAAGTTTGCAGAGACAGTTTCTAGGAAATTGTATTTCTACAATCTGATTTGACCAGAAGTCATCTTCACAATGTTATATTTTCCTTTTACTATCACATCAGCTGAGATGAACTACATAGGGTTTGACAGAGATTTTCAGGTTTGGAGGTCAGCCATTATCACTAAATACATTTTTAAAACTCTGAGACAAATTAGTTCCCTCTTATGTACATTGATCTGCACTATTTGTGAGATGTGGGTTGTTCGGATTGTGGAGCTGGGATCCTGCAATGGCAGAAAGTAACGCCCACCAGACAGCCCAGTGCCTGCATCTCACGTGCTCTCATCACCCTTCCTGTTATATTGGCACTCTGGAATTCTGATCATTCACAGGTTGTTTGAATTGAATTGTGAGAAAACAGAAAGTGACCCAAAATCTGAAAGGATAAACCGTGACATCTGGAGCTTAGTCATCTGATTGCATTGCTGTAATTAATTTAATGGAAAACTCTAGTTTTCCTAGGTAACATCAAAGGTTGTTTGCAGGGCATGTAAATGCCATGTTATTTAGTTTATGAGATGGCAAGCTTATAGTACTTGGCTCATTTAATTATGTCTGTAAGTAAATAACATCTGATTACCTGCAATGAGGTGTGAGATGTTTAAGGGGAGGAATTGCAAAATAGACTGATTTTTCCTTTATTCATTTCCCAGCACCATTTAGTTCAGTGACTAAGAGAAGGAGGAAAAACAGAATTTAAGGAAACCACTGAAGAGGCATTTGGACAATGCCTTCACTAGTATGCTTTAAATCTTTGTTACCTCTGAAAAGGTCAGATAGTTGGACTGGATGATATTTGAAGATCCCTTCCAACTATATCATGCTATACTGTATGGTTCTAATGGGAAGGTCATTTGGGGAAAATGCTTAAGGTAGCAACTTTTTTTCCAGTTCAGTAAGAGATTTCTTGATGCACTCTGTTTTGGAGTTCATCATTGTAAAAACACAGTTTAATATTTATTTACATAGTCATGTTTGGTGATAGAAAGGGGTATGAGTGGAGATGCCTCATATTTACTTTAACATGGTCTACAAGATTTTAAAGTGTTGATACATCATCAACAGCTTTATGGCCCTCTTCTAAGGAAAATAATCCAAATGATAAAGTTAAATACATTATCACAGTGTTTTACGGAAGGATAAGTCATGATACAACATTTATTTCTATGAGTTATAGTTATAATTCATGAGTGATCAATCAAAACAGAACCAGAAGTGAAAGCCATCAGTAGAAATAAATTGTGCTCTACAAGTTTTGTTTATGGAACAAAATTTTTTGTTGTAGATTGTGCATGGATGAACTGTAATGTTTTATCTTAAGTCCTGAAGCAAAATTAGCACTTTGGCTGAAGTGTGAGTGCTAGGTTCTGAAAGGGGTTTGAAAGTAAGAAATACGCATGCATAGAAAGATAAATAAAGGATTGTGTTGTAGTTTTTACTCTTGTACCTGAAACTTCAATTACTAATACAAGTGAAAAGGAAACAGTAACTGATAGAAGCGATGGAGGAGGTTAAAAAAAAAAAGTTCCTATTTTTTGTTAAATTCTTCATCAGATACTACAATCATCCTGCTTTCAAGAATTTATAGGCAATTCTGTATCAGAGGAAATGATGGAGAGTAGACTGATCAGGAGGAGAAACTAGAACTTGTTTTCACCCTACTGACTGCAAGAGTCATCAGGAAAGATAAAATTCCAGATACTTTGTAAAGAGCTGAATTACGTTTGTATCTTCAGTCCTACAATGTCCTATTAGTACCATAGAGTTTCCAAGTAAGAAGCTCTATTAGCCTCTCCTCTCAATGAGATAAATGGAGGTAACTCATTTAAAATGTTGTTTGGCCTCTGAAGAAAAATATCTTTGTATATAAAGTATGTAGGAAATGTAGACCACTGAAAACTGAACTTTGATCCCTCAAAAGACTCAGTAGATGCACAGTTTAAGCCAGACTTCAATATAATGCTGTCAAAATGATTATTGCACAGAATATACAGAGGGTGAAGGAATGTTTATAAAGACATAACTTAACCAGTACAATTGTACTGGTTTTGAGTAATAATTGGAAAGAAAAGGAAATGTTATTAAAGCAGGAGAAAAAGCTTTATAGAAATCTTCTATATGGTTTCACAAAGAAGGGTGACTTGCTTATGATCTGTATAAAAATAACAATAAAAAATATACTAAAAGTTAAAAGAATACTTGAGCTAGCTGAAAAAAAAAAAAAAAGAAAGAAAGAAAGAAAGAAAAAAAGAAGTCTTGTAATAAGAACTCCTGGCTGGAAGCTGAAGCCAAACAAATTCAAATGAGAAATAAGGCACAATTTCACAGCAGCAAAGGTATTTAACCTTCAGAGCAAAAAGCCAAGGGCACTGTTTGATTCTCCATCTCTCTGCCTTCAAATCAAGACTAGATGTTTTTCTGTAATATGTTAACAATAAACTACTGAGCCGAGCACAATCGAAAATGAAATTTAATGACCTATGATATACAGGGTCAGAATAGATGATCTAATGGATCCTTACTGCCTTGAACTGTATGAGAAAGTTAATGGAGTTGCACTATTTTACAGAGACAAAGAATTTGTCTTTCGTGTCCATTCCTTAGCATTTTTCTTTCTTTCTTTTTTTTTTTTTTTCTCCAGCTGGCCTGTGTAAATTCATGTGGAATTGGCTTACCTCTGTACTGAGATGAAGAAAGCCTGTCACCTCCTCTCCTAAAACTGTTTTGCAAAGTTATCCCAAATTTTCAATATATATATATATATTAAGTTTTAATGCCATCCTTGTCACTTGCTAATGCTAAAAAAGTGTTTGACAATAGAGTCTTTGTATTCAGGTTGATTTTTTGTCTTTTTGTCTCTAATTAAGACAGATGTAATCATTCGCTACATTTTTATTCCCATATTTCTCCTCCATTTTGTCTCTGAGGTAATTTTTTTTTTTTTTTTTAATTAGAGGGTTACCAATTGCTATATAATACCAATAGTATTGTGGGTTTTTTTTTATATATACATTCTTTCTCTCACCTCATCTTTAAACAACATTTTATTCTCATGTTTCTTCTTGCCCTGGAGGTCTGTACAACCTCCCTCGTGCTATCCTTATTCTTTTTTCTACCTTGTAGCTTAATCCCAGATTAATTCATTACGTTACTTGGAGGCTCACTATAACAATTTTTCAGCTCTGATTTTTCTCCTGATACACACAGCTCTACTTTCTCCACATTGCTTTCTTATTTCAGTCTTCCAGAAAGTCCAGAAGCCCTGTGTTTAGAATAAATATCTTTCCTTGGGAATAAATCATGTTTCACATGTAAGTACTACACTGACATGCATTTGATTACAAGATGTTCATATTTTGAATATTGTATTTTTGTAATGACATCTCTAAGAAACAGTATCCTAGTTACAAATGTAATGTAGAGGTACTCTGTGAATATTTTATGGCACTGCTCATGGAAGATCACCCTATATGTCTTCTATATCTCAGTTTCATGGTGAATCAATTGTGCAATTGTTGAACAAGTTCTTTCTAGTCCTTATAATTCAATTTACTAGGACTAAGCCTCAGCTCTCATTGCGACAGACTAAATAATTATACACAATTTTTCTTCTTGTGAGAATATCTATTAAAAACACAAACTCAGCTTCAAAACATTTTTTACTACTATTTTTTAGTTTTATTTTACATGTATGTGATTCCAGTAGAAATGTGGAAAGGTATAATTTTGCAAGACTAAAATATTCTAGTGGGAAAAGGTTGTATTTGCATTTCTCCTATCATGCATATGTGTGCTAAGATAACATTTGGATTTACCATATTAATATAATATGAGGAGATTTTATAAAAATATGATACAAATTCATTATATAAAACCTATTTTTGTATTTCATTTCTGCATAAACAGAATAGCAATACTAACATGGCCAGTAATACCTATCCTAACTCTATTAGCTAGTATTTTGGTATTTTGCATTCAGTATTTTATAGGAGTTTAAGTTAATGTGATGTTCATGTCCTTCAGTGCAAAGATACCTGCTGGATGATGTTAGATAAGCTTACATTCTCTCTTTTAACAGAAACACAAATCTAGGAGGCTTGAGTGTAGGTAGTAACTTGTCAATTGTTAGAGAAACACTGCTTGAAGAAACATCATGGAAAACACTAAGAAATAACACTGAAACCTGAAATTGTAAATGAGACATTTATTTTCCATTTCTCTTATGTATGTAATTGTAAATATGTGGGAACGACCAGATTATTAACTGAAACATAGGCTGAAAAGGAAGCCCCAGTGAACCCTTCCTAATAGTTCTTATTTATTTTTTAATGCTGCTGAGCATCAAGGTGATGTTTTCATGGAGCTGTGCATCACAGCCACAGGATCTTACTCTTGAGTGGTAATATTCTGCTTCTAGTTGATATTACTTTATTTATTTATTTCCAACTGTACCACTATCCACTTTTCTATGCGGAATTTCATCTACAGTGACAGTTTTCAGTCACTAGGATGATCCTGAAGGTCTTTTCTAACCTAAGTGATTATATAGCAGCAATCTATTTGAAGCATGTACCAGGAAAATTCATTTAGAAAATACAACTATTTGGAAAAGAAGAAGAGTTCAGAGGCAGCTGCTTTTTGCAGGAATTTTCTATCTCTAGCAATGGGTGAAGTCATATAGGTTATATTTTTGATTTCAAGCAGTAGTTGTTGAAATGGAGTAAGTACCAAGGGACTGTAGACTCAGAGCCTGAGTTTTTTTGGATTTTTTTTTTTGTACTTTTTTTCTTTTCTTACATAAGAAAAAAACTGTAAATGAAAAGTGCTATTTTCAGCATTTCCTTGTATTTTATAGAAGTACTTCACCAGCGTAATAAATACCAAATTACTTACTTCAGAGGACTGAAAGGATTACTTAGTTAATGTTTATAAAGCACTTTGAAGATTAAAAGCACTATTGAGATGCTTAAGAATTACTGAATAGTTAATTATCTAAAGATCCCATTCTCCCCCCCTACAGATTATTTCTGCATAGGGGAGAGTAAACTCTGAGCTTCATATCATGACTTTCAAAGCCAAGATTTTAAAATATTATTGGTTTTTAAAAACTGCTGGTCTTAGTGGCCTGGATCTGATTCCTTTGAAATCAATGGCAAAAGTCCAACAGATTCCACTGAAGCAAGATGCAGCTGTTCAGAATAAACAAGTTGAAGAAATGCTTAGAGCTCCTATTCACATTATTTATATTTTGTCTTACTTGGTGTGCATTCACATGTATATGCATATATATACATACAGACACATGCACAAATATGTGTACACACAGATGGCAATTTGCAGACAAGAAAGATATGTTGTTGGTTCTATTTTCTTATTTGATTTTTTTCTTTCCTTTTTTTTTTTTTTTAAGTTGTAGATTTAGGTATACAGAACTCATTCTTTTGTGGAGAATCACTTCTAGAGAGATGTGCTGTCTTTGCTGAGAACATCCATAGACACAATGGATCCCAGTCCAAGATTTGAATAGGGCATTCTGAAATACTGTGTCTAGTTCTGGCCTCCCTGGTTCAAAAAAGACAGGAATCTCCTGGAAAGAGCTAGAAAACATCCAGTGGAAGGCAACAAAGATGACTGAGGGCCTGGAGCATCTTCAACACAAGAGACAAGAGTCTCTTCAATATGGAGAAGAGAAGGCTGAGAGGGATTCCCATCACTGTTTATGAAAATCTAAAGTTCAGGAGTCAAGTTGATGGAGTCAGAATCTGAATCTTCACTGGTATGCTGCAGTGAAACAAGGAGCAACAGGCAGAAACTGGAACACAGGAAATTCCGCACTAATGTAAGGAAGAACTTCTTTACTGTCAGAGTGACTGAGTACTGGAACAGGACTACCTAGATAAGTTATAGAGTCTCCTCTGGAGATAATCAAGACCTGCCAAAACACCTACCTGTGCAACCTGCTGCAGGGAACCTGCTTTAGTAGGATGTTTGAACTGTATGGACTCCAGAGGTCCAACCCAACTGCTACAGTTTAGTGATTCTGTGATTGTCCCACAAATGAATAATCTCAGCAACAGGGGAAAAATCTCCTAAAAAAGATCCACCTGGCTCCTTAATCTGATAGCCTTACATCTAACACAGATCCCTCATGAAGAAACTAAGAAAAAGGGAAGGGCTTTGTATGGGAACTGTTACATCACAGCTGAAGCAGTGATTGAGCACCTGGTGAAGGGGTGTAGATAGACCTGGGACTACAGGTGGAAGCAATTCAACTGCACAACGTGAAAAGGTGGAGCCAGGGTCCGCTCCTGCTTAACCTTATTTAAGGGCTGTCAGGAAGGAGTATCTGTAATTAGAGATCATCTTCTTTGGAGTGTTTGGTGAGCTATGATCCTTGGAAAGGGGTAAGAAATTCCTTCTTTGTTATCAGATTGCAACCTCTTGGGTGATCTGAAAGTGGTTTAAAGCAGCTGTTTTTGCTGTTACCTATCCTTATAGGCTCCTAAGTGCAATATTAAGAGTCAGACCTGGCCTGTAACAGAAGAACTGACAGTAATTACCAATCTTACCTTCAATATCTACCTGTCTAATAGTATCTTACCTACTAAAAGTATTGTAAGTGATCAGAATAAGGTGAAAATTACACTGCTTACTAAGAACAGGAATCTCCTTTAGACTGAATAGTCTAGGAACTACTACTGCACTTATATCAAACATTTACTGTAAAAGACACCAGCCCTCCAAACACTAATAAGTACACTTTGTTTTGCAAACCTTAAATATTTATTAATTCTGTTATGACTGGTTAGGAGTTAGATTTTAATACTAGTATAACTGAAGCTTAAATGAATCGGTATGACTCATGTAATTTGAGGGAAAAAAGTCATGTATTTAACTGGATTTCAGAATTGATTCCTTCCTGAAATAAAGAATGGCACCCCAACCTTGAACTCATTTAAATTTGACCTTTTAATGTGCTACAGCAGCATACTATCATGCTCTTAGCTGTGTTGGCTCTTAAATCAGAGTCTAGATATAAAAGGGCATTGCTGAATTTGTGAGTTGTATCTTTTACAAGAGCTGCTCTTCAGGATTTTCATGATTAATATTAAGAACATGCAGGGGATATTAAGAGGGAAAAGTAAAGAAGTGATGAGTAATTTAGTTTAAAAAAACCTGATTTGAGTATATTCTCGTCTAGTGTTTGTAAGCATACATAGATAATGAAAAAAACACAGTTAAGATGGATGGTCAAAACATAATATTAGGCAATAAAAAAAAAACTAGTTGATATTTATCCTGGGGAAAAAAAACAACACCTTAGATCTAAAGTGATTTTTTGACCCATGTGTGTCAGGTAATTCTAGAGTACGGAGGTTAATTATATATATGAGTTTATGCTTCTAAAATATTCTTCTCCCATCTGATAAAATGTGTGTGTGCGTTTACAGGAAATTGTGGAAACAGTGACTCATCTCTTCAATAATTTACACAGGATAATTTCTTGAAAAGCAAGATCAGCAGGGGCTTTTTCTCCTGATTGCAGAGGATTTGGTTATCTATTTCTGAACACTCAGAAAACAAGGTAAATTTTCATAGTAGAATCTAAATACTTGTTCTTTAACAGTAACGCGTTATTTCTATTTCTTTAAGTATACAAACCATAACCTTGTGTCTGTCAGTAGGGTTTTTCAGAATTCATTTTCTGGCTGTTGTTAAGTTTTCCAAACTGTTGTATCTGAATGTCACAAAATGCCCCCAAACATCAAAGGTAATTCAGATTTCTCCAGCTATTGCTTGAGCATTTGTACTTAATCTCTATAGGCCAGTGTTCTTGCTTAATGTGATTTGAGGTGTTTGTTGCTAGGGGTGATGATTTCTTCTTAGAAGTGACTGAAACCTGAGTTATATGTTCCATTCCCAAATACTCCAAACAGGAATGGAATGATGTCACTGAGGGAAAAGGAAAGCTGATCATTGTGATGTTGCTGAGGTCAATTTAAGCAGACTGTGTTATGAATTGAGTGTGTCAGAAAAAACTTATCAGACAAATACGCACAAACACAACTGAAACTCATATTACCAGCCCAGCAAAGTAGTGCAGTTAAAGCAGGTGACGCACCCTCTGACCAGGCTTGTTGTCTGGCGCTTGGTCAGGGGTTCAGCACCTGTAAGTTCCATCTCAGGCACTCTGTTTCTACACAATGTTGGATGTCCCCATGACAGTGTTTCCCCCAACCCTGGCTTCTGCTACCAAGTATCCTTATAGACGGACACTAGTACAAGCTGCCAATCAGATAGTAAAACCCTTCCAGCAGTTTCAGATATCATTTCTCAGTCATTTCTCAATCTGTGGCTTCAATCAAGGCTCATTACATTCAGAGTCTGCTTGCACTGCTATGTTAGACATGGCTTATTATGTTCAAGCCTTGTTTGTAGTGTCCTGTTGACTATGGCTCATATATTCAACCAGCCCTCAGCCAAGGCAAAGCCATATGGTGCTACTATGTATAATGAAGGACATTTCCTATGTATCTCCACTCAAAGTAAGCAGTTATTCTTTTCAGGTTGTAGTTCCTAAAACTCAGGCATAGTTTCAATACCAGGTTTCTGCATCCAAAATACTGGTAGCTGCCTGTGGATGGTCTAGTCCATGATGTAAGTTACAAGAACTATTTGGGTTCCTCTAGTTTACAGATGAAAACTATAGCTTTAAGGAGAGTAGAAATTGCTTATGAGCAACATGAATGTGATGCAATTTTTTTCTTAGCTGCACCCCCTATGGCATGAGCTGTGAGAAGAAAGGGCATAGAGTCACTACAACAGATAAAAAGCATCTCCAGGCTATCGTTATAAATTATGTCAGAAATATAACAAAATGTTTAAGGTATTTCTTACAGACAGCTATGCACAATCTAACAATACTTTCATAATGAAGAAAATTCAGAGCTTTGTTGTTCAGAAGGGAAAAAAAAAAAAAGGAAAATCAGGTTCTTGCAAATGTTCAAACATAACATGGTGTCAAGCATAATGAATATGTTAAATGAATAGCCACAGGATACAGAAAATGTACTACAAGTCTGCTCCATTAATCTTCTAAGAGAGTGAGAATCTGCTACAATACAAGAATTTTCTTTTGGGATTTTCTAATTTTAGGATTACTGTAGTAGTTCTGAGACTGCAAATAGCAGCTAATATAATTTGACCTTATAGACAGTGAAATAAATAATATTAGTACTTATCAATAAAAACAAGACTAGTAAGTGCACGCTTTTAAAGGTATGTTTGTAAAAAGTACATTTCTGAACTGTAGAAGTATTTTAAATTCTTGCAGTGGCCTGTATGACCTTCTCATCAAAGTGCCCAACATGAATAATGCAATCACCCCAAACTCATGCCATTAAAAATCGTAATAATTGTCTCACATGCACACACAACATTACACGAGGGATCAATTTGGCCCAGAGCATTCCATTAAAACACAAAGTGAGTTTCAAATGCATATGTTAAAATGAAGCATCGGATATAATGAAAAAAGAAGCAGAACAGAGCAGGCTTTAGATATTAGTATGCATTTTCCTTCAGAGAGCATTTTGCCATGCTTGTGCTGTACATAATGTTATTACATATTTGATTCTACATCTACATTTTATTTGGCTTTTAAAATTATCCTATGAAAAATACAAGGCAATCAATATACAGCACTTTAGAGAGATGGTGGTATTGAATTGCTATTGCTATTTAATATTTAGTTTCCAGCATGGCTTTGATTATAGGCCACTGTATTACCTACCATACAATTACATAGGAAGACATGGCCCTTAATCTAAAGTTCACCATGTCTTTGAATAATAATGCTTTACTAAGCTTTGAAAGACAGGTGAAACACACTAGAGTGACCTACTTATTATTTGTTCTTATGTTACCATCAAACATTCAAAGACTAAGACCTTAGCATTCTTGTGTCAGTTCATACAGCAGAATACCTAAGAAATTATTCTATTGGAATTACTGTTCTTGAAGTTGTTCCAAAGGCTTTTTGACGGGATAGAGTATTGAAACATTCTGTACAGCTTAAAAAGATTGTCATCACAATACTCTGCAGAACTGAGTTTCTTGCTTTAGCGATGAGGAACTAAGCCACGGTTAAAACTAATAAAACACTAACAGTAGATGTGTTTGCCTTTTACCAGGCACACAATTGCCCCTATAGATGTCTTTAACATGTAAAGAGTAGTTCAAAGTATGTAAGAGGCAGAGAAAGGATGGATCAGTGGTTGAAGAAGATCATTTAAGGTCTTGGAATTCCTGTACACACTTCAGCTTGGACAGAATGTGCAGCTGATAGCTCTGTGCAGTTATGTAGCTGTTAAGCAGCATTATTGGTGAGAGAAGTGGTTGCCCCTGACATCAGATGCACGGAGAATTTTTAATGTGCCTGTTAATATATTTGTTGCTGAAAGACAATATTGTACCTTTTGGATTTCTGTTTGTAAAGCCACTGTGTCTACTATGTATTTTGTTCTAGATCTGAGTAACCTGATGGAACTGTAGGTGTTCCTGTTCATTGCAGGGCAGTTGGACTAGATGACCTTTAAAGGTCCCTTCCAACTCATATTTTTAAATCTTAAAGATTATAAATTCATTTATTGCATAAAGTGAAGGCTTGTTTTTATGCACATCTCACTGTGAAAAGTATGTATTGGTTGAAGAAGCTAGCCAATACTTCACAGTTTACCATTCTGTGTGGAGCTTTAAGGTTGTTAAAGTAATGGCATGAAGTTATTGTACATGTGCTGTGACTAGTTTTATGTAGCCTCAACATTTTATTTTAAAAATCAAATTTTAACCCACTTGTACTGAATAATAATAAGGTATCTTTAGCTTACTTTGTGCAATTAGAATACTAGAGACAGTTTCTTAACATTCAGGGGAAAAAAAAGTACAAAACCGTTCTTTTCTAGGATCTAACAGTACAAAGCAGGTTTCAGTCTACAGTGAGTTTTATAACAAATTAGTAAACAGGAACTCAAGAAAGAAATATTAGCAGCTCTATAACTAGTGCAGTATACGGAAAGTTTCTGAAACTGTTCTATTATTTCCATCATTTATAATTACAGTCCTTACAAAAAGCACTTCTCAACACAGACGTAGGGAAGAAGCACACTTAGTAGCAGCTAACCTGTCATTCTGTCTTATTTTTCAGTGTTCCTGCTTTTCTTGGAGGTCATTTTTAATGAGTATATATACACAAGCACCTGAAAAATCAGGTGCATAAATTAACTACCAATTAAAGTAGTTAAAAAACACACAAAAAAATGCTTAATTACTAGTTGCTATATATAAGTCCACTCATTAGCATTCATTATGCCTGCATGTTTATCACATAGCAATTAGAGAAGCTCCAAAGAAAAGTGATGTTTTCATTGTGTTGCAGTCCTGAAACTTGATATAACGTGAAGCAAAAGAATTCACTTTCAAATATATGTCAGCAGATGCAGTTGAAAGAATAGTATCATAATTTAATTTAATATAGTAAGTGCTTAATTATTTCTGTATAACATTCCCTTCCCCCTCCCTTTTCATGTCACTGTCTAGAATGGCTGTTGACCTACTTTTCAACTAATTGCAATGAGAATACAAAACTGACTTTCATAGGTGAGAATTTTCACTACTTCACATCTGAAATAGTGAATGCATGGTTGATAAATTTCATTGCCAACAGTGAAATGGCATTACTAACCACAGTCTTAGACAACAATAATGGCTCAAGAAAATATATAGAACCTTGAGAACTGAGTGCCAAAGAAAATATCATGTATATTTATAAGAGAACATAAAGTACCCATGAATTTGGGTATTAAGGCACTAATTACCCTATGAATTATTATCAGCCTTTGGGCATTTAATTTAGGCAACTTTGTTGTGATTTGGGTAGCATAATCAACAGCAAATGTCACACTCCCTAAAATCAGGATTTTTTTTCTTTTCATCAGACAAAGAATAAAGCAAAGAAAAGAAATAAAATGAGGGAAAGAAGATCCATCTACTGTAAACACTCCAACAAATCACAGACTATATACCACAAAGAATGTACACTCATATAGTTGCAATTTAGATGTAGATGTTTGGATGCCTGGATTCTGGAATCTGGAAAAGTAGACGTCTACAAGCATTCTAGTGTATGCAAGTCTACAGCATAATAAGCCTTCAGTTGGAATCCTAATGTGATGGGTAAATTATCCAATAAGGAAATGCTGACAAGGTGAATATAAATTCATAACTGTCCTCTGAGGAGCAACAACCAGTGTACATTTTCAGTAGTGAACTCACTGTTCAAAGTTTGAATGTTGGAGTACAGCACGAAGACAATGTAGTAATGACAATGTAACTGGTTTTAGCCTCATTCTCAGTTATCTTTTGGGAATTTAACTACTACTGAAGCCTGGGAGATTTGTGTACATAATTACCTTTGCTGATATGGTGCTCAGAAGTCAGACCTAAGATCAAGGTCTTCCTCTGCCTGTGGGGATTCTTAAAGGCTTAGATAAATCTGGCTGTACACAGAACTAAAATTTCTGTAACCCATCTGCAAATTTGAACTGCCATCAGATGACATTGAGATCTTACACTGTTAGTTTCACCAATTTTTATCAAATTGATCATGATGTGACAAGAATTTTAATGCCAATAAGATATACAAAAATTAGTTAGCTGATGGTAAATACTTTCAAGTGCAAGTGACCTCTCTGTTGTACACCCATATGTATTTCTAATTTTTCTTCAGAAAATAAACAAAAGGGTAGCAGTTAATTTGCTGCTAGCATCTCAGAGTGTGGGATATCCATGAAGAATTTAAGTAATATGAAATTCATAGCATTTGCAGCATTTTATGTATGTGCTTCATGCAGCAATGTCATAGCTATGGATTATATTCAGCACATGCTATCAAAATATTACTTGCTTCTTTCCATTTCATTATTCATCACTACTTCTTGTTGGTGCCTACACTATTAGCACCATCTTAAAGTAATTAAATCAGCTAAGTGCTTCTTTAATATCAGTCAACTCAGGCTACATTGATATATAGTGAAAGCATAATTCAGCTCAATTACCAAAAATTAAAGGAGCTTATAATTGGAATATAAATTGCATTCTCATTGTGTGGACTTCAAGTTGGTTGCCTTTTCTACTGTGTAACTTACATAGGTCACCCAAAAAGAAATGTCTCCTATTTAAGTCCATGGAATCTACAATAGATACAAAGAGCACAATAACACAGAACAAATTCTCAGCTACAAAACAGTATTTTTCAACATAGTGACCACTGTTAGCTATGCATTTCCTCCAGTCATGAACAAGAACCTGCATGCTGTACTCATAAACATCTGCATGGCTGTCCAGAATGTGGCTTGTCTTTCATGTCGCTACTGCCACTGCTAAAACACATCATGCAGTGCCTCACTGTGCTTACATCTTCTGTTTGATCCCCATAAACATTCAGCAATGGTCAATGAATGTCAGTAGTGCCATTTTCTCTGCATGGGGGAAGTGACACACCTTTGCTTCATACACACTTTCATGTTCGCTATCATTCTGTC
>JAOWBP010003659.1:19562309-19576351 GCA_028571105.1 Tragopan temminckii
AACGCCCCTCTGCTGCCATCTGTCATACAGCAATAAAACGTAATGAAATATTGGCAGGAAGGTTTAGCTTCTACTGTCTTACCACCAATATCTGCCTCTGGGCTGATAATCAACTGGAAGACATTTGTTTTGATCTGGCCCTCATGCTTTTTAATAATTAATAGTGGCAATTATTAGCTACTAGTTCAATATGTCTGCCTACTGCTAACTTGCAAACCACCTAAAACTGTTTTTAAGCTTGCACGTCTGGCATGAGTATGAGCGTGCTCAGCTGTGGGCAGTACACAGTAAATATTCAGGATTTTGTTTCAAAAATCAATGTAAGTTCTCTTATTTCTATTGTTACCTGGCTGCATAAAAGAAGGATGGAAGGCAGAAATCTATGAGAAGTTAAAAGACAAGTGGGACATAAGTCAGAATTCTGTATAGGCTGATAAAACTATCCCTTATGAAAGTTGTCTGTAAGTTGTTAACAGTTGTTAACATAGGAATTTATCCAGTGATTTAGTGGTAGAAAAAAAGCACTGAAGAAGTCCTTAGACTCTACTCAACCACATTAAATAATACTTTTCATTGTACGCTTCTGGACTTCTACAGACACCTGTACACTGCAAAATATATTTGAAAAGTGCATTTGATTCCTCTCTTTACCTTGACTTTTGATCTTTCAAAAATACAGCTATCTGTTGCAAAATGTCATTACTCACTAACTCCTCAGTGAGGGTTGTTATTGGCCTTTCCTGCTGGTGCTATATTTCAAGTGTTAAATCTGCACTACTGAGTAATTTCTGTTGCTTTTGGCAACACGCCCTCGGGTTTTCTACTCTGAAGGGTCTTGGAGTTTTTGTGTTGTTTTTCTTTGTTTCTTGAGGCAACACTGATTTATCTATCCTACCCCGCTTCTTACTTCAATTTTTTCTACTTCATTATTTTTAGAGAATGGGAGGGAGAAAGCAAAGCCAACAGACTAGGACTTTTTCTTCCCAGAAGGAAGGATTTTGTCCAATTGTCCGATTTCAAAATTGATGAAAAAAGTCTTTGAGGAGTGTTTCACCACTATTTTTTCATGAACTGGTTGTTGTTGTTTTTTGAATGAGTAAAACCTTAAAGGTATTATCTGTCATGAGGAAATGGGGTTTGAAAGCATGTTGCTATAGATGAACAAAATACGCTCCGAAGACACAATGTGGATAGTTTGTACCCTTATCTATAGCATGTGAAGAGTACCAGTTCCGTGTAACTAAATGCAAATTATTTCATGATGAACAAAAATACATAATGTGTCCTCAAAGAGTTAACTGTTGACCAATCAGCATCTTATTTTTCTTTACTGTTTTTTGTCTGGACGCTAGGGGCAGTGGTGGCACTTATTGATGTAATATTGGATTGGTTTAAACTTGCCCATTTAAACAGCAGCATTTGATATGTGGGGTAATTGAGCCATCAACAGTTCATGTTCACTTAAATTAGTCCAATGATAAAAGTATTTTTATAGTATTTTAATAGTTTTTTTTTTAACAGAGAATATTGATCAAAATGGAACCTGTACATTTCTTGAAACCAAATAGTTCTATTTATTCATTTTGTTGTTTTTTTGTTTGCTTGTTTGTTTTTGTGCCATGAACAAATGTATGCGGTCACTTTGTTTTTCTGTTACAACATTGTCAGTCAACTTTTATCTGTAGGGACTGTAAGGCAAATTAATAGTATGAAACATCACTTTCACTGCAGTTTTGTGATCATGTGATAGGAGTAAGGATATTAAGGGGAGATGAAACAGGGATTGGAAGAGGTGTGGTAGATGGGGGATTTTCCCAGCAGATGTCTGGGAAAATATAACTGAAATAGTAGAAAAAGGCTGTCAGGTTATGAGTAATGTGTTAAATTTTGTCAGTGTCTTTAGCAATGTACTTTTCGTAGTTCTTCTAGGCAAGAGAGAAAAATACCTGTTTATTTCCACATCAGTTCTTGTGCACAGATACTCTTCTCTACTTTGGGATTTTGTATATTTTTTATTTATTATTTTTAAATAGTCATTCTTTCTTAACTCTGCTGCACATAAAATGCAAGTGCAAGATCTGTGTTTATCTGAATGGTGGGATGTACTAAACTATTCTTGTTTAAAAATGACTGCATTTTATCTGTGTATCTTTATATGCTGTAGCAGATAAAATTATATGTACAAGGGGATAAAAAAAGAGGAAGTTCCGTGTCAGCCTACTGATTCTGTAACTCAAGCTTTAATGCTGCAAATGATACAAACTCAGGTGAAGTATCTCAAAAGAAAGTATTTCCTTATCAGGTACCACATGATAAGGATATCACATGATAGGACCAATAGATAGACCTCCAGAGATAGTACACCTTTTCCATGGTTTTCTCAGATATCCTCTCATTTTATTAGGAAATTGGCAGGTAACTAGAAACAGAAAGGCATCTTCTCCCTCCTAAGCATAGGAACACTGGGTTTTCAATTCTTAAAAGAGGAAAGAGAGTGGAAATTTGGCACACGTGGATGCTGCAGCTAGGTTAAAGTATGGATAGCCATGGACATTATCAAAATTTGCAATGTACATAGTTTTTGAGAGATGTATTAGATGAGGAAGCTGATATATATATTATGTACATAAAATTAAGGACAAATGATGCTTCTGCCTGCAGTGGAAATTACACTAGAAACTTCAGTTTCATATTTACTTGAGTGTACATCAGTAAGTCTACAGTCAACTGAAAGCAACAACAATATCTATGTGTTATTAGATAGCCATATGTGCCAGAAGAAATTTTGCAAGCAAATAATGAATAGTGAGAGAAGACAAAAATCCCAGACAGTATTTATGATTCTCAGACAGTGGAATAGACATGCTGTAAGAATGAATCTTTAACTTTGAGTTTTCTGGTTTCTTGACTATAAATTACTGGGAAATGTTAGTGCATTTTATGAAAAACAAATAGTTGGTCTGTAAGTAACCTTTCAAAAATTATTATAATAGATTATTCTCTCAAACATAGCCCAGATTTTATATCCATGTTTTTGCATTTTTTATTTTGAATTTTTAATTCAACAAAATCATATAACATCAAACCACTGAGTATTTGAAATGCCATGCATATCAAAATGAAACTGACATTTCAATGTTTGGAAATAGCATATTTGGGGCAGGATAAAAATGCAAATATTTTCATCAGGTTTTTTTTTTCAGAATTGGTTGAAAATTGATAGTTCTAGTTTTATTCCAGTCTTACGCTTTAGAGTTTATCATGAACAGAATATTTGCACATTGATATGTACAGTTGCAATGTTGTTATTATTAGTTATCTTCTATTGCCTTTCCCTCATCTGCAGATCTTATCAGGAGCAATTTTTTATTCACTTCATTGGTAAAAGTACTGAATGGCTTCAGGATTTGTATTTATATCTGCAGATAAACACCAGAAATGCTTTGGTTTGTTTTGTTTGTTTCTATTTTGTGTAAGTTTTACAGGTATCATATTGTATTAATTTATTTTACAGTACTAACTCAAATGCTATACAAATGCTATTGCATCTGTTCATAAGCCAGAAATTTTAATTAGCGAAGCCATGTAATTAGACAAAACAGAATATGTGTAAGTTATCGAATGCCATTTTTATAAATGTGGCTGACTATATTGTTTTATACTTACAGTTTTTGAACACTGACTCCCATGTTAGTGTTTCCGTATTTTCCATGGTATTCATGTCAGTCTGAAAGATTGCTTCCATCCCTTCTAGTTATGTTAAATTTTTTAAAATCTTTTTTTTTTTTTTTAATATTTTTAATTTTAATGCAACATTAGTGGGCATCTAGGCATCTGAAATTTCCTTGTAGCACTAGTAACAGGGATCTTTAATACTTTAATACATTCTTGAAAGTCCTTTGGTCAGGGATACTTTGGACTTCCTGATTATAAAGTACCATTTCTAATTAAATGTTTCCTAACACCTTTTCCTATATTTTACTTATTTGACACAATCATAATGTCAAACTTCTTCCAAATTATAGTACAAATGCATTTAATGAATGCCCATTAGTGTTATACCTCATCTCTAAAAATTCCAGTTTATATGAAAAAGTCTTTATTCTCCTGAAACAGATTTTAAAAATTTATCTTTTCTTTTATATTGTCAGCCATGTGTTTTTTTTCTAATATCTTATCAATAAACTTCAAGTTGGTATCTATTGCTATTGATAGTTTTCTTTTTCTACTTTTTTTTTTTTTATGTTGACATGTATTAAAAAAATTTACTTTGAAAAGGGTGTGCTTTCATCAAAGTTGAAGCCATAGTCAAAGCAGCTTGTTTTGTGTTGTATTCATTATTTTGGCCTTCCACTGTCTCATTTCATGGAACTTCCAACTGAATCATTTTTCATTGATTTTCTTCCTTGTAGCCATTTCATGCATAATTTACAGCAGCTTAGGAAAGTTGTCACTAGTAAAAACCAAGCACCTGAAAACATGGAACAAGCAGACTTCCTTCCTCTCATTAACACTGCCCAACACAATGTATTTTCTCTGTCAGATGATGGGGGAGAAGCTGTATCCTGTTGTGTTTCTAAAACAAGTTTATGTTGGCTGTTTCCCAGGCAACCACCAACCTCCATGATTTTGAGGGCCAGAAATAGTAGAGTTGGATACCTTTCTCCTTTTTTAAAAAAGGTTAAATGTTTCTTTATTACTAGGTACATAAAACTTTCAACATATATCTCCCTGACTTATGTAAAAATAGGTTTCCTTTTCTTATTTGCACGCATTATTGACAAGCTTTTTAAAAGGAAATCATGCCATTTTCTGGTCTGATACTATTTAATAGATTTCTACCTAAGCATTATTATATCCATTTAGATGTATCTAAAACCTGTGCTTCTGATTTATCATTAATGCTAAAAGAGATAGATGTAGAATGTTGAATATGTGGAATGCTTTCCCCTATGTGTTCCTCTCTTACATAGTCTACTTTTCTGAATACATAATAGCCAGTTATATTAACATTCAAGTCATGAATCATATCAAGTCTCAGGAATGCCAGTAATGTCAAATTCCTTTTCCACAATGAGAATTTCCAATTCCTTTTAGTTGTTATGGAGAGTCTTATAGGACTGGCATACAAGTGACTGGAAAATGTCTTTGCATTTTTTGTCACATCAGTTCAGTTTAGTCATGAGGGTAGACGTTTAAATCTAGTTCAGTGTAACCAAACTAGTTGTAAGTGAACTAGCTTAGGTATCAGAAGCAGTCAAGTTGAAACAGCGTAAAATTCTAATATACTCACATATTGAGAGCTCTCTGAAATTGGGATTGCATTTTTTTTTTTTGCCTCCTTACCTCACAATATTGGTTATTCAGTGTCCTTCCAACTGCTTGACCCATACTCTGTTTCTGTGATTTCTCAAAAAACATGACCCATAAGTTTGAACCTTCTGCTTCATGCCAATTTCACTATCAACAGTAAATTCTCTGTATTTTCACTGACCAGCAAAAATCTTTCAGGATGTGCAATATCCATCCTCTTCCATCAAGATGTCTTCTTCGAAGACATTTCAATTACTGGTAGTTCAGATCAGTTCAGAAACTTCTGAAGACAAAGAAGATTCCCACGACTGATAGGTCACTGAGTGAAAGAGGCTATGGTTTATGAGACAATGCGCTAATGCACAGATGTGCACTGATATTTGAAAATCATGCACTAACCTTTTAAAGAATGTGCACATTGTTAAAAATGAAATATCTAGTCTCCCCTTCTTAGGCTTTCTCTTGAAATGCATCACTTTTTTCTTGTTATAGTCTTTTTTTTTTTTTTTAAATAATCTTTTTAACTGGTTCACACTCATTCTAAACGTGAATGCCAGATGGCACTTGCCCTCAGGCCAAACATACCTTGTACATCTTGATACTTCCATTTTAAAGTGCTTTTTGAGACAATGATGACTGCAAAAGCTACAGCAGCAAAGATGTCAGTGCATTTTTCAAAGCTCCTCAGATCCTGTAGTTTACTCTTTGCTTTACACTATCATAGAATCATAGAATTTCTCAGGTTGGAAAAGACCTTAAAAATCATTGAGTCCAACCATGACCTAACCAAACTACCCATACCGGGTAGATCAAAGTATCCCTTTCATGCCAATCCTTTCCGCTGTTAGTTCACGTCTCATTAGTAAGCTGAGAAAGACAATGAACTTTACTTATTAGTGTAGCTCAAATAATTATCAACCTGCTCAGATATTGAGAATTAGAAACAACGTAAAATGAACTCTCCTAGTCTGAAAGTAACCTGTAAAAAAAAAAAAAAAAAATCCTATTTTATGTGTTTTGTTTACTTACGCAATTAAGACTATGCAAGATAGCACATGGAAGCTAATTTCAAATTGAACTTGACATTCTGCACTCAAGTAACTATTTTATTAGAAAATGTCCATATCTTCCAACCAACCTTCCAAGCCTATGCAGTAAATCTTACAGATTAGATTATTTTTCAGGTAGAGTTGAGAGTTTCAGCTGCATTTGTTCTCGCACTGTCTGCAGTACCCAGTCTGAAAGCGGCCCGCGGTCACTACTGTATTTGCAATCAATGCCATACAGTCTTTCCCTCCCTATGATTCTGATCCAAAGTTCATTAAAAATGGCTAAGGGGTTGTAATCAGCTTCAGTGGGCTTTTATCATCCCTAGCCTATTTCTCCTGTCACTATGAGGTTTTCACTAAATAAGCAATGTTGTTACTAATACAAAGACATTCCTTGGAAACAAAACAGGAAATATCTGTGATCAAATTCTACAAGGCCTTATTTCAGAGATTCATACAGAGTATCCTCAGTAAAGAGGTTGTTGTCATTCTGTTGATCTACCAGTCCACTACATAAGAGAATGATGGTATTGAATTAGTTTACTATTTGTACTGTACTTTTTATTAATTTGAAACCACATTGTTTGTACTTTTTATTCCAGCGCATAGAAAAGGTGAAGAATTTTGTAGGTTGGTGATTACTCATTCTATACAATGTTTCTTGCTTTTCTGAGTTCCAGAAAACCACAGTGAAAAATGTTATTGAAATAAAGCTCAGTGACAAGGAAGTATTGGATTGTCTGGGCATGTCCTGTTTAAAGCTAGATCCAAGGCTCTAGGTACCTTGCATGACTCAACTGAGTCATCCAAAAGTGAGTTTGGGTCTTTTTTTTTCTTGACTAAACTTGATTGGCTACTAGGGACATTTTTTTTCTCCAAGTGTTTACGGCTTTTTTCAAATACCTGAAACGGCATGTTTTAACCGTACTACTGTCTTTACAGCCCTAAAAGGTCACATCTATTATATTCTGCAGTCAAATCAGCTCTGATAGATTCCCTCTGTAGGGTATCTTATCTCTGACATATGCCAAATTATGCAGAATCTCATCCGTCTAATTGCATATCATGTACAGTGACTTTTAAAGAATATTTTTAGGCCCTGAGACTGCTACTAACCTTTAAAAAGTGGTCAATCCATTTCTTGGGCATCCTCCTATCACCTGTTTAATTTTTGTCTTGTATGTATGTTAAGTTAGTGGGGGAAAAAAGAGGCTTGACTCATTACTTTCCACATAAGCACAGAGAATGATTTGTTTTACACAAATTCAGTGAGTTCCTGTACTGCTAAATATTAATATGTAAGATCAGGTTTTGCATGGGTATTCAAACTAACACATTGTTTTTTAAATCTGTGTAAAAAGTACTGAAATATACAGTTAGTTCTAAAGGAATTTTTACTGGGATGAAAAGGAGTAAGCAAGTAGATATTGAAATTCAGAGGACCTGAGTTCTTTACTCACAAGAGTGCCTATAAAAGTTTCTGTCAGTATCTTTCCTGTGCTTTTGAGAAATTCAGGAATTAATCTTCAATATAGGACAACTTGGGGGAAAAATGAAATAGGCATAGGTATTCTATTTGTATAATATTCGTAGGAAGCTGATAAAATGCTAATCTTATTAACCAGTTTAAATTGATTCTCTTTACAATATTATTTCAAAATCTGAATCATTCCTTTTCATACTTGAGGTTACTGATCAAGAAAGATTCCTTAATATCTGCAGGTCAATAATCGTGAACTCCAGCATATTTATGAAGCCAAGTACAGATTGCATGGAATCTGACTGCAAAACATTCAATCCCAGAAAAGAATGTGAAGACTGTATTTAAAATGGAGGAAAAGCACTCCAACCAGACCAAAGTAATATCTGCAGGAGTCTGTGAGAATTAGATACCATCACTGTGAGAATTTAGCACCATCACTGGTGCTCATATGTTTTAGTGCAAGTTTAATAGGAATAGAAATATTTCAAAATATTTGCAATTTGCTTTTGTTAACGTTAATCCAGATAATATTTGCCTTCCTTGCAATGAAACAAAATAGCTTTAGTGTCCCCTGTGCCAATACTTACAGAATCATATAATAATTTGAGTTGGAAGGTACCCTTAAAGGTTGTCTAGTCCAACTTCCCTGCAATGAACAGGGACACCTGCAACTCAATCAAGTTGCTCAGAGCCCCATCCAGTCTGGCCTTGGATGTCTCCAGGGACAGGGCACTCATCACCTCTCCAGGCAGCCTGTTCCAATGCCTCACCTTATTCCTTATTGTTTTGGTTGAGGTGCAATTTGGAGGAAAAAATCCATTTTCATGTAATTTCATAGATTATAAAATAACTAAAATACTCTGCCTGAGTGCTTCAATAGTTTAGATACTGTAAAGAAAATGTTAGCCACTTTTTTCCCTGGAAAATGCCACGTGGTTAACTAGATTTGAATAGGAAAAACTGTAATGTGAACTGTACGGCAACTTGGTAACGTACACCAATTCATATGTAAGTTTTTCTTAAAATACCCTTTAGGATTTCCCTGCGTTATCTGATTTGTAAAATGTCCAGACTTGTACATCAATTTTAGTTTCACAGAAGCTGGGTATTTGTTGTGTTGCTTCCTGCAGACATACTATATTTTGTTTAAAGGAAGCAAAGCGTATTTTTCAGAAACGAGAACATGAAGAAAGTTTTTATGTGCTATTCATTTTAAGATGAATTTATTCTGACTGGAATACATTTAAGATCATGACTTTACATTGGCTAAAAAGAAAAATCTTTATAAAGTTCCCATAAAGGAATAACTCCAAGGATAGAATGTGACATGATCTGGTAACAGGTATCACTATGTGACTACTGATCACCTTTAAAAATATGAAGAAACATCACCTTTTAAACATTAATCATCCCTAGATTCTCTCAATTGCTCCATTTGGTAATATGTAATATCCTAAGTTCTAAACCATCCTAAAAACAATAGTAAGATCTTTTTCTTCCACTTCAAATAAACAATAGTAGAAATTTCCTTTAAATTCACCTTGCTGTCTAACACCCATAGTTTTTTCACTGTCTTTCTGAAATGCCGTGTCTCACATCACAAACACCAAGTTGTTCTCTTATGACCAGTGAGATTTCTTATCTCTTAGCAGGCTCACAGGTTTCAGTGTGACAGCTACCTTACAGCGAGGTATAAGATATACTAGAACACTATGTGTGATACTACAGTATCACAAGTAGAAACTTAAAATTTTTGTTACCACAGGATTTAGTATTCCAGAATGTTGTAGATATCATTATGAAAATTTGTTTGCTAGTATACAATCTAATTCTGAGTGATGCTTCTCTTCTAAATGCTCTTGAGTTCAATGAGTGCTATTGCTACGTGTGTTCAGCTAAAGTAGTATTTAATATCTAACTAATCAAGATTAGTGTCCAGAAGTGCTGGCAATTCAGACAGTTGATATTTTCTACTATAGAATGGATTTTTTTGTAAAATAATTTCATTTTGAAAAGGGCTTTTGTTGCCATATTAAAACTGTCGTTCTTCAAAAGAGCATGAACAACTCCAGAGCTGCAGAGCACCTCCCTGTATTTACTACAGTATTTCAGATGTATATATTTGATTGAAAAGATTAATAACTCTTTATTGGCTTGCTGTTTCTGAAGGAACATAATAGCATACATTTACATTGCAGGAGTTAATAAATGATGGTAAATTCCTTGGGGCAGTATCAAACTCTGTAAATTTGTGTATCTGATCAAATATTTATTAGCTGCAGTCTCTTCCTATACTGATTTTTCCTTTTATTTGTTGCTTTAGGCTTTACTGTGCAATACTAAGGTGATACTCATGGGCATATGTCCCCAGAAGACACTCATTATGAAATACCTAACTTCAAAACCACAAGCTGCCTGAATTTTGGTTTTTTTTTTTTTTCCTTTTAATAAGCTGCCACAACATTTAATTATCTTTTCTAGCTTGTTTCTTTGGCCTATATTAAACTAATCAGAAACAAAATTTTATTATCTCAGCTGATAATAGATATTTCATTTCCATTGGTTATCCTGAACTTTTTACACTTGTATTCAAGCTTATTGCTGTGTATTTGCTGTATATAGCAAATGATTACTACAGAAAGTGATTGGACATCAGTATTTACTGTGTTAGAGCTTTGCTCTGTATGATTTTTCTCATCTATAAAACTGTTATATGTGCAACAGATTCATTGCATTGAGCTAGCCTGAAATTTTCAAACTAGAAAATGTGTCAGTAACACTTGTAGGAGACTGATAGCTGAATAAAAGTGAAATGCTAATGAAAAGAAGGAAATGTATGCAAAATTCCTGATGACTATTTCAACACTGTGTCATCATTAACGCTTCTGCATGTGATTCTTCGTTTTGTTGAATTTAACACAGATATAGCAGTCTGGGCTATTGACCCAGCTACATGATGTTGACCATATTACAAGAATGGTGCATGTTTCATTTTCTCCCATGGCAAGTTCTTCAGCATATTTGAATAAAGTATAGCTTCCTGGTGTTGACTGAAATAGCCTAGAGATAGTGTAAAAAGCTAGTCTGAATTCTCTTTCTACAAAATTCATTTCTGAGTTACGTTTACTATGTCAAGTTAGATAGATTCATAGGATATAGAATTATATTCTCATCTGTGATTAAAAATGCTTTGCAGCTGGATGTTCCTCCTCTGAACACTGCACAGAAAATTGTCAAGATCCCACTTGTACTTTAGTCAAGATCTCTTTCTTAATTTGAAGACTAGAAACATCTGTGTATCTAATTTGAAATACATTGAAAGAAAAATTATGTGGTTTGCTCTGGAAAATATCACATATTTGGGTTTTCTGCTTGTCTGGAGGAGCATAACAAGCTTTGGGGAACCTATTTTCAATAGCCTCATCATGAGAAACAACATGAGGCACTACCTTCTCACTGCATTCTCATTAATGTCTCTCATAGATTTCTCATTTACTTCAGTAGATGTAGGCCAACGTAGCCAACAGGGAAATATTGTATAAATAATACTCTATGATATCCCATATTCTCTAACATGTAGAGATCTTCAGAACTAAATTAGTTTGCAATACTGCAAAATGCAAACAAATGCACGCAGACAGAATAATGCTAAATTATACATTTCATAAAGGCTCTCAGGAGAGTGCAAAGTCACAGACTTGTGAGATCCATATGTTTATTTAGATTCATACACTAGGTTAAGAAGTGCCTATGCTGACCCCTAGGCATCCATGGCAATTACATAAAAACGTAAGAAACGTAAAGAATGAGCGCCCTGCAGCAATCTCTGCCAGGCACAGCACTGTGTGTTGGACCTTGCAGAAACAGGAAATTAAGAGAAACCACAGTTCTCTCATTCTCTTTCTCCCCAAGTTTGCTTGCAAAGTGAAACTTCAAAGTAGGACCACATGAAGCGCATAATATTATTGTTTGGTTGTTTAATTCATCAGATATTCTTTGCACAAGATAGGCATCTCCTCCTCTGAGCAAATCTAAACTCACGTGAAATGTGGGAAGTACTGTTTTCCATTTAATTTGCTATATTTGGTAATAGTGAACAAGAAAATCACAGGTACTGACTAACATTTTTTTAGATTCAAAAATAATGTTTCACTTGATATGCTATCTTTTTTTCTTATAAAATCAATCAAACACATATGGACAATGTATGTAGCTAGCAGAAATTTAACATCTTTAGTATGCAATATTAAACCTATTTGGAGAAGCCTCTAATTGCTACTATAAAAATACTCATTGTTGTGTTGTTCCTTTAGCTTGGCCCTGGACACAGCTATAAATGGGGCAATGTTTGGGTTTTAAGTTGTACTGCATAAAGGGAGCAATGTCAAGGTATTAAGTGGTAGTGCTGCAGATTCTGCTGAATTTTGAAATTAATTAGTCCCACTAAAACCAGTGAAATCAGTGACGTTTCATCCACAGTATTAGCCAGATATCTAGTTTTGATTGTCTGTTTTTTAAAATCAATAAATAGATTGATCATATCTTTAAGTAACCTGATTTGGATTTTCTTTGGAGAATGGTTCTCTTTTATCAGTTAATTAAAGTTTGAATTTTATACACAGCACAGTATTTTGTCCTGGGCAGTGCTGAGTCTTTTCATTTGTTTATTCATTCATTTCACATTCTCAAAGTGGCATGAAGGAGCCACGTCATGTTTAATGTAAGTGTATGAGGTTGAGTAAAAAAAAATGCTTATTTTTAGCTTTTTGATTCTAAAGGCAGTCAGGTTTGGGTTTTCATGAGCACTTGGAGAAAGGCGACTGCTGTGCTTTGAAGATGTCTGTTAAGATGATGATTACTCTTTTTTTTTTTTTTTTTTGTCTAAATACTTACCTGTTTTTGAAATTTACATAAAATTATATTCACAGTTTTGAATATTGTCACCACCAGCTTAGAGCAGTTAAGTGTAGAGATTTGTTACAAAAATATTCAGATTTAAGCATTTAATGGGAATGGAAATATGAGCACCACAAGAAACAACAGAAAGGGTAAAAAAAAATAGCCTATGTCAATAAAATAAATAAGCTGACTGATAGCATTAAAACCAATAAATGTCGAGGAATTCATTTTTTGCAACAAGACTAGAAGGCTTCTGCTTCAGTAATGTCATACCGGAAATAAACTGTCACTGAGAAATCTCTGATAACAGCAAAAATAGACACATGGTTGCAGCCCATTGCATGGATCCATCCTTCTTGTTATCCCAGGAAGAAGACAGACTACTCATAAGGATACCTAAAATGATACAATAAGAGTAGACCATAGCGTGGCCTCAAACAATAGAAATTGAAGTCATCAAGGTACTGAAGACAAAGAATGTAATGTAACTATTTGACTTGTAAAAAGATTTAAATGCTACTCAAAAAAAAAAAAGAAAAAATCATTGTCAAAAATCAAGAGAAACCACAGAGATGTAGCAAGGTCTTAATATCAACCACCATTTGTCCTGCATTCAAGGGATCTTGGCCAAACCACAAATACACACCCATTATGGTTCTTGTGAGTATGGAAATGAGAGAATGTGAGAGTGAAACTCAAGAGAATGAGTGAATGACTAGAATAAATTTTGTTTACAATGAATGTCATTTTTCTTTTCCATACGGTTTTATGCTGTTTTCTTATGTTAGATTCCTACAAAGGCAGGCACATTTGGGTTCCAGAGACCTGTTTCTATTTTTTGAAGTTTGTTATACTTCAGTGTAAGCCAAATTTGATTCAACTGTCCGTATTTTCTTTCTTTCTGTGAAGATTTCAGAGTGTTTTGCTTTACTTGGCCCACAAGATTGATGGATGATAGCTAAGTATTTTTCTCCGCCTGTCTACATTTGTCACCATGTCTACAGGCAGATTACTTAAGGTCTTAGAGGAAGGTTTTCTGAGGTAGACGTAGCAATGACATATCTAACCCAGTGGAGAAATCTACATTCTGTATTACAGAAATTGGTGAACACTTGTTTTTCCGCAGGGAAAATGGAAATAAATGTATTTTGTTTTTATTTTGCAATATGAATCCACATTTCTAATGAATGCAATACTGTAACTTCTGCAAAAATGTTTTCATATTGAAAACTTACATTTATCTAAGACAAAACAAGATGAGGAAGGAAAGCAGCATTAGTGATTGTAAATGGTTAATA
>JAOWBP010003659.1:19606478-19653678 GCA_028571105.1 Tragopan temminckii
GTTGTTCTTCCAAAGTCAGATGATCAGATATTGAGGAAAGAGTATTGTGTCTCTTCTATTTTGAATTCCCATGTGGTTATATGCGCTGCAATGCTCCAAGGAATTATTCTAGTTTGCTTCTCTAATGAAGCAGCTTCTTTAACCAAACAGAAGGCAGTAGGAATGCACAAGTAACTGTATGTTACTCACTGGGAGATATTTGAATTTGTCCTAGCTTGCACTAGAAGGAAATGCTGTTAGAGTGTACTATTTTTTTTTTTTTTTTTTTTTCTGTAAAAACTCTAACATTCAGCATATAACATTTCCATTAAGCAGTTAATGTTTTATATATTGATTAGGGCCAATCCAGAATACTGCTCAGCCAATCTAGAATAAAAAATGTACTTTTTAACATGTTACTTCTGTGCAAGCTGATCATATTACTTTACATTTCGATAAAGAAATATGGGCTGCTCTTTTGTCGCTAATAGAAATTTTGTGATCAAAGTGTATTCTAATTTCTGAAATTGATAGAACAATTTTGCTATACTTTCATTTGTGAGGAAGAGAATAACTGTTAAGTTCTTAAATTGCACTTAGATGTTTTGGTGGAGATAATTTTGCATTTATCTATAAAAGGTTCCTCAATAAGAAAAAAGAACATTATGATTACAGAATAAAACATGTAAGTGTTCATGTTGAAACGCTACTTCATCTTGCTATTTCGTAGTATCAGAGAATTATCATTCAGATTGGAAAAAACCTTCATCAAATGTCAGTGTGACCTGCCATGTCCCATCACTAAATTCTGTTCCATAGTGCCACATCCATGTGTTTCTTAATATCTCCCATGGAGGTATTTATGGAGAGTCCTTCACTTTCCTGAACAGCCAATTCCAGTGCTTGACCACCCTTTTATGGAGATTTATTTCCTTTCATGAAAAAATATTCTGTGTGACAGAAATGCTCATTCATACTCCTAACCAAATTGAAGGGAGTTCCCAGGGATCCCTATTGTAAGGCAGGGCTGTCACAAATTCGTCATGCTCCTCCTTTTTTGTTTTAACAAGTAGCTTGGGGAAAACTTCTTTCTCTCCTCCAAATTATCTAGGAATTATCTATGTTTCTAAGTGGAACATTTCTCGTACTACTGAATCTACAGAATTCCACAGAATGAGAAATTTACATTCTGTTTGGCTCAGTATCCAAGTATCAAATAATTCCATCTGTAGTTCTTAATACCTAACATACTAATTTTGATATTGAGTAAATACTTAGCTTTAATACATTTCTGTTTAATGTGTGTATCATGTGGAATAGCTCTGAAAAATAAATATTGAATATTAAAATCCAGTGTGCAGAGCCATAAGGAAATTATTTTGCCTCCCTTTTTATTTAATGTCAAGGAAATAAAATCAAGAAGGCTCCGTGAGATGGGAACGGCTGCCAGTTGTTTTCTCCTGAAACAACTGGACAATTCTTTCTGGAGTTCACTCAGTGTTACTCAAACAGGTATCGCAGAAGAAGCTCCTATCCACCTCTTTGTTACAGATAAGGCTTTTTTCCCTTACTTGATATATAATGCCAATACTTACAATGCTTCTATTATGTTTTTAGAAGACATCTTATTCTGTGTTGATGAAGGAGCAAAATTCAGTACAACTGTTTTATTTTTAAGTTAGTTTTTACATCTCTTTTAATTTCTAATTTCTTGCTCATTTGACTTGTTTGTTGTTCAGTGTATTCAATATGTAGTTGCAAGCTTCCTTTTACATAGTCTGTTTTCAGACCTTTTTCCTTTTATATCTATCTATGGTTCCCTTGACGTGTATTTACAAATTATTTTGTCTCTCTGGGTTTTTTAATCTATTTTTTATTTATCTTTTTCCCTTCTCTTAATTTGTGGTAATATTAAATAAATTATTGGTTTAGTTGTTTCTGAGGCTAGTGTAAGGAAGTAACATCTACTAAAGCCTGAAATTCTTGCTGTTTGCTTTTAAATTAATTCTTTTTTCTGAATTTTTTTTTCTGAGCACAGTGAATCTTTTATGAAAGACAGCATGCATGCCCTAAACATCACCTTACTATTGAAGTTTTTAAATTGAAACCTTTATTTTTAGGTTTTAATGTATAGTCTCAGTGTATATATTGTCTTTCCCCTCTATTTATCAGAAGGATTGCTGTAAGAGGAGACTATTAGCATGGTACACCACAAGATTTTACTAGCTAAATCTTGTCTCTCTACTAACTACCTCTATTCGTTTATTATATGTTTTGTTTGAACTTGTTAACAGTAAGAATAGGATATCACTGAAGGAAAAATTTTTCATAGACATGAATTGTCACTAATGAATAGTTATGGTTTCATTGCTTGCACCTTTACAGTAAAAAGCAAACTGAGCAGTTGACTTAGTGTGCTTCTTGGGTAACTATAGTCACAGTGATGAAGAGTAAGTGGACAGACATGAAAATAGTAAAAGCATTTCAGTATTTAAAAGTATATGGTGTTGGAATTCTTCCCCAAAAATCATGATGTCACTATCTTTTGCAGTTAGAATAAAGTCAGCTATTCATAACAATGCTAGCTGTAGCTGGTGAACTACTGCCTTTGATTTAAGAAGCAATAAAACAGAGGTATGTCACTGTAAAGTGACACTACGTGCAGCTAAGGAGTTTTGCTGAATAATTATTAGGAGAATAGAGGAAAATCTCACAGAGGTGAGAATTGGCTAAATATTCATAATCTTGCATGAACAACTACTTAGTGTGTATTCAAACACTGCTTTTGAAGTCCTTAAATAGGATGCTAGAAAATGGTAGTAAATTCGGAACAGAAAACAATTACCTGCTTGTGTTTCACTGTGTAAGGAAAAGTGAAATTTAGACTCTGTAAATAAGGAAGATTGCATCAGATACTGAGTTCCATCATCTGTTTCCTAATTCTGAAGAAATCTCGAGAGCACTGTAATTTTATGTAGCTGTTTAGGTCAGTTGTAGTCAAGTCAGTCTCACCTTTAGCAAGTACTGACTCTTTTCCTGCTAAAATAATAAAGATAAGAATGGAAGAAACTACTTCATCACACTGTGAAGAATTTCACCTCTGATCTGAGTAATTGTTCCTATGAGATCTCTAGAATCTAAACTTCAATTTTCTCACATATTCATTTATATTTCTTTAGAGCATGAGGAGCACTTTAGTCTGTTGGGGAAGCAGTTATTGAATCTCCTCAGTGCAGTCTAACATTCTTTTGAAAGACTTATATCAGCTTCTACTGAAATGTGAGAGAACTCAGCTGAGGTACTGAGTGAGGAAAGGGCTGAGCATCTCTTGCATCTGACTTGTTAGACAACTGTTCAACAGGAAGAACTGTAATCACCCATAAAATCTTTGTCTTGTTGTAACTGGGAAGAGATTAATTAGATTCTTACTATGTTGTTTTATGAACTTTGAAGCTATGGTAATAAGTAGTTTTATCTAGACTGGCTTAAAAATATGAGAGTCTGTAACCTACAGCATAGATAAAAATGTAGATCTACTGAAGGTGTCATTTCCTGTGCTATTTTGACTTACTGTACACGTGCATACTTAAAACCAGTTACGGAACTAGCATTTCATGTCTTAACACAAAGATCCCTTTTCCATTCCTGCACAATTCTTGAGAGTTTGTTCTTTGGGATGATGTTGTACGTGTTCTCAGAGCATAGATATTGGGTAGTTTGGAGTAATTTTTTTATTTAATTTGTTAAAACTACCTTGGATCTTACTCAGCTCCTTAAAATGATCTGTAAATACTTCTTTCAGATTATAGGCTCATACAGAAATTCAGCTTGGAAGAGACCTCCAGAGGTCATCTTGGTCCAAAACTGTGCTCAAAACAGGGTCAGCGTTGAAGAAATACCAGGCTACTCAGGGTTTTTCCAATGTGATCTTGAATATATCCAAGGATGGAGACCATACCACCACTATGGCCAATCTTGTTGTTTCAATGCTTGACTGTGTCAAAAGCTTTCCTATTTCAGTTTACATCTGTTTTCTTGTGCCCTCTCACCAACCAACACTTCAAGGAGCCTGTATCTATTTTTGTGATGTCCTTCTGTAGAAAAGCTCCTTCATTGTTAATAGGATTACTGAGGAATATTACATTAAAGATGTTTAAGTGCTCAGCCTCACTTTGAAGAGAGGCTTGCTTTTTTAGTGATTTTGATGCCAGAACAATATTGGAGGCAACCTATCTTGTCTTACCTTCTCTGTAAGAAGGAACTAATTATTCAACAGTATAAAGTCGTTTGAAAATACAGTCAGTCTTGACAACTCCAGCATGCTGAGATTTCTGTACCCGAGGCAGAATTCAGAAAATAAATTATCTCTTTGCCTTAATGAAATAATACCAGTGTCTTAAATCCATCAGTCTCTCAGAGGTGAACTGAAGACTGTTTACTTGTGGGTTATTTCTGCATTTCTCTATGTTTATTTGCAAAAGGAAAATTTGAGTATCTACCTCAAGCTAGAATCATTTGTAGTCAAGGGCTGTGTTTATGCAATGCTGATCAATCAGAATTCAGAATGTTGAAGCCAACAATCTGGTAGTATCTATTTCTGTCAAGTGATTATACGAACATCCATCCCTCTGTGTGCCATTTAACTTTGGCACCTAATAAAACTAAAATTAGGAGTTCAGTCTTAAACTGAATTACTGATACTACTATTCTTCAAAGTAGCTGTAGCTTCAGAGACTGATTCAGCTGTGTAAGATGCAAACACTGTCTGCACTGATTGTATGAAGTATCCTTATTTTCATACAAGCTTAAATACTTAAAGAACAACTCTTCAATTTAGTTATGGATCCAGGGAGAAGGAAAGATTCCTTCTATCCCTATCTAAATCTGTGTCCTTACAGAATAACTTTCCACCCTTCTGGAACTTAGAACTCAAAGCAGTTTTCAATAGATTGTGCTTCTGATTATGTTTTTTGGTCCATCATTTCAAGACTTACTAGAAGACAAGTCAAGTGCTTTTGCCTTTTATCATAATAGGTAGAAGTTTGGTGTGTGACTTTGCGAAGCTTTCAACAGAAACCTGTATCATGCAAAGAGGTGATTTTAGCTATTTATCATCTAACATGTCTAAGATGTTGCTGGTGATCATAATGGCTGATCTGGGCTGCATTGAAACAGGAGTGGCCAGCAGGGAGAGGGATGTGATTGTCCCCCCTCTACTCAGCTCCTGTGAAACTCCATCTGGAGTTCTGGGGCCCCAGGCTTGGACACACAACAAGAAGGATGTGGAGCTCTTGGAGCTGGTCCAGAGGAGGACCACTAAGATGATCAGAGGACTCCTATGAAGAAAGATTGAGGGAACTGGTCTTGTTTAGCTTGGAGAAGGCTCCAGGGAGACCTCATTGCGGCCCTCCAGTACTTGAAGGGAGCATATAAACAGGAGGGAGAACAACTGTTTACGAGGGTGGATAGTGATAGGACAAGGGGGAATAGTTTTAAACTAAGACAGGGAGGTTTAGGTTAGATAGTAGGAGGAAGCTTTACACTCAGGTGTGGGGACAGGTAGCCCAAGGAGGTTGTAGATGTCCTATCCCTGGAGGCATTCAAGGCCAGTTTGGATGTGGTTCTGGGCAGCCTGGTCTAGTGTTGCTGACCCTGCACGTAGCAGGGTGGTTGAAGCTGACTGACTGTTATGGTCCTTTTCAACCCAGGCAATTCTATGATTCTGTGAATGAAAAGAGAGAAAAGATGTGAATACACATTTTGTTTTTAAGTCTCAGCCATTCCAGAGTGAAATATTACTGTCTGGACAGTTCATGTTTAAAAATAAAATGTTGCATGTCACAAGTGACTTGTCCTAAGACAAAGGTATGTGTAAGAAATACTCCTTAAGACTAGCCTTTATCTTGTCCTGGAGATCACTCCTTCACTTGTGAAACAGTCATAGAGAATTAAGCAAACCAAAATAGGAAAAAGAGAAAAACTTAGTCTGAGCTTTTATTTATTTTAGAATAATGAAAGCTAGAAACAAAAACTTTCTTTCAGAAGCTAAATCTCTAATCCTTGATTACTTGGCTAGGAAAGTAGCAGTTTGTTGCTACTATTAAGAATTATATCCCTGTTATGTCTCTGTTCTGTTTTTTGTTTTTTCCCTTGGGTAACAAAATTCAGAGAATTTGGTCTGCTTGTCATAGTTACCTCCTCTGCCAAATGCTTAAGATAACTCCCGTGGGAGTCCAATGTTTTGCCAAATCTTTTATATAGATTTTAAAATAGTAGCTGTAGTATTCCTTACATTATTTTTTTTAAGGTGAATTTCTGTGTATGTTTAGCACACAGGGATGTCTGTATGGGCTTCACATTGTCATCATTGAGAAGAAGCAGCACCTTCCAAATTTTTTATGCAATTGCACAAAAAGTTGAGCCAATTGCTTAGAGAAATTACTTATGTATTCTTTCTATATTAATACTCTTTAGTTTTACTGGAAAGATCTAAGTTATATTTCAGGTATGAAACTCTTGGTTAGTAGGGTCTCACCTTTGTGATTTAGCCACTTAGAGAGGCATCAGAGTCTGTATCTGTAGTGTAGTGATTTGATGAAGCTGCTTTTGAAAATAACTTTTTTTCAACTTTCCAAAGAGAGGGACAGGTTTGGTTCAGAAGTATTTCTGGTCCTCTTTCAGCTCTGAGATAGAAGGCATTTCTAGTTCAAAGCAAATTTTCTTTGTTCTCTTAATTTTAGCCTTGGTGACTGCATTGGGTAAGGTGCTGTCCAAACAGAGCAGCTTTACTAGAAGATTATTTGTTCATCTTTTCATTCAGTAAGTTTTAAAGCTCTGATATAATAGGCATCAGAAGATATTTTTGCTTTTGTTGCAGTAACGTTTACTTGAATAGTTAATGAGTAGATACCATGTTATTGTGACTGCATAATGGGAGCTAGAAAAGACTAATAACTATCAAAGCAGCTAAAGAAGCTGATTTCCTCTTGAATGTGTTCACTTAAAACTGGAACTGTATTAAAAAGCAGTTGCACTTCCATTCCTGAGAAGAGTTCTTAAAGGTGTTAAAATTCTTAAAAAAAAAAAAAATAATAAAAAAAAAAAACCACTAAATACTGATTTTTATTTTTATTTTTTTCTGTCTGCCTTGGAAAATACTTTTTTTTTTTTTTCAGGTGAACAGAATTGAGTTTACAATTAAATGTAAATGTGTTTTATTCATGCTTTTTAGTTTTGATGCATTTCTGAGAAAATTGTCTCTTACCATCCCACTTAATTATCATCATACGTGAAACCTATCTGTCTATTAGATTATCCTTTTGGGATTCTGGATACTGATTCAGACAGCAAGTTTTTAGCATGTGCTAACTGGTAGCAATAGAAAATGTATTTCTTAAAAGTCATGAAGGGCCAATGCAGGTATGCAGTGTAGCATACAGTATTATAAAGCAGCTGTTAGTTGCTGATTTTTTTTGTGTGCTTGAGCAGCTGGTGATACTTAAAATCTGCAACAGCACATTGAGAATCATCAGTGTGATAGCAAGTCCCACAGTCTGTGCTGAGGCTAACAGAGACACTGGTAAAGTCTAGGCAGCAATGAAGAGCTCTAGCTGTAATCATCACAGGCAGTAATTCCTACCAGTTCTACAAATAAAATAAATATATACTTCCTGTTATGCACTTCTAATAGCCTAAGCATAGTATCAATGTAATGATAATTTGTGATGGTTTTGAAATTTTCATTTTTCTTTCTTCATCTATTCCTCAGAAAAACAAGCTAAATTGAAGGTGTTGCAAGCATGTTACAGTGTTCTGGGCTGCTTCACATACTGATCAGTTTAGCTTCACTTTTCAACTTTCAAATTAAAATACAGCTGATGAATCTTGGTGAATATGTCACTTTTACTACAGATTAGATTATTTTGCAATGGCTCCTTGTTGAGCCTGTTTTAGATATGAGATGAGACCAAGGAAGCTTCAATTGATTATTTTTTCAATCCAAGAACTTATTCAAGTTTTGGGTATTTTAAAAATTTTCTCTCCCTTCTATGTTGATATCTTCAGATACTGTTGTCATACAATAGAGTTCTCAAGGAAGTTATTCTGGATTCCACAATGCAACGTGAATCAGTATTTTTAATAGAGTCCTAGCTCACACCTGTAACTCTTGCTTGTATTATTGAAGCCCATAAATTGTATATTATAGTCATTACTGATAAGAGTTATCAACATTGTACATTGCTAGAATTACAGATTACTGTACTTTGAATTATTCCAATGTAAAAGCTTTTCAGTTGTTCTGACAAACTTGTGATGCTTTCACACATGATTTTGATCTCTAATGATAAATAATACTATTTTTCTGAAGTTTTGCTGCTTTATAATATTTTATATGAGTATCAAAGACTGGAATGAAATTGATATTCTTATAATTTCATCAAGATATTGTTTTATTGCAGAATGCTGAACAAAACCTTCATGTTTGAACTATACATACAAAAATAAAAACAACCCATTCTTAAACTGCCAAAAAAAAAAAAAAATCTGCATGTGTTTAAATACAATCAAAAGGTTCAAGTCAGATTTAACTATTTAACTGTAGACTTGAATTCACAGCTTCTTTCCTGAAATAAAGTTGTTTCCTAGCTCAAGTTTCTTGACATTTGATGGATTTTCCCTGCTATATTCACCAACCTGTCAATGTTAATGGGAAATATTCACAGTATCCATGGTCAGCTGATAGCCTAAAATTCGTCTCATCCTGGACTGAGGTCACATTAAATAAATCCCTTGTCCAAATACAGGCCACATAAGACATTAAACTTTTATGTAGATTATAAATATGCAAATAGAGTTTGCTTCCCATAGGGAGGAGAAGACTTCCTGTGTGTGTGCACTAATGAGTTTGCACACATTGTATCTCTCATTCAGGACTCACTGAAGCTGGTGCTGGTGCATTTGCAGCTTAGTGTGAGCACATACAGCCATTTTATGTGTGCCTGCTAATGTGCTAAGATTGTAGCTCTTGTGTTAGCTACATATGGGGCTGTTATGTGTATAAACTACGCCTTTTGCTAGCGCTAGTAGAAGAGAGTAGTTTTGGATAAGCTCAGATATAGACTGGGAGTGTAATTACATTCTCTCTCAAACATAACCTTGTCTGAGGGCTACACAAAACCAACGTTTGAATAACTGCAAGAGAACAACTTGATATTTTAAAAATACCTTTTTTTAATGCACATTTTATGATTCCTGGTTTTAATTTTTATTTTTTTTTCTAAGAGGGCTTTGTTGTTATTGTTTTTTTTTTTAATTTTTGGGAATGCTCTGAAAATGTTCCACAAATGCCAGCAATGTCAGGTCCTCAGGGCAGGTTCAGAAGAAAGTAACAATCGTACTGTGTTTGAAAATGAATTGTAGGTTAAATAATAACTTCCAGGGAAGATTTCTTCAGTGTAATTACATTTAGTTCCTGAATATTTGAGAGCACATCTTAGTGCCCATTTAGCAGTATCCTAGTTAGTTCACATTGAGCATCTGGTGCTTCTTTATAAACAATATATTTCGTGTATTAGTTTTTGCATTGAGTCTTCTGGGAATTAGATGATGTAAACAGCTTAAAGCTTCCTGTTTTGTTTTGTTTTGTTTTTTAATTTTTTTAAGGAAATTTTAAGTAGGAAGGAGAATGTGATGCTTTGATACATTTGTTGTTGTTTGTTTTGTTCCATTTTTTGTTTTACTATGTTCCTGCAACCATCTGTTATTTTTAATTTAGGGTTTTTTTTGTTTTTGTTTTGCCACAATGTTCTTACTCAGAGGAAACTGTGCAAAACTGCGTGCTGCTTACATCCTCATAATAAGGTGTTGGCTTTTGCACAGAGACAAAATTCCTTTGCACCAAAAGATTTAATGCTCAAAAGCTAAAGAAATGTAAAATTTTATTAATGGCTTTCTTGTGACCTCTTTTTGTTGATTTTTTTTTTTTTTTTAAAGTGATTACCAGTATACTGATACTAAATAAGTAGCATTTGATTTTGTAAGAACCTCACAAGCTCTTTGTTCTCTGATACTGGATTTCACGTGAGAGACTATCTGACAGCACTGCTCACTGGAGCACATACTGCTTTCCTTTTTCTGGGGCATAGTTTAGGTGGCTCTTCAGACATTTCAGCATAATGCAACCAGAATAATTTCATTTATGCAATTTAGCTTCTTCCGTGTTTTATTTTGCTCATGTGTTTTAACATACATTCCATAGAGGACAGCAGTTACTATTAACAGAATTTGCTAATTTAAGAAACAATTACTGGAAGCCGAAACCGTGGCATAAAATTAGCTAAAACCTTCTCAGAGAGCAAAAGGCATGGTTATCATTTTTCATGATATTTATTTTTGATTAATCATGCTTTAATCAAGAGGCTAACTAGCTGACTGTGTGACATGATGTTCTATGTGTTCTATAAGTACTAGCTTTATATCTGAATAGAAATCAGATTAGACTAGGAACCCCTGTAATGCAACTGCTAGGTAAACTTTAACATTTATCTCAAATGCTCATTAAAAAAATCTAATATAAGGACTACAAGTTGATCAGACAATACTTCAAATTCAAGGGGATCAAAACATATCCATTGCTTTTGTTGTGGACGTTACTCTTTCTCTCTCTCATGTCCTGGCAGAAAAACTTGCTGGCTATCCATTAAATGCATGGAAGCAATGGGTTTTCCTCAGCTTTGTCTCTTGATAAACATTGTGAAATCTCATGACTTTGAAAGGAGTAAGTGCTCAGTGGTAGGAACAAATAAGAATGAATGATACATTTCTTAAAGGGGGCCATGACCTCTTCTGTTCTCATATGGTGAGATAAATTTCTCCTGATTTCTGAAAGCTGAGCTACAGATTAAGGAAAGTCCCAGAGAATTCATTAACCTGTTGCTTTTTCTGTTACTTAGTATTTTCAGTAACGGTCTGATTTGGATAGAGGGGAAAGAATTTAATAGAGATGAATACCAGGCATCTAACTCTAATTAATCTATATCAGAGGGATTTCAAGAAGTAGTCCTCCTCTTAAAGGACCATTTACCCTCTATATATCTCTGAATTTGATTTCTGTAATCTTAAAGACAGTCTCTGGATCCCTTCCTTACCCATTTCAACACTTACTTCTCTGCTAGTGTTTTCCTTTGAGGTGGCAGATGTCTGGGGAAAAGAAATAGCAAGATAATTTGTCAGTGGATGTTTTGTATCATTTTGCTTTTTCAGCTAGCATAGACCTGAGGACTGATTCTCAGCATGAGTGATTATTGGAAGCAAATATTCCACAGTGGAGAATATTTCATTATAGATGCATTCAAAATCTTACCCAAGAGGTGAATTTGAAAGAGTACTTAACAATGAAGTGACAGGGTACTTAAACAAAACAGAGTTCACAGTGGAAAAGTGAAATAACAGAATTGGACAGGGAGTTTGTTGCTCTCTTTCAACTTAATCACATTGTAATTTGAAACCTTTCCAAATGTTTGGAAGTCTTCAATTCAAAAGTTTTGGCATATTTATATATACATGTATGTATTTGACTGTGTCTATATTTTAATTCCTTATGTAACTCTACCATGTATTTACTCTGGCCAGTTTAGTAGCCTTGCATTCTACTAGGAAACTTAAAAAAAAATAAAAATAAATAAAAAATAAAATTAAAAAAAAAGGTTGAAGAGTAAGAAAAGAGTACTGCTCCTTGAAATGAAGGCTTTTTGTTCTACTACCTGTCCAGGTAATAGATCGTCAGTTTATTGCTGATGGAAAAATTCTATTTAGGTTTTAAAATACAATCAACGTAGTTCCTAAAAGTATTTTAAAAGTATTTTTTTTACTTCAAAGGCAGTTTTGCACAAATACTGGCAGATTTTTTTCCAGACAGAGATGTACTTTATAACTTACCATGCACAGAAAAGGTAGTATTAATATTAGAGTCTGGGCAGGAGAACTACCTCACCTCCTGCAGGATCCAAGACGCAACCAAGATTGTTTATTAGAAGGTGCACACCACTGTTTCTTAAAAACAGTCTACTGTGGTGGTTAAAGGTCTCCAGTACGTTCATTTCCTTTTTGAATATGTCTCTTTGTTGCCAATGACATTTGTGGTTCAAGTGTTGAAAATTCTTCCACTTTTCAGACTTTTTAATGCAGCACTAGGTTCAGCCTTTTTAGTGCCTCTTCCATTTGCAAGCAGCATCTTCTATTGTGTAAGTTTTTAAATAGTTTAAGAACATTACTATATTTCTTTCGCAAAATTGCAAAAGGTATGATTTTTTTACAATGATGTCAAATGTCCATTTTTAAAGGAAGAGACGAATAAAAGGCATAGGTGAATAAGAACTAACGGTTGCAACCAGCAACTAGATATGGATAAATGTTTGTTTTATTTAAAGAATTTGAGCATGGCTTATAAATGATCAAAAGCGTGCTCGGCTGTGATACTGTTCCTTGTGAAGTGACTTTTTGCTCTGAGTGGAAAGTGGCCTTTCAGTCACCTCTGGTAGTTCTAATAATGCCTTTTGTTATCTGAAGATTTCTCTCAAAGGATTCACTTTCAATATGTATTCCAGATTCTTTTCTACTCAGATGAAAGAACCGGTTCTTATTTAGTAGTAAGATTTGTTTCCCAGCCCAGTCCAGGTTTGTTCTCCCTGCATACGAGGTGCTTAAAAAAAAAAAAAGTAAGATTTCAACTGTTGGAGGAAAACTGTGTTCTTTTGTTTGTGTTTTTTTACTATTTTACAATGTGTTTTTAAATTCAAATCTGGGACTACTGGGTCAGGGTGCACAAATGTCAAAGATTTTTGCCTACGAGAGTTGTAAACTAAACATTAAAAGTCAATAGGAAGATTTAAAAAAAAAAAAAAAACAACCAAGGAGATGGGATTAACATGAAGAAACAATAAGATAGTAGATACTACTTTAGCTGAGAATTGACTGGTTCTTGGAGGTTATGAAAGCAAAGAATTTAAAATGGGGTAATGAGATAACTTTGCAGATATTTTCTAGGAGCTTTTGGGTGCCAAAGGGCACAGGAGCAAACTTCAGTCTTCCTGCATATAAAGGAATAGGCAACAGAAAAAATGTATATTTGAATGATGATAAATTAAAAATGGCAGCAGGCAAGGGTAAAATTATGAAGCACAGAGCACTGTTTTAGAGTTTATCAAAAAAGTTGTGTGTTAATCTGGCACAGTATTTTCTGCTATCTTTAAACTACAGCTACTGCAGAATCCAAATGTTATATTTAAAGATCAGAGCTTTCTGAAAATACATCTGATTCTTTCTGTCCTTTTGTGTCAGGTTGTTGAAATTTTCACTGTGAATGGCTACTGCCATGCTTAATTAGCAACCAGATCATAAGAGAAACTGCTTCTTCACCAACTGCAACCAGCAGGTATTGACAAGAAAGCTATGTAAACTCTACAAATGACTGCCAGCATGCTTTAAACAGCAGAAAAATATATTCACTTCTGTCTCCCTCAGGCATTCAGCTTTATATATTACACAGCAGCTTTTACTGGAAATGTGAGCATAGAGCTTGTGAACCTGCAAAAATCTATAGATAATGCTTCAGCTGTTTGAAAGACTCCCCATTTTTATTGGTAGAGTTTTGTCAATATTTAACTCTGTGGGTCCAATCTTTTTTTTTTTCAGAGGAATAGAAAAACAAAAAAGATGTGTTCATTTTTTTTTTCCACTGTTCGGGAGACTTTTTAATCTATTTGTTTTGTATCATTTTTTCTTCCAGGTATCAGGACAAAAGCCTTAAAGCTGTCCTTTCCCCATAACAACAGGTTCTTCTTTCTACTGCTATGGAATTCTTAATTGTTCTAGTAAAATAATTATGATAAGCAGCACACACATGTGCACACTCATATATATGTAGGTATATATATGTACACACACACAAACTTAGAAGACTTTAATCATTATTAAATTCTGGAATGTATGTGCACATGAAAGCATCTCAATCTTTATAGAAATGTTATGGAAGTAAGATTCATAAAGGTGCTTTGCACACACATCACATTGCTTTGGAGAATGCAGTGTATTTGTACCTTGATTAATTATGAAGTCCTCTGTAAGTTACTAATTTAAGCACTTGTGAACAATTATGCAGAATTTCTCTTTATAAAATTGAAAACCAATATACTTTTTTTTTTTTTTTACGTCTAGTCAAAGAGATATCCATGTGCATTGTTAACTGCATGAATTCAAGAATACTATATTTTGCACTAAAGCTGCCAATTCATCTTACAAACCAATGTTAGATTTTTTTGGTATATTAAATTTTGAATAGGTGCAGCTTGTAACAATATTTTTGTAGGTTGTATAAGCAAGCTATGTAATATCCATCACTAGAAGTTTTTTCTAAGATCAGGTTATACAAACATTTGTCAAGAATGATTTCAATATAGTTGATCCTGCCTTGGGGCAGAGAGACAGACTAAGTGACCACCTGAGGTTCCTTCTGGCCTGTTTTCTGCAAGCCTGTGGCATTGTGATGCTACATATAGATAGGCATATAAAAGTTTCATGGGTATAAAAGTTTGTTTTTGCTATTTTATGCTATTAATTTTTCTTAGGCTCAGGAAAGGAGAGTAGTTCCTAATTAATTATGGAAGCTTGAAATACTACTTAATTGGAAGCTGTATTTCAAGATCTACCTTGAGACTGATAAATAACAGAGTAAACGAAAGAGATAAAAGCAAAGCAGCATAGATCAGAACTTGAAAGTCTGCTAAATCAACCTATCTTTTTGAGATATATTCTAAAAGGAATTCTTCCATAAAGACAAAAGAAAATATTGCTATGATAAGTGTATGAGGAAGAAAGACTTGCACTGCCTGACAGACTTTTGGAGGTTTGAGTGTTAGACCAGGCAACCTGACAGTGTAGAGTATGAAGTTCCAACCATGGTGGGTACTAAGAATTCACAACTTCAGTAAGTTCAGCACGTTCTTAGGGAGTATTCAAGAACTGTAATGTTGACTACTGAGTTACAAACTCAATTGTCTTGTCACAAAGATTTTTCCATTTGTGCACTTATAACAGGAGTGAAAGAGAGACTTGAAAAGGTGGTAGTGTTAGAATACTACCTTCATTTCATCTAGAAAAAGATTATGCATTTGTTGAAGTGTTAGCTTTTACTAATTGTTGATATTAATGGCATGCTTGTTCAGATTGTTCTGTGAAGTTCATAAAAATTGTTTGCAGCCTCTACTCTGTGCCTGTTGACAGAATGAAACTGCGCAGTTACCTTTAGGATTCTTCAAAGGTATAGATGGTGGCAGGTGGCAAGCAACAACAACATCACTATGCCTGCGATTTATAATCAACTCAAGTCAAAATACTTCTCAAACTCAGAAACTGAAAACTCAAGGGAGATAGTTACTAAACTGGAGTTAAAATGTATATTGTTCTGTAAGATACTTCCCTCTTGGGGAAAAGCTAGAGTAGCTGGGGTGTAAGAGGAGAAAATACAAGCACTATTCCTGAAGGGAGAATGGTCCAAATGTGGAAAATCAGTTCTTAGTCATGCATTCAAGTCTCTCACTCAGTCAACTTGACTGTTCTCCCAAAGTCTGTGTAAGTGCCTACACTGAAGCTCATCAAACGTGTTTTAACAAAGTTGTTTGTTAAAAACATTCAAGTATTTTCATTTGGATTTTATGGAAGGAAAGTCGGTTTGTAAACCTTGGCATTTATATGGCTTAGCAGTAGTGATCTTTAGTACAGGTTGCAGTTTCAATTAATATAACTTAATTTCTGTATGTTGCTGCTTTCATCCAGAAGAGTCTAAGCCTAGCAGAAGTTAACCAAAGTTAAACCTCTTCTGAAACAGTATCTCAAGCAGAAGAGATTTTTCATATCTTGACTCTTGTGCCTTACCCTTAACTCTGATCATATCTGAAGCCTGGTAATAATGTGTATCTGTGCATACGCGTGCAAGGTTTTGCTATATTTTAATCAACTGAAGTCATCTAATATTTTGGGTAATGGAGTCCGTAAAATTATTATTTAGTTATGATTTCTTTAAGTTTATTCTGTTTAATATTATTGCTTAATGTTTCTGTCATTGAAATATGTATACTATTAAGCATTAGTTGTCAAGGACTCTCTTTAAATGCTAATGAATAATAATGGACTGCAAGTATTCAGGTTTTTGCAGCTGACCCATTTTTAGGAATTTTTTGCAACACTCGCAGATTCAGAATACAAACTACTCCATTTATAGAGCACTCATTAAAAATGAAATAGCAATTTAGTACAGGAATAGTTAAGAGGTCACTGAAAGTTCCTGCAGCATGGAACTAAAGCATTTATTTGTTATACTATATACCATTTTTTATCAGTAAGATTGAAAACTGATAACATGCAAGTAGTGTAAGCTGCTTGCTACCTCAGATATCTACATACAGGATTAGCTTTCTTATTGTGAGTAGTAGTTCTAAAATAGTAAAAGTACTGGTGATGGTAAGAATGCAATCAAAAAATCACTTTCATATAAAATGAGGCAGAATATTTTGCTGCATTGAAAAATATTTAACATACACTCTGTGTTTGCCAGTGAATCAAATTAGAAATGCACAACAATTTAAATATATATATTTCTTTAATGCATCGCACTGGGGAAAAATAAGGGCATTATTAAAGAAATAATAAAGTCCTTTGTTGTGGCAAACAAGCTTCAGGAGTCTTGGTGGGACAGATTCCAGCACAAGCATGATTTTCTTTGCAATGTGAAGATGAAACAGTTTACAAAAAAATGTTGGGGCTGTATTTGTTAGGATAGGAAAAGGAATAAATGCCTAGAAATTGCCATTTCAAGGTAGAATTTAAGCAGGTTTAAGTATATTCAAAACTGGAGTAAATGTCTTTTTTTCTCCAGAACTGCAAAAGAAGAAATAAAAATATCCCTGTGGGGACTTTTTTATATACAGTTTTCCAGGAGATGTTTTGTGACAGAATATTTTACTTATTTTCCTCTTCAGAGCTAGGTAAACCCAGCTGGAAATTAGGACAAATTTGTTTTACACTGATGTAGTTCACAGAGCAAAAATTGCAACAGACCTTGAAAGCCCAAAGGAAGTTGTATTTCTAAGTTGTTCATGTAGAATTTGTTTTTTATTCATGAAAACTGTACATAAAGATTCAAAACTTAGCTTCTGCATTTTTATGGTAATAGTCAATTTCTGGTGAAGGTTTGGTAAATCCATCAGTGACTCTACAACCAGGCAGAGTAATTTTTAATTGCACATAAAACAGTAGAAAAGAACTTGGATGGTACCTGCTCAGTCTCCAAAATTCCTCTTTCCTTACTCTACTGGGAGTAAGTTACAGCTAATAGCATGTAAATCTAGAATACTTCTTTATTTTGGTTTCTTTCATGTACAAGTCTTGCAGTCTTTCCCTCCTTTATCTGCCTTCAGCTAAATTCCTTGCTGAACCTCTTTCTGAGAAGGAAAGATTTAGTGCTTGATTGACTTACATAATCCATAATTTACCTGAAAATTAACTTCATCTTTTGGCTGTCTTTTATCTTATCTCTGCAGTGGATAAATAGAGACTGTGAGAAAATGTGAAGATTCGCTGGGCACGAGATACTAAAGAGACAGCTGAAGAATTTTTGTTTAAAAGTATCATATATTTAAAGTAGTTTCCAGCTAGACTAATCTGGAAACTGCTTCTATTATACAATACTTCCAAGAAATAGTTATGCATGCTTATTTCCTAAATTCATATAGTATCAATTTTATTGCTTGGGCTATAATATTGCATAGGCGGATACACCCAGTTTTCTTAGTAGTCTCATCATTGTTGAGGGGGTATATGTGCTTCTCAGTCTTGAAATAGAGGCACAAAACTAAATCTAGGTGTGTACTGCCCTTCAGTTGAGTTTTTGTGCTATATATTTACAAATTTGCTGAAGCTTGGTTTCTTCCTTTTCTTGATTCTTCTGTAAAACAGAACTCTTCTGAAAAGTAATTTTTTCTACAGATTGCTAATAACCTGTACATAAGGATATATTATTCTGCACAGGTTGTTATAGAATGTTTTGTTTAATGACGTATGAGAACCTCTGACTATTAGTCCTCTCTTCCAGTTTTTCTGTTGTGGATAACAACATTCACATAGAATGCTCTGAAAGTAATGCCTCCTATTTATTTCCATGGAAACATCAACAGATATAAAGAGCACAGTAACACTATTTCATAATGCACATTTTCATCTACACTATGCTTTTTTTCAACATGGTCACCACCTCTAGCTGATTCATGTGGATAAGCTGATTGGGATGTTCTTTATTTTGTGGTGTGACAGCTGTGTGTAGCTATCCAGAACATGGCTTGTCCTTCATGTCTCTGTCACTGTTGCTGAAATGTACCTCCCACCACCTCACGGTGCTCACATTCATTGATGTTTGCTGAATGTTTATGGAGACCAATCAGTGAATGTCAATATGTGCCTTTTTTTTTCCACATGAAAGAATTCAGTGACATATCCTTAATGGAATGTTCTGCAATGGAATATTGGTGGGAAGGTTCAACTTCTACTACCATACTACAACCATCTGCCTCTGACATCATGGAGCAAGATGATAAAATAGGAGGCATTACATTTGAAACAGGCCTTGTATAATAGTACTTCTTTACCATGTGTATTGGTGTGGGGGTGTGTGTGTGTGTGTGTGTGTGGTTCAGTGATTTTTTTGTTTGTTTGTTTTGGTTCTTGTGGGTTGTTTTTTGGTGGTTTTTTTTGTGAGGATTTAAATATGATACAGCCACAAAGAGCAATCTATATCTACTATGTATGTATTTGCACAAATATAGAAATGGAATCTAAGTCTGGTCGTTAAAATGACTGATAATGTAGTTTTGTCAAAAGATGCTTAGTGTTTTTTGCTTTCTGTAGTTTCTTTTGTCTTTCCCACTCCTTTCCTCTTTCACTACCAGCTTTGCACTGCTTTGTTACACTATAATTTTAAATACATCACGTTCAATTTATCTTGCCTACTTAAGAATGCAGGAGATCCATAAAACATCTTTATGAAGTGGGTTGGACCTCACGACTTATTTCTCCTGACACTTCTCAATTTTGCAGAAATTTGGTTTCTGAAACATTTTCCGACTGTGACCCACAATTGTATTATTTAGCTTTTTAATGTCAGGGGAAGTATAGTTGCTTTTTATGTATGTTTTTGATGTGCTACTCTCTAATTCCTTGTACAATTTTTTGTAAGCTCTATAGTATAGGAATTAAGACTTTTTCACATTTAATAATTGAATCCCTTATTTCTCACACAAACACACTACAATGTCGTTTTTATTCTAACATCTGGAATCTAATCTCAAAAAATTTCTTTGAACTGTGATTTTTATCTATAAACTTAGAGTAACTGACATCTTTTGGCTAGAATTCCCTTCAAGGCATCAGTAGGTGTGACAGCTTTTCAAGTGCATCCATATCAGACTTTTCCCCTGAACAGAAAGGTTCTGGAAGAAATGTAACCTGCCTTTAAAATAAATGTTGTTTAAGCTTAAAATGTATTTACATTGATAGATGCTTTAAGTAGTACGTGGGGTATGTGTGAAAGTATTTCAGCTATGAAATTTCATCTTTGATCTAAGATTAAAATTCAGCATTAAAGCTGTAAAATAATATATACAATTCGTAGTTCCTAGAGAAAATACTGTCTTATCTTGAGAGACAAAACTATTGCTTTAAAACCAAGCTAGCATCAATAAGTGGTAGCTTATGCTACTTGCGTTACCTTTTTCAGCATACTATAAACAGAAACAACTATTTTGTATTTTGCAGTTCCAAATTAATTTTTAAATCCAGATTTATTTTCCCCTGTGGACACATTTTTAAGGTAAGAGTAAGAGGACTGAACATTCATAATCAGAGTGTAGGAAAAAATCCTTGGCTGCCACAAAATTAAACATTATGTTGCTTTAAATAGAAGTAGGTACTTTTCACCAATGGATCTGGGAGGAAATAGTGTCATGAATGTGCTGTGCAAAAAGCTTTATGTATAACTGACCAACTGGTGAGATACTAAGTGCTGAGAGCAGGAGGAGGGTGGACAGGTAATAAGTAATGCTGACATTTCAGCAGAGACCTGAAGTAAACTTCACACTAATCTTCACAGAATGCTATATGTTTGAGCGGAAAAGATGGTGAAGGCTCCAGAGCACAGGTCTTATGAAAAGTGGCTGAGGAAACTGGAATTATTTAGATTGGAAACAAAGATGCTCTGGAGAGACCTTACCATTCTCTCTAGCTACCTGAGAGGAGGTTGTAGTAAGGTGTGGGGTTGGCCTGTTCTCTGAGGTATCTTGTGACAAGATGAGAGGTAATGACCTTAAGCTGTGCCAGAGGAGGTTCAGATTGTATGCTGGAAAAAATTTCTCCCGAGAAAGAGTGGTATTGCATTGGAACAGGCTGTCCAGGGAGGTGGTGGAGTCACCATTCCTGGAGGTGTTCAAAAACTGTATAGACATGGCACTGAGTGACATGGTTTGGTTGGCATGGTGGTGATGGATTGACAGTTGGACTAGATGATCTTAGTGGGCTTTTTAAACCTTAATAATTCCATGATTCTATGATTATTTTTTTAAATGCAGTTCTTCTGAAACAGTGCAAGGCCTGGATGTGTATCAGCAGGTGCAAATAGGTGATTTGCAAATGTTCACCAGTCATTACACGTATTCTAGTATGTTTCTTATTTCTTGCTGAGTTTGAAAGTAGTTTCTCTAGTGTATAAAAACAGCCAATCTTCAGTTGAGTTCTCAGCGATCCTTGAATTACAAAAGCCTCAAATACTCAGTATCTTTAAAGTTTAAATCACACTTCATGTAGAGAATTAAGATTTTCTCATCTTACATTCAGAACTATCTGACTCCGTTTTATTAATGGAATAAAGTACTATTCATTATGAGTAATGGCAACAGATCAGAACCTCTTTCTGATTTTATGTGCATTTAGGCAGTCATATTTGAAAGTGTTGCTTTGGTGCTTCACTTGCTACTTTTTTCTTGCAGAAAGAAAAGACGTTCTGTCAGTCTGGAACTGAAATTTTAAAAACTTGATTGTTTATGGAATTGTGTCCCTGACTTCATATAGGATGGATGGAGACTGAGAGGGAGATGAAGAATGAGAGAGAATGGAGGTTCCTCTTGCCTTTATGCCATATCAGTATGTTGTTCCTTGAGGAACTGTCCCATTGTTGTGGTAGTATGGAACCAGTGTGCTGTCATACAGTATCTCTTTGAGTAGCTGAAATGAAAGATTTGACAAAAAATTAAAGTACATGTCTGTACAACCTACCCACGGATAGCAGAATGACTGAACATTCTGACCCTTTATTGTTCTGCTTAATATACATTTAATTATGGAAATGCATCAGAGACTTCTGCTGCTTTTTCTCTTCTGTTACAGAAGTTTCTAACACCAAGAACTACTAAAATGCTGACAACATCATTCAAACTTAAGGAGAAGTTGTAAAAATGACATCATAATATGTCTAGATACAGCCAAGTTTTCCAAACTGATTCTACAATTTCAGATAGAAAAGAATTATTAGTTTTATCACCACAGTCAACAAACACTATCATTGAATCTGGGAAGGAATTTTAACATGTTCTTGTTCAGTCTCTGACCACATCCATTGTAGTTCCTCCTAGTCATGTTTTCTAATGTGACAAACATATTTGTCACACGTTTCACAAATTTGAAGTCTTAAAGTCCAGATCTGGAATGTAGGTGATGGCTCTTAAATATGATTTTTACCTCGAAGACCTAGGTGGAAATTGACAGAGCTTAAAGGCTCTGAAGAATTGCTGTAGGCACTGTCAGCCATCAAAGAGACTTTCTGAGAATTTTTAACTGATTTGAAGTGAAGCAGCATTAAATGGGGAGTGTGGAAAGCTGAGCTGAGTGCAAAGTAGCACTGAGCTATGGGGAAGAAGTGGTGCTGTATGGCAAGGAACATGTTCTGCTTGAATTAACCATGCTGTTTGATGCAGCGCTACTGCAGCTGTACCTCCTCTGGCTTTTCAGGTTTAGAGCACAACTAAAGAAAGCTTTGGCTTGTAGATGCAGAGATTCTTTTTGCATAGGGAAGTTGTCATAATAGCTGGATGGACTGGGGGTAAAGAGAAGGGGTTGCTTTGCTTTCCACTGAAGTTTAAGAGTTTTTGACTTGTTTTTGTGTATCTTTAACACTTTGACTACAGCTGACGTTCCTACAAGTTCAGCCTGTGTGTTAAAGTTTATAAGACTGAGTTTTAGCACTAAGCAGTGCCAAAGAGGCTTGAGTTTGGCACAACTGGTTTATTTTCTGTGGTGTATTCTGGTTGTTAGGCATTTTCAAATGTTTCCTCAATTGTTTTCATTACTGTGTCTCAGCAGTTGCCTGCTGAGTTAGAAGTGCATGTAACTTGGTAATGGATATGTGTTGAAGGCATTAATTGAGTTTTTATTCAAGAAGAGTTTTGTTATATATTCTTTATTAGTGTGTTTGTTTGTTCTGTGTCTTTTCTACATTGTGCTATTACATTTAACTTCTCCTTTGTTAGCAGTGATTTGCTTACCACTGTATGACAGTTTTTTTTTTTACCTCTATTACCTTCTGTAGCAATCAGCTTTAAGAAATGCTAAGCAGTTGCTTTGTGTGGTCTCTGACTTTGACCTCTACACATTTGTTTACTTGAACGAAAAAGTAGACAGTGCTGCTTTATTTGTGTAATCTTGGATTTTCTGATGCTAAAATTTTGAGTAATGTTTGGTTATGGGTGCAATGTTTTCTGTATGGAAGAATTCAATGGCGCAACTTCGCTTCATGTGCACTCTCATATCAGATGCCATTTTGTTAGACTGTCTCTTTGCTGCTCTCTGTCACACAGCAACAAAATGTAATGTAATATTAGTGGGAAGTTCAACTTCTGCTGCTGCACCAACAACATCTGTCTCTGATGACATGGGCCAACATAATAAAATAGGAGGCATTACTTTTGGAGCAGCCCTCATACTTAAGAATTAGTCAGAAAAATAAATATGTCCTTTGGTTTCACACACTTAAGATGTACATCTTAAACTTTGTTCGTCATCATTTACAAGACCAGAACATTTCAATTCTGGTGGGCTTTTCAGCTGCTTTATTCTGTTATGGTTGAACTCCCAGCTCACTTTTACTCTTGCACTTTTCAGCATATTCCTGAGCCAAGAAATTGGTTTATCTCATCTTATTGTCTGAATTTGACATCAGAAGGCTTCAAATTTGCAAATTGTTGGGAAATAAGACTTTTATTACAAGGGAAGGATCAGTGTATTTTATTCTCTATATAATAGAAGCTGTGCAGCAATTAAACAAGATCCAATACAGCAATTCTTATCAGTCAGCATCACATAACTTAACTGGTTCCTGGGGGGTAATACCAGAGCCTTGAAAAACTTCCCTGAGAAGTTACCAAAAAGATTAGATAAGATACAGAGCTACAAAGACTGAAGCATTTAACCTTGAGAGAGCACTCAGGGTGGGGGAAAAAGGACCTGCTTCGTGGCTGCCCAACTCCTCACACTTCACTCCTGGCTAATTGCCCATTTAGCTGCCAGTGTCTGCTGAGCTCTGTCCAGAGTGCTCTTGCCATGCTCTGGAGCAGTGCTGAGAACTTAAGGAATAATATTTATACTTTCTCCCCAGGAAAAAGTCTTCTATGAGCCAAGGTTTTCGTATGTCAGAGTCCTTGAATTTATGATGCTTCAGAATCCCTACCAATTCAGATTGACAGATCTTTACAGTGCAATTTTTTTTAAGCCAGAAAGCTGTATTCTTACAGGAGAGTGTAACAGCAGTTCTAGTGCCAGCTATTAAATGAGGATTTAATAGCTAAATTAAATCCTGTAGGAATTTGTTGTTTTGTAGATTAAAGCAAGCAGTAGATTCTTAATTTTAATTCCTAAACATCACTAGGTATCAAGGTGTTCTTTCTGTCAGTGAATGTGGGTAAATGAATAATAATTAATTATACCAGAGGTATAGAGGTTGAAATATTGCCTCACTAAGATCTATAGAAATAAACATAAAAACCAGTTATCATCCATATATTGCGCTGTATTTATAATTATGCAGTTACTGCTTATTTGGCTAAAGGCCTAACATTCCAGCTTTGTTACTTCCATTTATATTGGTCCTGATGCACAATTAACATTTACAGGTGTAAGGTTAATTCAATAAAATGATAATGTGATTACATTTGAAATATGCCAGTGGTGTGGAGAAGGATTGGATGTATAGAATTGGCCTTGTCACACATATTAATCTACCCACCATGTACATTTTACATCTCAATAGGAACAGAATTTATTTTATGTTTATTTAGAAGCTTGCTTAGAATATGCCCAGCTTTGTGGAACAAACATGTTAAGGGTGTTCATGAAATTATAGTTCAGTAACTTTTATGTAGGTTTTTTGATTATTATGTTTTCAAAGATACTAAAAAATGTGATGGCTACGTCTACAGAAGTTTTATTTTGCACAGAAATACATCAGAGTATTTATACTGTATATAGTACTGTATATAAATATATTCTGCTATGTATTTGCAGTCATTATCATCAGACAGTTTTCTATCTTGAGTTATCAGAAATAAGAAAATATTATACTAGCCTTAGGGAAGCAAACTTTTTTCAAAACTCTTATCTGCTAATATCACCTGCCAATGATTAAATGTGTTTTTAGTTTATACTAACCTTTCTTTTAGCTTTTCTTTAAATCTGATACAGTCTGTGTAGCTGATAGAAGAGAAGCCTGCAGCCAATTGAAGTTGTTTTGCATCTTCTAACATTAATCACCAAACAGCTATTTCCATTTTTATTCCTATTTATGTTCCTATTATTTCTGGCTATTTGCAGTAAAAGAGTTAGATTAGAGATACTATTTAAACTGTTTGAAATAATCCAGCTCATTTGTACCAAATTAAGCCGAAAAGAGGTATGAGTAACATGAACAGTAGATCTTGAGATACTATCCAAGAAGATGATTTTATTTCTGATAGAAGAGGAGGCAGTGGAGCACTTCAATGAGTCTTACTAGCAGCAGAGGTGAAGAAAAGTAAATCCAACCATCAATTAGTCAGTGATAAGCATGATAAGAGCATAATAATGGAATAGTCATGTCTTTAGATGGCAACACCTTTAACTCAGAAGTCTGTCCCCAGCCTAAGCAATCACATATCATTAAAACAGTTGTCCTTGTTATTTACATTGTTTTAGATTTTCAGTATTTTAAAGGGCATATTTTACACAAATATAAAGAAAACAGTGTGTATGTACTTTGTTCAGTCATACACTCTAAGCATGAGTTTAGGCTTGAAACTGTGTGGAAGGGGAATTGTTACTCAATACTCTAGCTAATCATCAGAGCTTAACCAGATTACATTCATATTTTTTGCTGAGAGCTCAGACCAAATTTCACCACAGAAACTTAAGCCTATCTAAAGTTCATTTTGATTGGGATTTGATTGCAAAATTAAAAATCAGATTTTGTTCTTTCAAGAGGTAACAAACTTGGATTCTGTTTTAAACAACTCTGAAAATGACATTTCTGAACACTGTCATATGTTTGCAAAAATGCAAAATTCTAACATCAAACCACATGAAAGGTTCTATTTTGAGTCAAACATATTTCTTTATTTGAGATTCTTCTGAATCAGATCTCACTGAAAATTTTAGTGCATCTCTACACATATTCAATTGTAGCTATTTCTCATTGCTCTCTTTCTAGAATAAACTTAAAAGTAATAGTACTATTTATAATATAATTAGGGTGTACTCAATTATTTCTATGTATGAAACTTTTTCAACATGTTAAATAATCTTTATGCCTGTAATATATATGTTTATGTTATCAGTATTTTCTGAATTCAATCTAGACATGTCTGACCTGTCTGGACAGAAGTGACTTTTCCTTCATATTAAAGAGGATAGAGTTTTAATAATTAAACTCTAGTTGTAGTGATAGTAGTTGTTATTTAGAATTATTTATTATGTAGAGCCAGTCTGTGTAGGATACTTTACATTGGCCTAACTGTCATCATAGAATGATTTTTGAAAGTAGTTCCTGAAGCCATTCACCTTGTGGTTCAGCTGCTATAACTTTTTCATGTTGTCAGTGTTAGAAATGTTCTTAATTATAGAAGTATAATGAATCTGTTAGAGGTTGGCATACCAGCAAGTCTTAAAAAGGTTGAAAAATCTTAATGGTGCTGGGATGAGATGGTATCTAACAGGAAAAAAAATAACAAAAGTATGCATTTTTATAACAAAAATATTTTTAAAAATTCAACATAAAAACTGCTGTTCTGTTGTATTTGTTCTGAACACCTCTGCTTGTTGCAGCTTTCAGTAGTGAAGAGTATTTTTGCAGTATTAGAGCTCATACTTTGTTTCAGTTTGGAAGGAACAAGAGGGAGGAAACTGCAATATTCTACAAAATACTCCAATCTTATGCTGAAACACTGGGGAGTTCTTCTCTTTGCTTTTCCTGCTTTCCTTTAAGATCTGCATGTAATCCAAGTGTAAACTACTATAGCAGATGTGAGTGATTACCATAAAAGGGTACAAAATTGGAAGTGGGGGGGGAACTGAAAGCCCTATTTTGTTCTTTTTTCTTGGTTGGACTGTAAACCTGTTATATGACCTTAAGGAGATCACATTAACCCTGACTTTCTGAAGCATTTGCACTCCTGAACTGACTTTATGTTCATTAGTCACAGTTTCCTGTAAGGTGAGAATGCTGCCTTAATAGGGTGCAGAAGAGAGTTCATCAATATAATGTGCTGTGAAATTCCCCAGTTGAAAGTATTACAGGCCATGGAGAGTACATTATTACTCATTTATAATGTTAGTAATAAGTAATAATAATATAGGTATGTTTACCCTATGATGTTGTACTTCACCCTGAAGCAAGGTAAATAATTAGCTATTTAGATTTTTTTTTTTAGCCATAGATTGCAGGAATTAAAGATCTTTAGAACATTTCTGCAATATTAAAATGATTTTTCAGCCAGTGTATTTGCTGCTTTAGTTTTTAAAAAAGTAAACCAAACAAAATCCCAAGTTGTTATTCACTTAAATAGTTATCTCCACAGTGTGAATTTCTTTCTGAACTTTATATCTGCTTAAGTGTCATATCTGTTGATATTCCCTGTGTTACTAAGAAACATGAAAACTGCCAAATAAACACGTAGTATGGTACCATAACTCCAATAATGCATCGTGGAGTTAATTTTTTGGTTGTGTTCCATATAGCTAATAGGAATATTTTGAGATTCCAAGTACACAGTACTCCAATGTAAAAATATATTGGTTTCATTATAAAAAGCAGTTCATATCTCCTAAAAATGTGCATTTAATTGCATGAAGACAGAAAAGCAGCACAAAGATTATTCAAATAACCTTCCAATTATATTTGATAAATCATGTTTAAATCCTTTTTACATTTATGTAGCAATTATAACCTAACCACAGGATCTAACATCTTAGAGCTTCATCAAAATCAATCAAATCTCTTAGGCTGAAGCTGGAATGTTGTTCTGATGGAATTGCTCCCAAAGGAAATTTTGATCTATTTAGGCATCAGCTTTGCAGCGCATTCTGAATTAAGATTTTTTTCTGGTAGTATTTCCTAGGTAAGGTTTTTTTTTTCTAGCAATAAGTCTAGGAAATTTCCACTATATAAAACTAATTAATTGAAAACTTGTTAAACTAATGATTGTTTTCAAAAATGCTACTTATACTTGGTGTATAGGAAACATGGTGTCTCTTATTACTTGACTTCCAAGTGTGTTTTTATAGAGAAGAGCTGATTTTAGATGGTCATTTAAATAGTCATTTACTATCATTATATGTAAACCTGAGAATATTTTGGAAGACAAATTTTTCCCTTATTCCAAGTATAAATTTCTTATTCAGCTTTCAGGCTTCTCTGAATCACAGTATTTATGTGTGATTCTTAGCTGAGTGAAGCCATATAAGCAATGTTTGTGATATTTTTTTAGTAAAATAAAAATTCAGTGAAATAAATATCAGTAAGTTTGGACATTTTTCAACCATCACCGTGAACCATCAACATAAGATGAACTCACCCCTGTCCATACTACTGCAGAGATCCAAAACTCAAATCCTTTTCTATGATCCTAGTCAATCTCAAGAATATTTCTTATCTATAATTCTAAAAACTTTTTTTTTTCTGATTAGTCAAAGATGTCTGTTAAGAACAGAAGTTTAAAACTGAATGGGATAGTTCTGGAATTTAAATTAAATTTAGTTAGTTTACTACTTCATGGTATTTGCAAGGCAGTGCTTTCTTGCCCAATATTCAGATTGATCTTGCCTTTATCAAAGTAATCTTAGGTGAATATTAGAACAAAAAAGGTAAATTGAAAAAAAAGTAAGGGATTTACAACCATAATTCCCCAATCTTCTTCAAATAATTTTAATTTTAGAATGAAGATTAGAATGTAAATTAATGCTAGAGTTTTGGAAAAGGTTAAGATATTATCTGTTCCCAGCTCCCCTCCCACCCTATCCAAATCCTAGCTTACTGGGATTACAGAATTGCAGCAATATTGCTGTATATTCTTTCTTCAGGTAAGAGAGGAAGTGCTTCCAAAAGCAACTGATGTGTAGCTCTGTCCTTACTGTAAATAGGAAGTCTAAGAAGGTTATCAATCAATAAATTCTGAATTTGCCAAAAGGCTTGGCATTAATGAAGCAAAGTCACTGCTTTCAAACATGCTTGGAATTTGAAAGCCAATATTTTTTGAGTCACCTAGGGTGTGATGCCTTAAACAACATGTTCAGTGTTGTACACTCTTTAGGAGCTTTTCAAAATCAACAGAGAGTAACTGTCACTTACAGCAGAATGTGTTTTGATTCTTCAGCATGTTTACTATTTCCCAAACTTGCTACCCAAAAAAGCAGTAATTCTTAAAACAAAATGGGTTTGGTATAAATGTACTCATTCTTCCATCTGGTAATTTCCACAGAAATACTTGCATTCCCTGTTCTTCAGAACTTTAAACAGAACTTCTATGTGGAGTTCTTAGTTAAAAGTCTATTTCCTTTGAAATCATATCTTCTTTCATGTTGGTAAAGAATCATATTTTTTCCAGTTTCTGGTTAAAAACTCAGTTTAGACTTGGACTTTTCCAGTATTTAGTGTGTATTTATCCACTTTACCTGGTTGAAGTTATATTTTTTCGAAGAAATAGTCGTGCTTAGGTCTTCCTTGGACATAGTAGGAAATGCTCTGCATAGATTTACTCACTAAAGGTCACAGCTTACTTTTAAAAAGTCAATTTTAAAATTAAAGTGTTAATACTTGCTATCTGTGAGTTTAGAAGTCAATCAAGACTCCAAAAGATCATCCCCTAATTATCAAGGATGCTGGAGTATGTTTTAATGGGAAGATTTAGAAAATAGATTCAGTAAATCTTGCCTAGATTGTTATTATCAAAAATGTTTTTGTTACTTTTTAAGTCTGCAAAGTAAGCCTCAAAGGAAACAACTTTTGAATAGCAGAACTAAGTGCTCCTCAGAGCCATGACAAATGGGAATTGGCTGTGTTCTCTAAGGTTGTTTCTAAGAGGCAAAGTACTGCGACCAGTGTATTCAGAAAAAGAAAGGGACTGACAGTGGAAACAAAGAAGGAGCTAAGGCTTTAGTATTTCTGAAATGGCTTTAAAATATGAGCCATAATTCAAATAGCATCCAAAATCAGTTGGTTTAAAATGACCACTGCTTCACTGTATGAAATAGTTTGTTTCCACACTAAAACCAAAACAAGTTAAGGAAATAGATCTATCATGCAAGCCTCACAATTGTATAATTGCTGAGAAATGGGATAATTCCAAGAATCCTCTCAAATAAGTTTCCTTTGTAAGATTTTTTTCAGGCATGGGAACAGGCATTCCAAGAATAGTGTCTCCAGTACAAGTGTTGCACTGATTTGAATTTTTTCTTTTATCAGCATTGTTGTGATGGCTAGTAATGCATTTCAAACAGCACTGCAATATCAAACTATTATAATTTACAAATTTGAAAAGTGGGCCCAGAAAAAACCTAATGAGATTCAATAAGGTTAACTGCAGGCTATTGCACTTGTGTTAGGACAATCCAGATATGAGTACAGAGTGGAACAACTCCTAGAGAAGTAGCCCTGCAGAAGAGGACTTTGGGGTTTTGTGGATGAAAAGCTGGATGTGATATGCTTGCAGCCAAGAAGGCCAACGGTATCCTGGACTGCATCAAAAGAGGGGCAGCAGTAGGATGAGGGAGGTCATCGTCCCCCCTGCTGCTCTGCGCTCATGAAGTCCAATCTGGAGTCCTGTGTTCAGGCCTGGGGCCCCCAGCACAAGAAAGTCATGGAGCTATTGGAGCAGATCCAGAGGAGGGTCACAAAGATGATCTGATGGCTAGAACACTTCTCCCGAAGGCTGTGGAAGTTGGGCTTGTTTAGCCTGGAGAAGAGAGAGTTCCATAGGGATCTCATTGCAGCTTTCCAGTTTTTAAAAGGAACTCAGTAATCAGAAGGAAGACTGTATTTTTACATGGTCTGATAGTGGTTTGAAAAGGGTGAATAGTTTTAAACTAAACAAGAGGAGTTTTAGATCAGATGTTAGAAGCAAATTGTCTATTCAAAGGCATTGAAGCAGGCTGCCCAGAGAAGCTGTGGATGTCCCATTCCTGGAGGCATTCAAGACCAAGTTAGATGGAATCCTGGGCAGCCTGTTCTAGTGGGTGACAACCATGCCCACATCAGGGGAGTTGGAACTGAAAATGATTTTTAAAGTCCCCTCCAACCTAAGCCATTCTGTGATTGATTCTATGAATATATACAAGACTTTCCCAAGAGATTCCAAAGGCGAGTAACACAGTTACAGTGACATTTTATTTCACTTACAAATGCAATGTGTACCCACTTTAAGATGACAGAATAATAACTGGGTGAAGAAAAAAGAGAGTATCCAACTTCAACTAGACTTGCTTCCCTACAACATTTTTACTTTGGAAAGTATCTGGGCATTTCTTTTACAGAGCTTCAGAAGAACTGCAGAATTATACTGAAAGATCTGTTTCAGGCCTAATACCTGAATGGCTACACTACACAGCACTTGAATAGCTGCAAAGAATCCACCCTGTCACATCATTTTTATTTTTTTTTCCCACACTGATTCAACAAAGGCACAGCACTCCTGCTTTGCAGTGCTTTTTCCATCTGCTTTTCCTCATCATCACCATCCTAATTTTCTTTCTTCTTTTTCATCTTTTTCATCTTCTTCTGAGAAAAAAGCCAGGTAAAGCAGGTAACTGTAACAGATAGATAAAGTTTCTATTGTGATTACAGATTGGATTTGTGAATTGAATGGTAAATTGAATTTCCAATTTGCGATGGATTTAGAAATACTTATTTGACTTATTTATTTTGCAGATGCTTCAGAAAATTGCTGTTTGTTTACCGCTGGTTCTGCCAACCAACTCAAGAAGGGACCGATCTATTCTTTCATTAATCAAACGCAATATTATCTTGAACTAATTATTCTTCTCCACATGGCCTTTCTTCTGGTGTCAGCTTATTTTCTGCTGACTCATACTCAGGGTGCTCCTTTAGAGAATGGAGCACTGTTGGAAACACTGAAGTCACAGGTAGGATTATTCAGCAATAAAAGTGAACACTATTCAGCACAGGTGAGACCTCCTGGCACAAGCCGACGAATACCTCAGACAATTATCATTGGAGTTCGTAAAGGAGGGACAAGGGCTTTGCTGGAAATGTTGGATATTCATCCTAATATTGTTGTAGCAGCTACAGAAGTCCACTTTTTTGACTGGGATGAAAATTATGTGAAAGGAATAGACTGGTATAGGAGTTTGATGCCATTTTCTTATGGAAATCAAATTACTATTGAGAAAACACCAGGCTATTTTACATCACCACAGGCTCCAGAAAGAATTCATGACATGAATAGCTCCATTAAGCTGCTGCTCATTCTGAGAGATCCCACTGAGAGAGTTATATCTGACTATACCCAAGTATATTACAACAGAGTAGAAAGCCACAAGCCTGTTCAGCTTTTTGAAGATATTGTTATTAAGAATGGAGCACTTAATACCAAATACAAAGCTATTCAGAGAAGTTTATATGATGTTCATATGGAAAAGTGGCTTAAGCATTTCAGTTTGGATCAGATTCACATAGTGGATGGCAATACTTTAATCAAGGACCCTCTTCCTGAATTACAAAAAGTTGAGAGATTTCTGAATCTTCCTTCCCGAATTATGTCTTCTAATTTTTATTTTAACCAAACTAAGGGATTCTATTGCATTCGAAGTGATGGAAGAGAAAGATGTTTACATGAATCCAAAGGGCGACCCCATCCTCTTGTTAACAACACTGTTTTAGAACAACTTTATTCTTACTTCAGAGAGCACAATGCAAAATTTTACAGAATGGTTAATCATTCTTTCGACTGGCATTAACGCATTTGCAATCAATGCTTCTTTAAAAGGGCCTGAAATGAACTCTTTCAAGCATATCTTTGTAATGTGTAGAGATTCATATTACGAGAACTTAACGTACTAGCTATATAGAAGCAGTGATGTGTTTGCTTCACTGGAACAAGGCATACATCAACTCATTAAAATGTTGGGAAAAATGTTTCACGTATTTGTATGGTTACTCTGGATCATATTCTAATCTTCTTTTTCCCTTCATGCAAATCATTCCCATCAGAATTTCAATGGACTTAATTCACATATGATGTTTTGGAAAAATGACTGCTTTTAACAATGTAAAAATGTACATATTTGAAACTGTATTGTTCTAACTGTTCTGTATTTTTTTTTGTTCTTGGTATTTTTTATATCAAGTATGAGGATAGTGACACTGATTTCTAGAATTTTTCATACAATAGGTCAAATTATATGTTAACCAGGGGCATAAATAATGGCTCCAGTAAATAATTCATCCTATGCTAATATGTTAAAGCTTTCAAACAATTAATAATGATAGGAATCTATTTCACCTTTGATTTTGAATAGGTGAACTAGAAGATCCTTGTCTGTATATCATTAGTATTAAATCGCAGTCTTAATATCTTGGGTCTGAAAAAAATAATCTCCAAATAATAAAGTAAGAATGTGAACTGTCTGAAGAAGTTTAGGAAGTGAGAGATCTGAATGTAAAGAAGTTAAAACATCCCAGGCAACCTCAATTTACACCATTATTCTGTATAGTAAAATGCAAAAAAATTGTTAATATCAGCACCTGTACAAATGTTTGATTATTTAAATTATTTTACTTTGCATTTGAATGAAAAAGATAACTCCTTATCAGTACTACTGTATTAATTATATTTGTATTCTGTGACTAGTTATTCTATTTCTCTCCCAGCTTTACTTTAAGTATCTTCATTGGAATAGTGATTCTTTAGAATAAGACAAACACATTTCTTTGCCTGCCCTTCAAAGCATGGAGTATTCTTTGTAATTTCTAATGCAGGTCATGGGAGGTACTCAGACTTAAAAGTAACATCTTTTTTATATTTGTATATCTCAAATATGCTATGGATGACATACTCAGATTATATATAAAAGTGACATCCTGCATAAAGAATTTTTCTTTTTGATATCTTTTGCCTGACAATATTTTCTGCTCTTCTTTTGCATATATCAGTACCAAAGAAGAAAGTCAACTTGAAATGTTAAATGTTAAATGCTAAATAGAACTATACAAATGCAAGCACATGTGCTTGTTTGAAATTGTACCTTGCAATCCAAAAATCCTGGTGAGCTGTAATTGCATGGGCACACTCTAAGCATCAGACTCCACCTAATCCTGTTGAAAGTACTGAATATCTGTGTTTTTCTGTTTAAGCAACTGTGCAGGCTACAGGATATGTTCCCAGTGTGGAATTCAGTCGTCTTATTTTCATGAGTTTGAAGGTATGTATTGCAACACTAATTTTGGGTTTCTAAATTGCTTTACTACAGTGCTACTTAGATGTCAGGGAGATAGCATTTTCTTCTTCCACTGAATCTGATCAGAATCAGACCCACTATAGATTAGTTGGAAAGAGCAGTCATCATACTCCTTCAATAATTATAAAATGTTAAAGACAGGATAACAAATCTTGTTATTCTATTACCTGTAAATGTATATCTAAGATGGAAAATTATGCCAGTTTTTCATTAGCCTATAATTAACCCCTGAAATATGATTACTTTGCTCAAAATCATTATTTTTTCTTCCATCTTTTCTGAGGTTGTGGCTTCTTAATCATTAATATTGTTATGATCTGGGCACTACACAGAAATACTAAGTGAATGTGCATCAGGTGTGGAAATATAATTGCATTTCTTTCAAATTCACCAAGATCCAAGATTATAGTTTTTCTTGCAGTATTGTTTTCCATTTCTTATACGTTCCAAAACTTGTCATATTTTTCATTTGCTGCTCTTTTCCACAATTACTCTTTTTAATAGTGTTCTTGTTTTCGTTTGCTTCTTTTCCATGATAATTTTTAATAGTGTTGTTTTTTTGTTTTTGTTTCTTTTTTTTAATTTTTTTTTTTTTTTTTTTTTTGCAGTGAATCTGATCTCGAAAAACTGTAGAGTTTAACATAGGCTTCAGGAAGCTGTCAGTAATGAGACTTCATATGTCTATGCATCACTTTCAATTTCACAGGTTAATGTCTTTCTATATTTATGTTTGCAGACATCAAGACGACTTCTCCGAAGTTTACTTTAAGTGAGTTGAATGCAGAAGTACCACTTGGCAAAAGTTGTATACGTCTTTGAAAATGCAGGTCTCTTTCTAGACTTCACATTTCAAGGAGTGCTGATCAGTATAGATTAGTGATACGTATGTTTTCTTGATGTGTTAGCACTCCTCATTCCTGATAAACATTATTGGAAGGACAGAGCTGTTGGAATAAACTCAATATTTTAAAGTTTACTAATACCAGAAGAAATGGCTCTTTTGTTCTGGTTTTACATAAAAAAAAGATTCTCATCTGAAGTTTCTAGGTAAGCGGTCTACAAAGATGTAAATTAACCTGCACAAAAGAATTAAGTGAGTACAGCAAACTGTAATTTAGCATTGCAAATTGCTTCAATCATAGTTTTCCTTTTTGTGATCTGAAAGATGTATCACATGCAGTTCTAGCCTTCTCAGTTGAGCTATACTTGATGATACAAAGCCAAAATTATTTTTTCTCTCCAAAAAGTGTGCAATTTTGGGTGTGTGGAATTCAAAGCAGGTTGAATTTTCTGCAGAACCATAACTGATGAAATTATTAACAAAATAGTTCTCAATTTAAGAAATGGCATGTATCTATTAAGAATTCCAATACTTTCTGTAAACTGTTCTTCACCAAAGTGGTCATCAAGGGACTTTTTTTGTCTTATTATCTGATACTTAGGAGGCTTCAAGAGAAGTAACTTTCTTGTAGGAAGATTGCTTAAAGAACTTGGCTGTCTCAAAGGTTGTTGACAGCATCTGAAATACAATGTAGTCACATGTAACATCATTGTAGAATTTAGGATGATTTGAGTGGTCTTTGAGATTGTTTTACGTTGCAGAGATATCAAGCTTTCATGTTAAACGTTGTTCTTTTTTTTTTTTTTTTTTTTTTTTATACAATAATTAGAGTTGCTTTAATTTACTATGATTGAGAACAGGCAATTTCAAGCAACTACAACCATAACTGGATCAGCTGAGACTGCTACAATAAGAAGCACTCCCAAACTTGTTAACTAGGTGAGTCTAATCTTAGTAATTTTTTAAATGTAGGCTATATATATTACAAATTCTCGATCAACAGGAAACAGTGAGAAAGTTACGATTTTCTTTTTTCCCCAAAAATTATCCTAGTAGTAATTAAGTGATAAAAAGGAAACAAAGAGGTTTTTCTACCATGTTCTTTCCGGAATCATTTTACCAGGAAGAGTGCTGAGTCTTTTCATTGTATCCTGTCCATCTAGCTGCTTAAAGCCCCTGTGCTGAAAGTCATCTTTCACTGCATAGCCTTAATAGAAAATTTACAGTCCTTCTTTAAGACCTTCTTGCCTAACTTTTTTTTAATATTCATGGCAATAGTTTGGAGAACTTTATGGAAGGCATAGACTAAGTCCCCATCATTGTATGCTGCTACATAAAAGCAACTCCTTCAATATCCTTTAGGTGCAGTCATAATCCTATAAAATATGCTGAACAAAAATTAAAGTGCCTGCTGTAGGGAAGTGCATCCACACAGAGTTTTTACTCTTCACGCACATTTCAAGGAATCCTGAAAAAGAAAAGTAAAAATAAGCAGCTCAACTACTTGTTGCCTTTGTCAATTTAGATGTTTTTTCAACAGTTAAGCAAAAATTGAAAATTATAAGTAAGTTTTTCCTAGTTCACATTGATCAGAAATTGTCACTGTTCTCAAACATAGGGTTAATTATGAAGTGTTAAATGTGATTGTTCAGTTTATTGGTATAAACAACTTTGTAGAAATATTCCAGCCTTGATTAAAACTTCTGCTTCTCTTGAGACTGCATCCCACCATGGTGTGTAACAATAAGATGAGGAGTAATGAACTAAAATGTGTACATAGGAAGTTCCATACTAATATGTGGAAGAACTATACGGTAAGGCTGATAGAGCACTGAAAGAGGCTGCCCAGAGGGGAGTCTTGTTCTATGGAGATATGCAAGACCCATCTGGATGCCTACCTGTGCAACCTGTTGCAAGGTACCTGCTTTAGTGAGGGGGCTGGATGCCATGATCTCTTGAGGTCCCTTCCAACCCCTGTGATTCTGTGATTATCATAATTCCTGCCATTTCTTGTTTAATCTATGTGGTCAAAAACAGAACTCTTGGATTATTACTTTTTTAAAAAGTAATTTAAAAGAATAGTTAAAAGAATAAAGAGATCTTAATTTACAGTCAGAGTTGCATGACAACTATCACAATAACTTTTCCTTGAAGAGAAAAAAATATTTAATTTGTTCAAGTAGTGATTATGCTCCTGTAGATTATTATTTTCTGTGCTTGTGGATTTGATCTTTTATTTCCTTCAAGTGTTTGAATTTTAATATAGAAATGAATAGATACATTGGAATTAAATTCAGTAATAACTTGCCTAGCACATCATTAATCACTAGCAACAGTTAACAAATAGTATTTAGTTACTGGACAAATAGTTTCCACCTTGGTTATTCCAAGCTTTAATTTGACTTATCATCTTAATATATTTTTTAAAAAAATTGAAATTTTACATCACCAATGAATGAGACTTTTTAGTATCATTCTGTGATCATAAAGGAATTGTCTTTTTGTTTTTTTAAGTTAATTAACAGACATGAGCTTATTAGAATTCCTGAAAAAAATATTGGATATAAAGATACTAATGAAACAAAAGTATAAAATAGTACCTTGAAGTTGAAACTGCTAGTTGAAAATGCAGAAGATTTTTAAAAAGACTGATATGAATCACACTTTCATGGTAAGATACATGTTAGCACTATGTACATATGTAATACATTTCATGTAGTAATGCATGTTACCAGTGTTATGAAGTCTATTTTTTGATGTAAATTCTTCTTATGCTTTTACGTTGTATGTTCTTTGATCTCCATTACAGAATGTTCTCAGTAACTATTTACTGAAAAGTGCCCTAATGTAGACTCTTTATCAGTGGTGCAGGGTTTTCCTCTCAAGGGATACTGGACCCTCTCAAGGGTCTTTTGATCTTAAATTGTTTCCTCTGAGATAAAAAATTGTTTTGAGTGACATTTGAAACAAAAGCAGAGAATTATTATCAAACCAGAATTAGAAATATTATATTTGATACTTTTCCCAGTGAAGAACAATATTTTATAGGAACTTACAATAATTGCTTAACCAATAATCTTTTTGTATTTTTCTCTTTCTTCATTGGATAGTATAACTGATTTATGGGTTGAAATTGAAATGGCAGGAAGTGCAGATAGTTAAGAAACCCTTTGCCATTTGGATCTGCTAAAATATTTCTATTTTGATGTGAACATTTTGAACTATCATACACTTTTTTAATTCTATTCTATATATCTGTGTGTGAATGTATCTATGTGTACATGCATATATATATATGTATATGGGTGTGTGTGTGTGTGAGTGATAAACTCCTATAAACTTACAGTAGAAAAAAAAAATAGGGCAGGGACAAAAACAAAGTAATAAAACCTAAGATTAAGGTCCTCTTCTGCTAAATAATTGTTCAGTTAATATGGCACAACTCTAAATGAAAATTATAATTGGGCTGGTAAGACATGCAGGAGACAATAACAGGCTACTTCAGGGATTTGTCTAGGTATTGTGCATTCCTGAATTAATTTTCTGGTCATGAAGCTATTCAGTGTAAATGTGAGTATACATTTTTCAAAACACTCTGTTTTGTCTTATTAGGGAACACCACAGTATTGTAGAACAGGTTCAGCATATTATATCTGTCCTTTGGCCAAATGCTGCAGAGCTGGGAAGTAACACTAAGTGTTAGGAGTTCTTTAAATCCTTTCTGGAAAATTAGTCATGCGAGATGTGTAGGTTTTGTTGTTGATTTGACAAGGGCTGTCAGCCTGAAATGCTGTGCAACTGTCACAAGAAGATTGAAGATATCTCTTCTAACTCTGCTAAGATACAAATCTACCACTGTAGACAAGTGACACAGATGGAACACTTTAAACTGCAGGGGGTGCATCACTGCCTAGAGTGAAGAAAGATTAAAGGCTCATAAACAACATATGCTATACTTAGGCATATGCACGCATCATACATAGTTTGCAAAATATGCTTAGTCTAAAACAGAAACAAGCTGAACCTATAACCATGCTCTGAAGTGATCCTGTTGAAGGCATACTGAACTGCAGGCAGCTGTTACAGTATGAGCTATTTGTAACATTATTTCATGTAATGAACAAAAGTCTGTTTAGGCTATGCTCTAGGCATCTGTCCTCTGTGAGCTATCGCCATGTACTGTTCTAAGTATTTTAAACTTGCAGATAACGGGTATTGTTTTCTCAGATTCAAGTGCAGCTGCATCCATTATGTTTTCCAGACAGCCTATGTTTACGTGGTAGGTTTTTGTCAAGTGGAAGTATGGTGGAATGAATAAAGAAGATGAACAGATTCTCCAGAAAAATGTAGCTGATGTATTGTATACATAGTTCCTGTTCCTGTTGGAAGTAAGCAGAGAAGAACAGGGTTCAAAATAAACTGCCTTTCATACTTTTCAGAAATAAATTTTCTAAGGAAGTTTATAGATTTTTAATTTAGGTTAAAAAAAAGCAAAACAAAACAAAAACAACCTCCTTACCTTGTTTAAAAACCAACTTGGAATTTTAAAACTGAAATTCATCTAAGTTAAGAATGTGTTGGTTTTAATGTTACTGCATTTCTAGTAATATGTTAAAAATTGCACTGTTTGTTTCAGTTATTTTATTTAAAAAAAAGAAGTTATAGTAAATGCCCTTTCTCCCACTGCATATAACTAATTGTAGTGTTATATGGACAGAGTTCACAATATTAATTGCTCACATTAAAAACACAAAATTAGGTAGGGTGATAGCCATCTGACATTTCATTTCAGTGAAAAAATGTCATACAAAATGAAACGACAGTGGTATACAATAGTGGATCGTACTGAGTATCACGCACCATGGCTTATACAAAAGAAGATCAGAGCCGCTTCAGACACTTGAATGACTACTTCCAACATCTTTTGTGGGTTTGGAAAAAGTGATTCTCCTATCCATCAAAGAGACACACAGGGTTCAATCTGAGAGTCTTTTTTTTCCAGTTCTTCTGGAAACGAACACTTAGATGACCTTTTTCCCCTTGAATTACCTGCAAGATGGATCTTTGTCAAATTGCAATATGTATTGCATTGGTAACAGCAAACTAACTTCAGAAGCCCCATTTCATTTCATTTTCTAGGTGCTTGGCCCTCCATTACTTTTGTCCAAAAATGCACTTGTCACAGATGATAATTTTTCTATTCACAAATACAGCTACCCATAAAAGTGCAAATGAAATATACCAATAACATTTTCTGTAGCAACTGGATGTAATAAGCCAAAGTATACGAAAGTACATCACCTTCCTAGAGTTCTTTGTGCATTATTCCTTTTTATCAGATTAGAATGGGGTACAGTTATGAGTTCTTTTATGACTTCCTATCCTCATTACCCAGGTATTAAGATAAAAGTTAACAGGATTATGTTACTTCACTTTAATAAGCGTAGGATGTTTATTTTACAGAAGCACATCACTGTCATTCATTCACTATCTTTGATTTTCTTCTCTTTCTATACAAGCATAATTATCACTTTTTTTTTTTTTTTTTGATGACAGGAAAAAATTTATCTTCCATTTTAGAAAAAGTATTTATTTGCTATTTAACAGAAGTATTAATTCATGCACTCCATGACAGCAAAGTGGCACCAATTTCAGTCAGCTGCAGTGAGTACTAGAAAACTACTCTTAATCTGTAGTGAGAATTTAGCCCCACATGCATGCAGAGAATGCTACTTCAGTCTTGGGTAGCTGATAAGACAAACAAAATAGCCTTACTTTCTGAAACATAAATACTCTTATCACATGAACATTTAATAGTAATACTGACATAGCAGCTACTTCTCAGATTGATATTTTGTACAGAAATACTAGTCAGTAAGTTAGCCAGTGGCAAGCAATAAACTGCCTTCTCTAACTTCATATATAAATGAGTGTATTCACTGCAAGGAGAGAGGGAAAAAAAAATCCTTTATTTGCATCGCTGGCCTCATTCTGTCAACTTATCATCCAGATTGCTGGATACACACAGAGATGCATTCTGGCAATGCTAGGGAGGGACCTGCATTTCCTGCTGTCTATTTCAACTTATTAGCAATAGGATGATGCTTCTGGCACATCTAAAATAAATTAATAGTGGATTAATTCAAAAAGATGTCAGGCAAACACATCACAGGTTCATTCATCACAAACTCGAGAGCAACATGTTTAAAAAGGAATACCATAGTAATTATGTTTACATGTATAACTGCCTAAAGCTGAGCCAGATGACAAAATATATTCTAACACTTTTCAACATGGATTCAGTGCTGATTAAGCCACCAGTTCATAAAATAAATATATAGTATTTTCAGCATTAGCAGTAGCACGAAGAAATAATTAGTTTTGTTTTACTTTAGAAAGCATTTTGTCTGAAATACCAAAAGATTTTGTTACTGCTTCCAATTCAAAATGGTATGCTGTAGCCTTTGATCAGATGTAACTCTTGGTAGCAGACATTATGCTTGAGCTAGGGCTACAGATCTGGATCATTGGTTTGAATGTGCTTGATCCTGGCACAACCTTTGTCTTCAGTGGAATCTCAGATACAAGTTTGTTTTATGCAACACAAGTAAACCTGTCAGAAGTTCACTGGATGCAAAGGTGAATTTAAACTTACTCATCTTGTGGTCATGACTGGCAGATGAAATGGGAATATAGTAATATGGATACCTTTAGGAAAAGAATCTCAGAATGTTTAGTAGCTTGCCCTCTGTACATTCTCCAACTGAAGAGCATAAAAAATCTTACTTCTTATCTCAAGTATTACTTGTTTATTATTTAAAATAACAATAAGCATGCATAATTGCCTCTCAAATATTCTCAAAAATGCTGAAAGCTGAAAAGACAAATTAATATTTTTTTTCATAAGCAATGTCAAAATCAAAGGTTAATGACCCTGTAATGAGAATTATCACATTACAGTGGTCTTTCTTCCTTAGCCTGTTATTTTAAATTGCAACTACTAACTGTGAAATAATTACTATGTTGCTACAGAAAGCTTTCTGGTTAGAGATGAAAAGTATACTTTGAACATATTCTGGAAATACATATAGCTTTGGAAGGAAAACATTCCACATACCCAGTACTCCAGAGGAGCAGATACTGCACACTCTCAGCTTGTTCCGTTTCAGAAAGCCCTCAGGCCCCAAATTTCTCTCTCCTTACCGTCAAGACTGAAATGGAATACAGGGCATCAGAAGCTCAAAAATGCACTTGGGATGCAATACTCTTGGGCTTTAAATATTAACTTGAAAAATCTTTACCCTTGGGCTAACAGACGGCTGAAACAGATAGCAAAACATAGCAGAGTCACACTCCCTTCTGCTAATCTCCCTCTTGCAACAATAGCAAAACTACATAGTCAACTAGCTGCAGGCAAAGAATCATGTACTCATGTTGCCCATATGCGTGACGTATTTCTTTAATGTCTATCATTTAAAAAAGATACGCATCATGATTATTATGAGGGAATTCAAGTAAAGTTTGATCACATATTCATTGCAAGCTCCAAGTCCTTCAATTGCTGCCACTGGTCAATAATTACACGTAGACCACACAGGCCTTCAGGAACAGTGCCTCAACACAAGTCAAAAGGCCTGGGGAAATAACACTTTCTTCAAACCTCCTCCTGCCTGAACCTTAACCTGGTAAGTTAATTCCACAGGAATCCTGCCTTTGTTAATCTCATGTATTTTTATTGTGTACTTCGGACATTACAAATGGAAGAACACTTGCATGTCTTCTTTAGTTGCAACTGGTTATAGACACATTAAAGGCAACCCAGGCCATCTTCCTCTCAACCCTTGAAAAGCCCAATTGTGCTTTACATGTAAGCATACATTCCAGACTCTTGTGAGACAAAACACCAGGTAAAAGCACACAAGAAGATAACTATGTTAACAGTATGGTGGCAGCATCTGCTGTCCCAAGTGCCTTAAAAAGATAAGCCTTTCCCAAAGAACTGGTAGACTGAAAGCAAAATCATGCATTCTTTTAAACTATTCAGATGATTTTACCTTCAATTTTTCAGACTTTATGGTGTTCTGCTGCCACACATCCATGCTTCTCCTTACAACCAGAAAACATACATATATTCTTTTACACATATAATTAAGTAATAAACCAAGACACCTTACTTATAAATCCACAGATTTCTAGTAGCTGAAATCTTTGTAAGAAAAAGGAACAATTACCTTGGGATTTGCACTTCAAACATGGGAGCTGGTCAGTTTGGAAATTCATCACACACCTCCTCTTTCTAGCTAATTAGTTTGAAAACTGGTTCTTCATGAGTAGCAGAGAGAAATGATGCCACACTGAGAAGATGCCTACCACTACTCATCAACTAACTCTTCCTTCAATTGATACTAAATATCATAATATAAAACCAAATTCGTCTGCTAATTGAAATTTGGCTTGTGGTAGGAGCTTGTAAGATTTAGATCATACTCTATGTATACACCCAGGTTTTTTGTTCATTTGTTTTTTTAATCTAGGGAATATATTCCTTTGTTGATAATAATTAATGACATATAATTTCTTTTATTCTTTACACGGATACATACGTAAGTTACTGAATTTAATAGAAGTCTCACTTGATTGCCAGTGTAGATGTGTTTTCTTCATCAGTTATACCTAGAAGTATGCTGGTGGGTATTAATCTTTCCTCCATCCAGTTCACATCTATTTCAGCTTATCTCTACCTCAATCACCTCAGTCACTGCAGAGAAACTAAATTTTCAAAGCTTTTTGTCAAGAGGAAGGAGCAGTTTTCTCTTCAGAGCTCCAGGCTTACAAGTCAGCTGGTAATGTACTGTGACTTCCTTCAGCAGTAATTAAATTGGATGCATGTTTAACCAAAAAAAATTTTGCCATCATTACAGCAAAAAAGAAAGGCAAGTACTGTTGCAACAAATTTGTCATGCAATAGACTTTAAAAAAATAAAAATAAAATCCTTTACATATGTTATACTGAACCAATCAGTGCATAGTCACAAAGATATTATTATTCCTTAGGCAGCTCTCTGAAATGTGCAGGCAGGACAAAGCTCTACTGTGCTATAGGAAAGGCATCTCCATGGGACAGGTAGTCTGTTCTCTGTAGTAGTACCTTTAGGTTTGATCTATTGATAATCCTTTATAGAGAAAAATGGAGCAAGATAAATTCTCTTCCAGGTTTCTTAAATGCAATTTCATGTCTTTCTATAATGAAAGAAATCAAACAACTGGGAAGGTCTGAGAAGGGAGAAAGAAAACAAAGACATGAATTTATACATTCTTAATGCAAGCATTCAAAGAAATTCCTAGACTGAGAGAAATTCCAAACCACTCAGTATAAAACTCAACATTCAAAGTATTCCTGACGTATATAGTATGTATAAAAAAGTGTTTATATTTCATGTGGCTAAAGTTAAAATTTATTGTGCTAAGATGCTAATTTACTTAGATGCTAGGGGGGAAAATGGAGAAATGTTAAATAAGAAAAGAAAAGATGAGTTAAATATTAAAGAACAGATTGACCTACCACATAAGGAGAACATTAGATAAAGTATAGCAAGGTACTGTTTCTCATGCATGTTATGTAAATATATTAAGTGCACTGAATTACATCTATTACTCCTTTATTTTTTAGATTTATTGGATTTTTTTTTCCCTCTCAAAATTAATATGTACTGTTTGAATATTCACTGCAGTGTGAACAGAATACTGTTTGGTTTAGAAATATACTGCATTATAGGGATTATCTCTCATTTGCACTTACTTTACATGATAAGAAATAAAAATATGAACATTAACAACCAAGCATGCTGAATTGAATGCTGAGACAATAAAATAATTTTTCAGACAAACTAAAGCTATTGTATTTTAAAGATACATCTTAGCTGTCTAAGTCTCACCCATTTAATTAGAATGACTATCTGTCTGAGCTGACTGCTACAATCACATTTTTCCTGCTACAGCAATAGTTTCTTGGTTTTTTTTCCTGCACGTACTTGTTTGTGTTTGCCAGAGGAAAGCAAAACAAAAATGAGCACTTCAGCATTAGTTTTCTTTGAAGAAGTCCTAGATACGTCCCTTTGATTAATGCTGTTTTAATCACAGATACCTGATTTGTTCAAGTATTTTCACATCTGTCTATATATTATCTTTACTCATCAGATTCAAACAGACATACAGGATTTTCTTGGTGCCTGAAAAGAGTCTGACATTAAATATGGATGTATCAATGCATGCAAGAGTACTTATTTCTAAACTAGTATTTTTAAAATCGTTATTTCTATTTAAGTGTAAAGAGAAATGGTACTAGCTGTAGGCTCTGTAGACTTTTCAGATGTATCTATTTAAAATGCAAATATGTGCATATGTGATTTTTAGGGTCTATGTTTAGAAAAACGCCTCTTTAAGTGTTTAAATTCCTCATTATTTTTTCAAAAGATTCCTGAGGATTCTTTCACACAGATCACCTTTCAATTTTTAATTTACTTTTTAAAATCTCAATAAAATATCATATTGCAAACTTCTTTATCTGGAATTCATTAACATATCAAAAGATAATTTATCAGTCACAACTCATATATTGCTTTTCATACACTGATTTCTCATTCCTCTGCTTTCACTCTCCTTTCTATGAACTAAAGAAAACTCATTTCAAATTTCTATTAATACATGTAAAATTTAAATAGTTAAAGTCATCTAAATACTTTAATTAGCTAACTTCACGTATGCTCTTTTTTTTTTTTAAACCTTTTTTCCTTGATGTTTGAATACTAAACTACTGAAGTATAGAAAGGGTTAAATATAAGACAGCAATGCTAGAAAAATCTTGCCCTAAAAGTTCAATAGCAGTTTATGCAGTTAGGAACCTTTTAACTCTAACAGTATTAACAACATTGACATAGAAAGACTTCTGTTTTCTGTGAAGTCTCAGACAAGTCACTTAAGCCTTCACGAATCCCTGGGATTTGATCAGAAAAATGGAATAGTGCCCTTGGTAAACACCCTCATTCCAGCATACGTAAGATATACGCACTCTGCAACATCTACAGGTTGTCCTCCCTTAGAAAATGCAGTGTTCCTTTTTCAATGAAAGGTGGTGAGAACAAATCTTTCAAGAGTCAGGCATACATAAAAACCAAAAGTAAATAGATAAGTAACAATGCATGGCTAAATAGATATAACTGATGTGGCACTAAAAATGCTATTGGTAGCTAGCCGTCTGTCTGCATTAGAAGACAGGTTCTCATCTGCACTTATATTAAGGCACAATACACTGCAGCACATACACTTTTTCTGAACATTCTCTGATAACCAGGGTGGCACAAAAGAGCTCCTACGTAAATGAAGTTCAGTCTTAAAATGTCTACTGTCTGCAGGAACAAAAATACATTCTACATAATTCAGTTACAATAAGCATACAGTAAGCAGACTGTCAGGAGATAGATGACAGCACCATATGAAGTAGCAGCAACTGGAAAGTCACTTTGTCAGTTAAACATAATATCGTTGAAACTAAAATATAAAAATGATATTTAAAAAAGCCCACCTCTTGTGCACAGTACTTTTAGCAGATCCATTCCAAAACGGTACCATTGTAAAACTTCGTAACACAAATGGAGGGCTGGTTCCAGAAATGAAACCCATCACTAAGGATAATAAAGTCTTATGGCTCTTTAGTGGCACTTCTGCTGGAAAGAACAATTTATGGAACAAAGATGTCAGAAAGGAGCATAAAAGTTTGTAGATAATCTCTCAACATTTCTCAAGACTGCAACTATAAAAGTACAAAGAATGAGGAAGATGAAATTCATCTCGCCAAACTTTATATGCTTACACTGTAGCTACCTGCATGTTAGTTAATGAGCTTATTTAGACTTGTTCAATAAGTAGTAATATACATCTGATCTGTTCTAGACATCTATTTAAGATAGCACAATTTATGCCCTAGAAGTATCTAGTTCCATTTACTGATATCTTCAAAAGTGTTAACACATGGAAATATTTATACTGGAAATGTTTGCTTTAGAATAGATCAATCCTACCCACATTGCTGTCACCGGCTGCAACTAAAAAGATTTTTTGTTTATCTATAAACACAGGTGAAAACCACAGTACTCCTTCCCACTTTGGCAATGAAGAAAGATGTTGTGGCCATAAATAACTACAGGAGTCCAAGTAGAGATCTCTCTTTAATGTATTTGCCTCCTATATTTTGTATGCCATCATGCCATTAAACATCCTTATTTTTGAAGCTATACC
>JAOWBP010003659.1:19658236-19677952 GCA_028571105.1 Tragopan temminckii
CCTTTCCTTGTAGGGCAGGTTCTCCAGCCCTCTGATCATCTTCATGGCCCTTCTCTGGACCTGCTCCAACAACTCCAGCAACACTCCAGGTGGGGTCTCACAAGAGCAGAAACATCTCCCTTTATCTTTTACATTAAGTTGAAGAGTCAGTGTTTATAATAAATGAATACTTGCATCAGTATACAAACAGCTTCTAGCATTAAAAAAAAGCAAAAAAAGCTACAAAATATACTTCAATTTCTGGACTGAATGCACTGAAAATATATGCACTGTCCATCTCAAGCAAATACAAATTCATTCTGAGAGTAGATCATTGACTGCTCATGCAGTTTTGATGCTGAAAACACTGCACTGCTACATCATAATCTTTTCTACACTTCTGTGATATTAACATACATCTTCACTTATAATTTCTGCGAAAAAGGTAAACCAACTGGATTCATCTTCACAATTACAGTTCACATTTTCAGACCCAGAGAAGTGGAGAATTCAGTGGTCGAAAAGAGAGTGCAGAACTCTTCATAAACCATGCCTTGGAAAAGCAAAAGATAGCACAACGTTCTACACAAATTAGGGTAGATATTTGAAAGAGATCACTCAAGTTTGTGGGTGAACCTTGAAATTTAAAATGATTGCGCTAAAGAGCAAGAGAACCAAAGACTTTGTACTTAGATGCATGGCAAGTTTATCATATTTAAATATAAGGACAAATTATAGTGTGTAAATATACACCAAATAATCTCCTTCTTGAAATAAATTGCAGTGTAAATGCAAATCAGAGTTACAGCGCAGGCTCTGGGGCTCTGACACTCTGCTTCTTATGTAGGAAAAAATTTGTTCATGTGTTTAGTAATAACCACAGGTAAACTCCTCCTCCTTGTCTGCCTTTTGCTCTCACTAATCTCATGTTGTTTCAACTTGTAAGGATAAGGCCCAAGCTATCCTAACTTTTTTTCTACTTTTTCCATTGTTTTAACTAATGGTAGCAGAACCAATGGCAAAATCTCCCCTTCTCTCCATCCCATCTTTTTTTTTTTTTTTTTTTTTTTTAAACTTTTAAAAAGAAAACCTGGGAGTCTGCTGATCTGGCAGATCTTTCTGATCTCAGCTTTAATTTTAGCATTGAAAAGCTAATCAAGTTGCATTTTGAAACCCTGTGAAACGTTACTTCCTGCTGCTAGGTTCAGTGCCGGTAATTACATACTGACTGTTAGAGAGGAGGGGAGGAATATTTGTGCAGAGCATTCTTATCTAAACTTGGCAGAATGTCTGTTATTAAAAGTCCACTCAAGTTTTCTTTGCTCCACTTTCATTTTTGTTAAGTTCAGTATACTTACGTGAAAACAGGTTCTCTTGCAGAGTTCTCTTTTCCAAGAAGTTCAGTTTGAATCTGGGAATGTACATGAAGTAGATATTTGACAATAGAAGTTTGTTTTTTTTTTTTAATTAATTTCATTTTTCTGGAGACACTTCAGTGAACAAATAACTTTGCACACTACAACATGGATGCAAATGCATTTGAACCATCTTTGAATCACAAATATTGCAATATATGAAGGGGAGAGCTATTCAGATGGTCCAATTTGTCTATATGAATAACCTTAAGTATTACTGTAAGGAAGTGTATGTTTTTAACTTTCATGTCTATAGTGATTTTTATATGCGAACAGAAAACGCAGATATATTACGGAATTCTTAGGATGAGAACTACTGAGCTGATGAGTGAAATTATAAACAGTATTTGCATCTATTTTCAAAAACCCAAAAAACTCACATCATTAAGTCTTTCAGTTCTCTGCACGCTGATTATTGTATCACAGAAAACTGTCAGAGGAAAGCACAGAGTTTGTTTATTCTGGATTTACTAGTCATTGAATCTGAATCACATCCTGCTTGGCTTCTGTAACATCTGCTTCCTTATCTATTCTTGGTGCAGCCATCAGAGGTAACAAAAGAATCATCCCCTTAAGCTTGAGGACTGATTTTACTACCATTAGAGAGGTTGGTTAATTCTTTTGAAATTGCTGCTTGTGGAAGAAAGTACAACTTAAAAACAAGAAAGGGATGCAGAAACTTGTTCTTACCTAAACTGTACCTCAATTAAAGTATATAAATATACGAAAAGAGTAATGATAACATCCTTTCATCCCTCCCACACACGGAGCACCTGAGACCCAGGAAGAAAAGGGTGCTGTGTCAGAGTTAATTCACTGTGACTTACTAAAAAACGGCATTGTCTGTGGCTGAGCACATAAAGGATCTACTCTATAAATGAGAAGTTGTAATGGAGCATTTTGCTTTAAAAATATACTCCAGACTGTCAGCTATCAAAAGTTAGTCACAAATCAAGTTGTTAATTTAGACTTGGTATCTTCTTAGCCTCCTTAGAACAGCTAAAATCTTCTAGAACTCTGTTTTCCTTTCCAAAAATAAGATATGTAGCTCTCTCGTTTTTCCTATACAGATGATGCCATCTCTTCTCATTGGAAGAAATATAAGTATAGTACTTGGGGCTGTTTCAGTGAGAATGAAAAGAGAGCAGAAGATATCAAAAGAGATCCAAAATGGAACATACATATACTGGATAACATTTACCCTCCTTTAACAAAGTATGATAGAGTTTTACCATTATTAATTTCCAATAGATATTGAAATATTTTATACAATCTTAATTTAGGATGTCATCTGCTATTCAGCATATTCCATAGCAGGACAATGTATTTTCTCTCACTTTGTTTCATTCTTCTTCCCAAGACTAATGACTGAAAATAGGGGAGACAAGAGGACCATGGTCATATAGCTATAGCTGGCTGGTTAATATAGAGTTACAGGTTAATTCATGTTCCAAAAGACCTTAGGTGGTCATTAGTCCACCACGCTGTTCTAAACAAAATGAGGTGTGAGATCATCAGACCTCACTAAGGACTTTATCAAGTTGGTCCTAACCTGGGAATGGGCTCTAGTCTACTTCTGACCATGTTAGTGGTCTTCCCCTGAAATTGCTCCAGCTTATCAATGTCTTTGATGAAGTGGGAGTCAAACACTGGACACAACATCATAGATATGGTCTACCAAATTGACAGAGATAAACACTTTCTATGCTCCTGCATCTACAAGCAACCTGTGGTTTGTATAACCCAAGGGAACTTTCAGGAAATTGCAGCGAAATTATTTCTCCTTTTCCAGCGCAATATACAACTTATTTGTTATGGATCACCTTCCTTTTCTGTCGGCTCCATGGGTATATTGGAAGTGAAGATACTCTTTACAGTGGTGACTAAGCACAATTATCAATTAAAAAAAAAAAAATGCACAGTATACTAGATTATCTTATCTAGACTTGCTGTTAAATCAGCTGACTTAAATTATCATCTTAGTTTCATAATTGCTGTATTTGTTCCCTCCATATGATAAAAAATGTTACATAATTTTCTTACCTTAAGCTTTTTTAATCCAACAAGTGATATTTTAGATGTTTCAATTTTCATTTTACCTAGAAGATTTTGGAACATCATCTACCGTCTGGTTACAGCATTTTATATTCAGCAGCTCATCTCTTGTCTTCTAGGCTGTGAGACTTCCTACATCAGAGATAATCACTAAGGATGCTGACTAACTACCTGGTTGTTTACTTTCTCTTCATCTTTCCAAAATACCAATTAGGTAGAAAAATATGAAAATTCTCAAAGGTCTAGAAAGAATTACAAGGAGTTTTTTGTAGTATCTATATAATTGTAATTTATATCTGATCTACATTTTGACATAGCACAATGTCATGCTTGCTTGTCTATTTCTAGATTCAATATTAAGAGATTAATTTCAGAACAAAACCTTGAGATCCTCTGGATGTGTTTCACTTGGCTGTTACTGCCATCTACTGACATAATTTGCAATCTTCAAAACTCTCCATTTAGAAACTACATCATATCAAGTGTAATCAGGCCTAGACCTGATTTACTTGCTGATGTAATGCCTCATGCCAGTATGCAATCATGTATACGTTCAGTTTTTAATAGTAATTTCTCTCTCTTGCCTATAAGCATGCACTTGAAGACCCACTTAGCAAATAAGAGAATTGGACAAAGCTGTAGTAGCTGTTTGTAATGAACTCAGCACATTCTCTTCTAGGGAGTTTCCCTCAAACAAGCTGCATTATGTATAGTTGTGGTAGTCATTACTAAATGATTCATAATGATTTCTAATGAAGAAGAATGATGAAAATAATTATGGTAAAGGAAGCTAGTTTTGTCTATTCTTCAGTGTAGAGAAAGAGTCAAATCTTGGTTTAAAAAGTAATCACTTTCTAAATCTAATTTCCACCTAATATGAGACCATGATGAGGAAAAGCTCATGAAGTGAAAACCACCTCCTGAAGACTGAAGTTCACATGAGAACAATGCACAAAATCTTAATCATGAAGATAACTGTCTATTAGAAACATATGAGAATATATTTGTCTGTAATGCATATATATAAAGAAAGTTGAATTTTTCTCAGGAATTTGCTTGATCTCAAATGAACTGCTTAATTCAGATGAAGATGGGTTACTACAGTCATACGAATTTATTTCCTAAGTAGCATACTGCAGCAATTTTTTGTAGTTATATGCATTCAAAGCATGTAAATAAGTAAGTTGTCTCAAGTATAACCTAAATGTCAGACCATGTGAATAAGAACTCTCCCATCTAAAGTAGCATGTTATCAAGGTTCAGTGATGAAATACTTCCCTCAGCCTTCTGAAAAACACTCTAAAAAAACCAAAACAAAACATCATATGACTGTTTCCCTGCATAGTACTCCTGAGTTTAAATCAAATTTTCACACTAGACGACTAAGAAACAAAAATCCAATAAAGCAAAACCAGTATACTTAAATTTGGTTTCAATAGTTAATTAAACTTCTTATGCCTTCACACAACTAACTATGGGACAGTTCAGAATTTCACAGTAGCTGTACCATAAGGGAGACTCTGAGGGGTCAGTCAGTGAGCTCCACTCACTTCTAATTCACCAGCTGATCTCCAAGTCCTGCAGCAGACCTCTAAGTCATGCCATTATATTTGTTTTTGTGTCTCTTATTGGTATCTCCCCTAACTCTGCCACAGAAAAAACTTTCTACAATGCAACACCAACAAAAAAAAAAAAAAAAAACAATGCAGTTAAGCAAATGAACCTCTAATATTAGTTATGCAAAATGGAAAAAAGTAAATGCAAGTCAGACATCACATTCTGTGCAATGGATTTTCACACTATACGAAATCCCTTCAATTAATAAATATACAGTTCCTATCATATTACAGTTAGACTTTCAGAATACATATATCCAATCATTTAAGGAAACAAAAACGCTGTTTCTAAAGTCAGAAAGGACTTAGTGATGTCAATTACATTCATAGGTTACGATGTTGAGCACATTTTTATTGTCAAAATCTGTAACCTGCAAGAGGTAGTAAAAAGGATCAAGCATGTGTTCCCAGATCAATGTGTATCCCGGAACTGGTCAAGGAAAAAAGAAACATTAACTGTTTAAGAATATATAATGAAAACAACTGTTGTACTGCTCTGAAGAAAAATAGAGTGGAATGAAACAAGACTACCACATGAGCTGTTCTACTAGTTGGTCTTTACCAAAAGGGGGGGATCTTGTTCCTCCTGCTTCTGATTATATACACACTCCCTTCATTCACACTCCCTTTGTTCTGGATTTCCCATGCATCATACCCTGCATCGAGACAACACAAATTACTGAACTGGAAGAAAATAAACCTGACAAATAAAAGAGTGAATAGGTTCCCTATGGTTAAAAACTTTAATCAATTTATCGCACAATAAATTAATTGATAGAACTAGTAAGTTTGAGGGAAAAGGTGGGATTGTACAGCTAGCTAACAGAAGATGAACTATTTACCTATTCTCACAGCAGCAAACTATTAGATTACATCAGCTATGTGGTATAATTTATCCTCATACTGTGGCTCCAAGTCACATTTATTGCTGACATCTAGCTCTACCTTCAGACCACTTTATACAACCTTGCCCCCTCCTATGACTCAATTCTGGTGCTAGTACTATCACGATTTAAGGACACTGATTTTCTCAGTGGAACTGATGTACTTTGCTGAATCAGTGTGGTTTAAAAAAATTAAAAAATGAAATAAATAAATAATAATTTAAAAAAACATGTCAAAAGATCCACTCTGGAACTGGCATAGTAAAGGGGCAGGAATGTTTAACATAGGCACTTGGAGAAGATAGGATGATCTGCAGAAATCATATTAGTTTAGTCTACCACTATACTGCAGTCTCTGAAATTTACGATATGCTTCCCCCTCCACCTCCTGTCTTCTCCCTTAAAAAACAAAAAAACAAAAAAAAAATCAACAACAACAACAACAAAAAAAAGCAACAAAAATATCACTACTCTGTTTTCTCAGATCTTATTTCCTTTCCCCTTTTTCAGTGTTTTGGACATCAATGTTTTATTGAATTAAGTTTTTCATGATAACAGAACAAGGCCACTGACAGACAAAACTGGGGCACTGTTTGTTAGAAGGATTACCAGAAGCTAAGTGGGGAGTATGAGCTCACCCTGCTCCTAATCTTTACTGCAGTTGGGAAATTATCCGAGGTTTGCGGTTCGAATTTCTCAATAGCAGACTTCAGCAGCATGTCAAATTATTCCATTTTAATGAAGAAATTCAAGTAAAAAAGATTATTGTATTGTGGTTTATTGAAAAAATAAGTATCAAGTTTCAAAAATAGTATAATCTTATTAAATGAATTCATTATTTGCTCTAATGAAGGCAAATCTTTCTCCTATTATAACTAAGTTTATGGAAAGAACATATGCCAAAATAACAAAGGAACCATCTACGAAATTATAGACCCCTGCAATATCATACCCGATCTAATCACAGTATTTATAACTTTCAACAAAAATTATTTAAAAAAAAATCACCTCCCTAATTCTAGCTCTTAGTTGGCTTTTTATCTTCCTGTACTACAAGAACTAATAAGAAATGCTATATGGAAATGTTCATTTCTTTTCAATATAAACCTGAATATTCACATAAAGCTGTACGTAGCAATTTCTAAAAGAGAAAGGATTGTATGTTGCCACTTTTGTTCCCATTTGGGAAGAAGTGTGCCCAGAAATAAAAGACAGAGCAAGTAACTTTTGCTTCTTCTTTTTTTTTTTTCATTTTGTTTAATGTAATATTCACGAAAGTTTTTGAGCTGACAGTATTAGAGATGCAGTTTGACTCTTCAACAACAGAGTAATTTAAGAAATTATCAATTAGGTATTGAATTAGGCCACAGAAAATATCAACTCTGCAGAGTCCTGCTTTGCAGGTGAAAAAACAATTCACACTTCTTCAAATGTTAAATTCTTAGTGGTCTGTTAATCAGTTCGTTGACCAGTCTGCATTAAGCTAACTTAGGTGTGATCTCTGTGATCACATTTGTAGCCAGGGAAATCAATCTCAAGTTGCACCCCTTTTCTCCTGTACATATAGCTCAGTATTAGAGTCCCCATCATGTAGAATGGATCAACTTAATCACCACTCTCACACAGATGAACTTTAAAAGGTCCAGTTTTGAGATCAGATCTAATTGCTCATGGCTATATCCAGTTAGACCTTGAAAACCTCCAAATGTCTGGGACTGCACTGGCACTGAGCATCCTGCTTGAATAGTAAAGCAAATCTATTCTGAAACCGGAACATGAAATTATTTTCTTTATATGGTCACATACTATTATACAGTAAAAATAATAAAGGATTGTGCTGAACTTGGGTATAGAAAAGATCCTGGAGTGTGATTTCTAACAAAAGGGAAGCTGAAATGAATTGGGCAGTTGAAATGCTGATCCAGAAGAGCAGCCTTTCCATATCTTACAGTGGCCATGAGGCACACAACAAAAAAAGTACTTTCTTGTAAATACTCTTTAAATACTGATTGTTTCTCTGTCTTTGTTTCTCAGAGCCAGTTCATCAAAAAGTTATTTTTTCCCTCTTTTTCTTACCTGATATGTTCTTTCTTGCTAAGAGGTGAGCTGAGGATTCTGGACAGCTGCTAGTTCAAATAACATCCAGAAAGCAGTGTTCTTTTAAAATTCACATTGCTGTACATTTAAATAAAATAAAAGTGAAAAGAATAGGTCTCAATTATTTCATTCAGAAAATCATTTGGTAGAATATATTTGGAAAAAAAAAAAAGATAAAATGATTGGAGGATCAAAACTGATTTGATCTTGAAATGCTCAACTGTACAGTGAAATAGCTGTATTATATTTAACTACAAACGAACACTCCTTCTCAGTATTGGAGAACAGATTAAGGCCAATGTAAAAATCAAGACCCAGTTACTCAGAGAGAATGCTCAATCTATGAATAATTTCCCATCCAAATAACTGCTTAAAAAGAGGAAATAATTAGATTATCACCTTACATAATTTTCCATTTCACACTCTAGGGTAGCAGTTAAAACAAATGATTATTCAGAATTATTTTTCTTCTCTTTTGAGAATTCATTACTTCATTTTTTTAATTAAATACATTGCATTGCTAGAAGTAGAAAAAGGGGGAAAAAACGTAATATAATTAAAGACTGAAATTATTGTACTTCCAGTGTAAAGCACCGTTTGAAAAGAGAAACAACATTATGTACTTTGATGTTTTGAACTAAGTAGTGGTACTGGTTTGTATTTCTAACCTTGCAGCAATCACTGATCCACTGGAATGTATGGCTTGTTTTTGTTATAATGCAGCTGCAGAGGAGGTGTTTGGGCTTCAGACACAGAGCAATAAAAAATATTTTCTGGGGGAGAAAATCTCTCATCTCAGAGTTCTCTAACTGCTAAGGAAACAGACTAAAAGGAGCCAATATCTTGAAGCAGAAACAAAAGAAATACAAAACAGAGCTTTAACAAATACAAAACAGGATTTAACAATGGATTAATCATGATTTAAAAAAAAAAAACACTATCAAGAAAAACATTAAAACAATAAGACTCGTATTTCTTGATGTTTCAGTCAAAATTAGGTTAGCTTTTGGAAGACATTCTATAGTAAAACTAAATTCCTAGGCTGAGTAGCAGAAGTAAACATGTAAAATGTGTTGACCTCTAAGGTAACCACCTGAGTAGATCTTCCAGGGGTTCTTGTTATGTTCAGTTCTAAGAATTGCACCTCATCTGCAACATTTTAGCACTTTCTGGTGTCTTGCTGAGAGGGAATCAAAACAGAATTTTGTTTCAGATTTTATACCAGGGAGAAATGAGGAACAATCCCATGAGGTTTCTCTTCTCTAAGCATTAACATCTTCCAAAGGAGTTCACTGTAATGAAAAGACGTGTGTTTTAACATGACATACAATGCATATTTGAATTAAAAATTGGAAAATGACAATGTTAATATTTCCATTGAAAACATTAAATTTTTTACACTTCTTTTTCCCCCAATTGAGCATTTCCCTTGTAATTTCTTTGAGTCCCATTTGAGAATTGTTCTGCAATAGTTTGGGAGTAAGAGAATTATATAACTGTCCATCGAGATCATTAATATATTCCTATTAAAATGCTTTCCATCTCAATAGTAATTTCACTAATTAAATGAAATTTAATGAAATTAAATAAATTAAATCAAAGCTCTCATTCATATATATTTTGACAGGCTTCAAATCCTTGTTTTAACTGAAATATTTTTACAGTTCTGCATGTGCTAAAAAAGGAAATCAATTTTCTGTGAATGAAATTGTTCAATATAAATTCAGGTAAGAGTTTGGGGAGAATAAGTAACAGAATTATGGAATAGTAAAAGGTCTTTAAACTCTGCAGAATGGAACTGACTGAAAAAAAAAATGTATCTTCTAACCAGGAAATCATTCTTAACATTCACTCTGCCTTCATTCTTTAGTGAATGCAGTGCTGGACGTTATTCTGATGTGTTTGTAACATACACAAATCACCCAACATATTTCAGAACTTGACATAGTTCAGAGTTGAAACAGTGAATGTTAAAGAGTGAATGCTTGCTGTTTATCAGTCTCTGAAGAAAAAAAATGCTGGTACAGATGGTACAAAGGCTGCTTAGAGATATTCTCAGCTGCAGATACTGCCAGACAGAGATTACATTTATTTACACACTGAAATAATTTGCTTGTTTTGTTTCCTTTCTTTAGGAGCTCACAACTCTGCTATGAAGGGGAAGAAGACTGTCACAATTCAACTAAGGATAGAACAGACTTGTGCAATCCTGCTCCATATAAATCTTTTGGGAAAGATGAACCATTACCCAAGTGTTGATTACAGGAATCCCTCACAGTAAAAGAAAAAATTCTGTCCTTGTTACTACTGCAATTCCAGGAGATGAGTTTGAGAACATGAAAGACAAGGAAAATATATCTGAACAAATCCATGTGGACTCCTGTGGCAAAATTCTGGCCTAGTAATTGCTAACGGAATATTTTTGTATTCCTTTTTACTTCCACAGAACCATAACATTTTCCTGATAACCATCCATTTGTCAGTCCTTAGCATACAAATACAATATTTCACATACTCTGCACAAAACAGTTATGCGTGTGTGAAGACAGTTTTCTGCCTTTATAAAATGGCAGGTTGTCACATTACTCTTGCATTAAAAAACTACGGAAGCATTTAAATGGAACTTTATTTTTCTTTTCCTTCAACAAACCAAAATAATTAAATACTGGAAGTTTAAATAAGAAAACTTTAGACCTTATGCCTTTAAAGAGATACAAGGAAACTAAATAAAAAGCAAGTAAGCAAGCAGTTTCTCTACGTGGTCTCTGCAAGCCCATAAACAGTTAATATTTTAATATCTTTAATTTAGACCAAATGGTTGGAATTTATGAATTGTTCCAAAATAGAATAAGACGTTTGAACTTGTTTAGAGACTGAAGGAACTGGGGCTGTTCAGTCTGGGGAAAAGGAGGCTGAAGGGAAACCCTATTGCTCTCTTCCAAAATCTGAAAGCTGCTTACAGCAAGAGCGGGGTTGGTCTCTTCTCACTGATGACAGGTGACAGGATGAGGGGAAATGGCCTTAAGTTGCACCAGAGTAAGTTTAGGTAGGATATCAGGAAAAACTTATTTATGGAAAGGGTTGTTAAGCACTGGAATAGGCTCCCCAAGGAGGTGATTGAGTCACCATTCCTGGATGTATTTAAAACCTGTTTGGATGTGGTGCTCAGGGATTTAGCAGAGGGTTGTTAGGGTAGTATAGTTAGGTCATGATTGGACTCAATGATTTTTAAGGTCTTTTTCAACCTAAGCAATTCTATGATTCTATTATTCTTTTCCACATACAATATGCACTAAAATTCTGAACACAAAGCTTAAAAGGCTCTGAAGCAGTAAAAACTATATGAACAGCAAATACAGTATTCACAGCACAAACTTTATCTCACAAAACATGGCTCTTAGCCATTCAACTGAACATCTGTTACAGGGCCAAAGTAGCTCCTGCAGAGATGAACAGGAACCCTTCTCATGTAAGTGATCTTCTGAGTTAAAATTCTCAGAATTTATTAGGAATGTTTGTGCCTCATATATATATGTGCCAGATTTCATACTCCTCAAAGTCAGACCTCATTAAAGAAAATTCTGCATTAATCTTTTCAAAAACATGACTTCTTAGGAGCAGCTGTAATGGAGACATTTGAAATTACTATTAACTTTTTACCAACATGGTTTTGTTGTTTATTAATAGATTTGTTTTTGGTACAAAATATGTTCACCCTTAATTTTAATTAGGTTACATATTACAGCCTCGCAGGGATTCTGTCCCTAGCAACATTTCTGCTAAGATTGTTATCAGTAACATGCTGTAAGAGTCTAAATTCAGTATAAACACACTCAATTTTTAAAGGCAGAAGATTTCATGGTGTTTTTCTGTAACATTTCCAAATTTTTTTATTTCACTTTTTACTAAATTCATCTTTTTCTTAAGCTGTTAGCAATGATCCTGGAATTTTGCTCTGTACATCAAATTTTTGGGGAAATATATCCCCATAAATATTAAATTGAAATACAAAAGAAAACACATTATATGTACCTATATAAGCTATATATATATGTAAGCTATGTATATAGCTTATAGCTATACTTTTCTTTTTTAAATTGGGCAAAGCATAAAAAATGTCACCATGTAACATGTTTGACACATAATTCAAGACGATTATCCCAGTAAGTACGTTCTACATGTTTGTAAAACTGGTCAAATGAAATTGATAACTAGTTTAAGTGATAACAAAGAATAAGAACTGTGTGTCAGATAAGCAATGCATACTTATTAACTATCAGAGACAAATTAACTAATTTGACCCCAGAAAAAAAACCTGCAGAGCACTATATAGGCAATGAAATTCTCTATGGAAATCACTCTCTTACCTCACATTAACTGCCCTTCAATAGGAAAGTTTTGCTGGACTTCATTACCCAGGTAAATACATACACTGCGTTACAAAGTGCCAGAACTACTGTTGGGCAACAGAAGCTTAGCCTTGTCCTCCCAGTTCAATTAACATTTAACTATTTTATTTCTTTATACGCTTTTTTTGTGTTCCAGTTTGGGGAGAATTTTCTTCAGCCTGTAAGTCTGAAACATTAGTACTGAGATTTAACTCTCCTATTTATTGATAATCCCCCAGATAGTATAGTTATACATCTCATCCTGTTCTTGTCTGCACTCAAAAAAAGCACTTAAATTCACAAAGCTAGCACTTTTCCTTTTAGAAAAAAAAAAAAGAAGAAGAAGAAAAGCATAAAAGCATTACTAGCATTACTAGAAGAGTTTTCTGATTAGATAAAGCGGTCCCACTGAAACGTGCTCAACATTTACACCATATTGGGGCATTTTAATAAAAGTTCATTTTAAAATATTTCAGATAACGAAACATTATATTTTTCTATCCATATTCTTAAAGTTTCTAACAGGCAAAATGCTATCACACTTTAGAGAATGCAAACACCTCCTCAGTGTGCAATTTTGACTGCATGTATTACAGACAGGTGTTTTCATTATGAACAGTAGATTTCTCTATCAGAAATGTTCACCTGTCAATGCTCTAATTTTGTATGTTTGAAGACCTGATTTCAGACTTCAGTTCCGACTACAAAGCTCTAGAACAAAACAAGTATGCAGACTTCTACATTCAGCTTCACAGTGATACTGCTAACTGCAAAACAGCACAGAGAAATAGCTAGAGAAAAGCAATTACCAGTAATACACAAGGTATTACATATACATATATATAGTATAATTACTGTCATGCACAAGAATCTTATCCCTCCTTTAAGAACATAGCCTCCTAACAGCACACGCTGAGTTGCCACAACTGTTCCTTAAACAAGAATAGCTGCCTTTTGTCAGAATGGCCCCACTCCTCTTTTCTGCTAGCTATTGTAGTATCAGATCCTCCACTGATACAATTTAAGCCACCAACTCAGAAGACAGCCTCACACTCCTGGTTACTTAGTGATTTGGCTGGTGTGATCAGTGAGCACTAGCACAGGGCAAGGAGCAAAAATGCACAGAAATATATGCAGTAAGAGAGGAACTTCATCTTTATTTCAGCAGGAGAAATACAGAAGTGAAAAACTGCCTGCCAGCTTAGCAATTGGTCTCACATAAGGTAAAGAGTCCTTACAGATTCTGCTATTTTCAGTAGTTACAAACTGATCTTGAAGCAAAAAAAGCCACAGCTGATGGGTGCTGTTTGACGTGTTTAAAAAGTTCTAAATGTTCACTCGAAACCAGGTTGTGTTGCTCTCACATCAAATGCTTCACTATTCTTCAATGCTGCTCAAGAACGATCACTGCTACTAAGAAGGACAAGTGCTGCATTTTTCTGGTGTAAAAGCTTATAACAAAATATATACTTTCAAAACATTTATTTCTAGACATAGATCTAGTCTTTGGGGGTTATTATTTTTACAGTTCAAAGTATCATGTGTTATCTTGTCTCCAGGTAAATTTGCACTTGTACTTATTACAATAATGGGGAAAACTAATGAAAACTGATGTGTTTTTGTCACAAGCTGACTGCTACTTTATCCTCTAATACAGACATCATTATTTACACCTTTAACATAAGTTAGCTGATTAACTTAAACCTTATGTTTACTTCAATAATTTACCTCAAAAAATAAACACTAGGGAAGGAATCTTAGGTAGTTACATCTACATACAATTATTATGTGCTAGTTTACATGAGATAACCAATATATAATAGGAATATTTTTATCCTAACAAAAGCTATTTAAACAGTCAAACTGAGTTCAAATTTAGCTTGTACTTGTTTAAATTCTTTATTTTGAGAGCACAAATGCAATGCTTCAAGTTTCTTTTTAGTTTTGGTTTTAGCATAACTCAATTATCCCATAACTTTATTTAAACTAAGACCTTAACATGTAACAAAGGCACCAAAACTATCCTGTAAGATGTGTAATTTTTGAAGGGATAGGAATTAAAAAAAAAAAAAAAAAAAAAAAAAAAAAAAAAAAAAAAAAAAAAAAAAAAAAAAACTTAAAATCAGCCTAGAAGACTATATTATATTGCAATCATCAAGGACAAGCAAGCAGTCTACAGCAAATATGTTTGTTAGTATGTCCTGCTGACCTAAGAATATTAACAAAATTTAACATCCTGAAACATAAGCCCCAGTCATAGTGTGCAGAATATGTGGCTAATAGTTTTCCAGCAGGTTGCTACAAGTAGAAAATAAGTTCCTCAGATATATCAGATGAGTTAGAATATCGTTCTTACCACACTCAATTATTTAATCTTTGAGATCAATTTAACATGGAGCCTGAGGCAGAGGCAAGAATTCAAGCCTGACTAGAATTCCTGTGCTGTATTTATTTCACATGTTCAAATAAGAAACATGAATGAAATCTTGCTTTTAAGAAGGAAGGTGAACAACACAAGAATTTTTAACAAGCCCTCTGAACAGGCTACAGAATGTGAGAAGGTGCTGTATTTGCGCTCAGAAATCATAGCAAAAAGAGGTCTGCTGCAGCATTGCTTTAACACCTCTCTTAGTAAAATGTTTCTGCCTGCAGTTTGTCCGGAACTCTTGACCTCCTCATAGCCATAACTTTAACATTGTATCATCCTGCTTTCACAAGAATGCTCTCCAAACAGTTTTCAAGGTTAATTTTGCTGTTACTCCCTCTGGCAGGGGAAAAAGATAATTCTGTCTCCTCACTAATTTCTTTCCCAGCTTATTTGATATCAGTAAGTAAGCAAAGTTTCTGTTTTTTCTGTCAAGGCTGCTGTTAGCAATGTATCAGACAGACAAATTTGAAAGGTAACATTGATACTTCAAAGGATGTAAAAAACAATTAGGATACTTCTCATTAGAGAGATTGCTGAGAACGCTGTATGCCCTCAGCAACAACAGTGTAGAAGCAGCAGCTGTACCTCTCATTTTCTGAGTAATTAATTAAATTTGGAGAGAATTTGCTTGAAATTGATGAAAAATATTTGCCACTTTCACTGTACAACAGATTGAAATATATCACAATGTGAAAACATTAAAATATTAATTAACTGTATAAGCCTTAAAGATTTCTGTTGTTTTATTTCATGCTGTTGGTGGGTTTTTTTGTTTTGTTTTGTTTGTTTTTCCAGATCATATCTACCAAGAGGTTTTCCTTAAAGATTCTACTGAAGTAGTTCTTCTAAGCATAAACCTGTAAAACTTTTGAACTTGAGGGGCATGGTGCTTTTTAGACAAGGGTAGTTTAGCTATTGACAAATGAACAGATTCAGACTTACATAAAAGACTAAGAGTTCAGAAATCCTTTCTATCAATGCCCACTTTTCAAGTTTGAACAAGGTCACAAACAGTAAAAAATGAATTTCAGTTCAATGTATAGTATATTTGCATAGCACAAACTGTCCTGCTGTTGTGAATCAACAGTTTCAGCTCACAAGTCCCTACCCAGAGCAGGCGAGAATTTTTTCTTTTGGAGATGCATTACTTTACATTTAGGGCTAACAGCTTGTTTCAATGTGCTACCAACATTTCCTAATCACATTTAGGGAAACAGTTTACTGAATAATTCCTCAACTCAGGAGCTTTTCAATTAATAAGAACCAAATTACATAGTAATATTTTTTTTAAATACAAATTAGTTAAGCAAATCCTTCTGCAAAAATGAAATTATTGCTTTTCCTAATATATATATATATATATATATTTTTTTTTTTTTACACACTTAGGAAAAGAAAAGAAACAATCAAAATGTTTCAAAAATGAGAAATCTTGTGAAAAAAATCCACACATTGCATTAACGTGTAGGTATTTTTCCACACACATTTGAAATGCACTCTTTTATAAAGATTTTCCAAATACAGCAACCTGCAACCTTTGTGAAGCTGTACCACTGCTTGGAACAAAACAAAACCTCAGGCAAATGACAGTGAAGCTGATTTGCACTTGCTAATGTTTTCTATGAACAAGAGACCTGCAGCTGATGTTACCACTCTATCATCTTGAGACAAGACTTAGAAATAAATCATTCTATTATTTTAACTCTTTGTATTTTAAGGGTGTGATTCTGCAGCCAAGCTAGACAGCCCCGCTTTAACTGAAATGAGGAGGCCTCATTTCCCTTTCTTTTTCTCTACACCTTCCTGATCTGGATGAAGTTTACTCTTCATTTTACTGCTACTAAATTAATGTTTCAGTGGAAATTGGCTACTGTAGAAGTTGTAGTAGAACTTGTAGTAGAACTTGTTTGCAGACAGTTACATTGAAGGCCATCAGCAGGAACACATGACAGTTTCAGAGAGAAAACAAAGAAATAGTGCACTGCTAGATTCTCTAAGCTAAATCTTTAGACAGATTTATAACTGATCCAAGTAAGGATTTGCTTTGACAGCATATTCCTCAATGCTTTCACTAACACAAACTGTGAGATTTAAAATTGAACATGCTAAATTTCCAATGTTGTACCGAGTCCAAGTGCATTTAATTAATGCACTAATGAAGTAAAATTAATGAAAACAATGAAGTCATTTGCAAAGACAAATTGAGAAGAATTTTACAAACTGCTCCCATGCTCCTTCATAATGAAATACAAGGTACTTATGGTTCAGATACTTTCACTGATGCTTAGCCTTAAACATGACCATTTTCCTTGAGGCCAACAAGCCTACAGGGACTTAGAATGAGAGTTATGTAAAGGTAAGCCCTCATTGCATAATGAGTTTCAGTGATGCAAACAGCTCACACAGGAAGATTCACTTCAGATAAGAGAAACTAAGAATCCAAAGCCACTTTGCCAATGTGTACCTGACAGCATATATCTTGTAAAAGGCTTAGGGGAGCTTATTCCCCCAGACATAATATTAAAAGATACTCAATATTTTTTGTCAAGGGAACTGTGGAACCAGTTGCTTATCCTGTTGAGGACACAAAGGTATTGCTAGCTACTGAGCTGCTCAGAATGCTTTCTCAATCAATTCTCAGGAGAATACCTTCCTACTAAACAATCTTGCAAACTTTAGCATATGATGGATGAATTCAATTAATACTTGAATAACAGAGCACCACATTTCAGTTCAGAGATACCACTTGTGAGGGAGAGAATGGCCAACATCAACACTTACTGTTCAAAGGACAGTAGCAGTTCAAATTTAGACAGCCATGTTGTTTGAAATTGTGTTGAAATTGAAATTTTATTTTACCATTAAGAAAGCTGAGCTGGCAACCTGGTAAAACAGAGTGATCTGCAGTTCAAAAGCACCTCTACTCCATCTATTTGACATTGTAATTGCATTTGTTCGAGTTCTAAATATAGACCACCATTACAAGCACATAGCTAAGCATAATTTCACAGTGTTTATTTAAAACAGAACAAAACAAACAAACAAACAAACAAAAAAAGTAAAAGCCACATCTGAGGAAGAGGGGAAAGGGAAGACGTCAAAATATCCAGAAGAGTGAGATACTGTTCTCCTCAAAAAGAACAGCGGGGACAATGAGAGGTAGAAAAATTTTCCTTTGCATTAACTATAGAGTGGAACATGAAAATGCTCAGGTACAAAACATCCTTACTTACCAAAGAGAAAAATTATTAGGTGTGTTGAATTTCTAATGAATCCTTCTGGTTAGGTTCAGTTTCTGCTTTGATTCACAGATCAAATTTGATTTCAGCAAATGCTGAACAGATCTCCAAATATGAGTTTATTCCGGTATCATTACTTTTTTCCCCTACAGTTTGCAAACAATCAACTTTGCTCATGCTACTCGGCCCAGGAAAGGAATTTTGAAGGTCAGCTACCATATATTGCATTCTTTCAGCAGTTACCATGCTTGCCAACTTCATTCTTTCAGACACAAAGAATGCAAACTTTCTTTCCAACATGTTTGGTCATCACAATTCATTTTAATAGCATATTTTTAACACTTACACTCCTATCTGAGCACAGTCTTGGGTCTTCATTTTAAAACAATTTAATAAAAATGTACATCATAATTTATCTAGTGACAGAATTATAACTTGACATTTTCAAACAAGAAATCTCATTCTCTCTTGCCTCTATAATCAGATTTTATGCAACATTTTTGCGAGAATCACTTACCACCTGCTTTTATGCTTTCAGCATATTTTCCTAAATTTAACAGCAAAGGTCCTGCTCTTAGCAAAGCATCTAAAATTTTAGTTTTTGAATAGTGAAATAATTTATACTCATTAAGATCTTCAACATGAGCAGAGCATTACCATGCAAAACTCCCAAAGCCTAACATCAAATATAAATAACATGCACATCTACAGCACATTTGTGTTTTCCATTGTAATATTTACCTCAAATTAATTACATGTATTAGTCCAGCCTACTGCATGACAGAATACATTACAAATTTATAAACTTCACTGGGCCATAATTCAAATTCAGCAGTTTTATCTGTACAGACCCTGGCAGCTGCACCAAGGCTGTTTAAGGGCCTATCTATTTTTATTTATTTATTGTGTATGAAATACGTAGGGAAATGCAGAGCTCCAGTTTCACTGAGTGGAATTCATCATTACCTTAATTATTAAAGCCCTGATCACAGAACCTGACTATATTCTGTTATGCCCGTTAGAGAATAAAGAATTCTTGTTCCATATAGCTAAGTAAAAAACAGAGGTCAGGGAGTGAGTGAAAACAATGAGACAATTAGCATCACAAATTAGTTCTGACTAATTAGTCAGCACAATGAGCAATGCGATCAGCCCCACAGCAACCTGTCAAGTAAGTTACTGTACCGTGGCAAAAGGTGAATTATAACGGAAGATTTCTAGAAAGCTAATCAAAAGATTTTAAACATGTAAGTAAAAACATTTTCTAAAGTAGAAAGCCAAAGAATGTCATTTGAAAAAGTAGCTGTGAACATTTGATTCATCAGAAGCACAAACTTCTCAGTAGTGAATGAAGGGAGACTTGTATAGGTGCTGATTATGTACGAAAGGCCTTCAAAGTAAAAGAGGCTGCTCCTCTTTTGCACAACAGGCAAAAATACCAAAAAAAAAAAAAAAAAAAAAAAAAAAATATTAAAAATAATTTTATTACACCTGATGTTTTGCCCCACTTAGGACAACATGTTAACAAACATTTGAATTATATCCAGTGCTAAAGAAGGAATATTGTTCTCTTGGGACCACACTGAAAAAGTGAAAATAGAAATAAATGAAAGTA
>JAOWBP010003659.1:19710480-19750731 GCA_028571105.1 Tragopan temminckii
TGCAGGAAGAAAACACTTATCTGGATTGGTTTTAGTAAGCTCTTACCCAATTTAGCCAGATTAAAAAAGAATTCAAAAGTTGTTACAAATCAGAACTATATTTAAACATGTACTGCTGTTGCTACAGAGGCAGGGTTACCAGCAGCAAATTTATCATTATTATTATTTCTAACTACAAAAAAACTATTAGAGTTGAAAAGCAGTCAAGTTTCAGGCATGCGAATCCTTCTTCAGTGGTCATTGCTGTCATACCGTAACTGAGAGGCTTCTCTACAGACACTTGTCAGACCAAACTGCTCAAAAGTTTGGACTTGGTTTAATTTGTCATAGCCTAGCAAGGATAATTTTTGAACTACTACTTCAAAAAAAATAACATGAAAAGGGACTCCAGAAGTGATCTTATCTCCCAGAATAGATGGGAATTAATTGTTCGGTGCACTAATATGTTTTGGGATCTGGGTTGTTTTAGGACTATGAATTATACAGGAATACAAAATACACCTATGCAGAATAATGTATATACATAAATTCATGAGTCCCGCTGGTTTTAGCAATCATTCAGATCACTCAGACTGACAGTCTGATCAAGACCACAAAAACAAAACACTGAAATACCCTAAAATCTTGTCAAAATCTGAGAGGCTTTTTCAGGTGTTTTACATCAAGGGCTTTTTCTCTGTCAGTATTAGCTGAAGAATAAATGTTCCCATGATGGTAACTTCTGTAATTAAATTTAACAGCTTGTTTAATATAAAACTGGTAATGGAACATTTCATGCACTATTTTCACTTTGTTTCTTGCAAGTTCCTTCTCAAGAAATATAGCTGTACTATCACTTTCAGAAAGTAACCTTTCACTTTCAGCTATCACATAATTAATCTATTTTCCCCCTTAATTTTAGAGCTAGCATTTGAGCATAACGATGTCAACGGGAGAATAAGACATCATATCTGGCTACCCTGGGTCATCCGTCACACGTTGTGCCCATCCTGGTCTATGTTTTACAACACTGCATAGGTCTGAGCAGTGAAAACATTTTATTGACTCTTTATTCACCTAATACAAATCAGATCTTTGTACTGCTCCAAAACCAGCTTCTTTATGTTAATGAGAATGTTACCTATTTCAAAAATGGGTTTCAAAGCTCTTCTCCAGTTCGTATTTCTAATTATTTCTTCCCCTTTTCTGTCTTTCTCACATTACACTATTTCTTCCTATTTTCTTTATTCCAATCACTTACATCATGTACTCTGGGAAGGTTACTATTAGCTGAGGAAGAAAACTTTAACTCTGAATAATGCAGAACTATAGCAACAGAGGACAACCGACCCTCTGCCTCCACTGCACACCAAAGCAGGGGAGCACAGACATGTCCTGACTTCCCTCTCAGCTTAATAATAAAGGAAAAGCGAGCATATAGTGGGGGAGGGCAGGAATACAGTTAGGTAAGATGCTTAGCTACACTAACAATATGTGATTCAGTGTCTGTGTTTACCCCAAGCAAAGCAGTGTACTTCCTTTGACAGGCTTCACAAATCAAAGGAAGGATTTAAAGACACAGGATTAAAGGGAGCAGTTACACATATAGTTTTACAAACGGGATGCAAAAAGCTTCTTCTATTTTACATTTGCCAGCTTCTAACGGGCAGATTTTACATAGTCACCCGAAAAGTCAATCACTTTTCACAATATCTTTGCTCACAGTGTGACGCGAACATCGTGAAACGTTGCAAGGCTCTTGTGCCATCTCCTGGTTACAGTAAGACTTCACATGCAGGAAGCTGCCGCACGAGGGAAGGAGAAAAGTTGGAGAAGTTCAGTCGAGGCAGTGGCTTTCCTGGCGGTGGGAGAAGACCGACAGAATTTGCTTTCCACTTTCCCTGAACATACAGATGTACATGGAGGGCTTTTGCCTCTCTTTTGATTTTAGAATTAAGGCACTTTCCCCCTGCATTAACGCATGTATATAGTGGAAATTCTGCATTCCTGCATAGCATCTCCTGTGCGAGTTCAAGTAATGTACATTCTGCCCACACCTATTCTATTGTTACATATCAGTGGAAAAATAGTAATAAAAACCTTGAAAATCTGTGACTGGGGTGTGATGAAATTAGTAAATTGATGAAAGATGTTCCCTGATTGCAAGTAAACATTTAAATTTTGGTCCAATCCACTTCACAGAAAACACAGAAAGGACTGAAAATCACTTCTGAGTCCCTCTGCATTCTCAAGGACAGGAACAAGAGGATGCGTGCGTACACTCATCACAATTTGATCTGAGCTGTTCTCACACATCCACAGGAAAGGGGATCCTACAGGCGGGCACCCCTATTCCAGTGCTCAACAAGACACTTTCCAATGTAAAAACTGAGACACAATCAACACTGCTTCAAAATTAATACCTCTTGCCTTAAACTTTACAAAGCATGGAGAAAACTAGTTCTCTTCTTTGCTACATAAAACTTCTTACAGCAAAATTTCACACACACTGAGTCCTACTCAACATAGTTCTTTCTAAGTCTAATTCTTTTAATCTGTTTTTAAAAAATACTATTTTAATTGCTATCCTCTAGTCTCTTTTGTTTTGACTGTATGTTTCTTAAATGCAGTGTCTAAATTATAAACTACTCCTGCTGATGTCCACTAGTGCCAAATAGAGCAAAATAATTACCTTCTGTCATATATGGCTCTCTCACAGTACATCTCAGGTCTTCTTGCCTTTTTTTCTTCTTGTTTTCTTCTTCTGGAAAACTGTACAGATGGGTTCATATTCAGTTTGTGATACATTGTGGTCCCAAGAGTTTCTTTTCTGAGTTCCTGCAGTTGTTTTTCATTTCACATTTTCCCCTTAAAATATAGGAGTTAGAGCTTAAATTAAATCATTATCACAATTATTTTGAGTTCTAATCTTATACGCTGCATGGGTATGTTTTCTATTCCATCCTCCATATCATTAGTCAAAATCCCAGACAACTGGATTCAGGCCCTATCCTAGTATGGATAGCTCTACCCCTACTACATCCCCCTCATCTTCACAATTTAACAAGCAGTAGTAATTCCTCTTTGAAATGACTAATTAGTTGTGTTCCCAACTAACAGTACATTCGCCTGGATATTAACAATCTAATACATAACCAGGTCACGTAGGTCTGTTGTAAAGAGGTTTATAGACTTAAAAATACAGTATGCCGGGTTTTTTTCCCACATACTGGGACAGTTATGCTGACAAATGAGACCATTAGGTTTTTCAAAAATTACTTTATGGACAAATGCATGATAGCATTTAAAATTACTCTCTAAGCTTGTAGAGATTTCAAGTAGATTTTTCAGTTTCTCTTCTGGTATCAAAGTTCACCTGCTGACAATGTAATTCCCCAAGCCGTTCTCTTCACCTTGCCTCTCCACTTATTCCTGTCTCCTTTTCCCAATTTTGATTACTATTTTCTTTCCTAGTTCTCCAGGAACTCCCATTCTTCCTAGATCAAAAGTACAATACCACCAAGATTATTTCAGTTTTGCTCCTTATTCACTATTGAACAGATTTAATCAGGTTTTTAATCAAAATTAGCATGATAGACTCCCATTCTCACTCCTAGTTCCTGACTAACTTTGATCACAGCATGCATTGTTGAGAGAGCAGGCTGTGAAACAGCAAACGGCTTTACCACCTTCTGACAGTTATCCATCTCTTCTGGTCAGCAAAGAACTCTATGTAACAAAATTTTTGAAGAATCCACCCTTAGTGTTTTGCTTTATTTTTCTATTGTTGGCAATAGCATTTTGTCTGTCCAGTTTTATTCCTAACCTGCTGTGCTATTCTTTTCTATTTTTCTTGCTAATTCACCCCTTCTTGCTTCTCCTGCTTCTACCTACCTTTTTAAGTACTTTTTTTTTTTTTTTTTCTCTTTCCCCATCACATCATTGATGAGCCATGCAGTCATACTGCTCTGTTGGTCCTCTGTTGCATGAGGGTGGGCTGTTTCTATATTTAAAATATAGCCTGCTTTGGAACAGCCCCCTCTTGTTTTTTCTTCCTTTCTTTTTTTTTTTTGTAAGAAACTTCTATGTGCCTTAGAATCCCTTCCCCATGACCTCATGTACTAAATCCTTGAGCATATTGAAATTTGCTTTTTGAAACCCAGTTGATCAACTGATGTTATCCCGCCTCTTTCACCTCCTTCTTTCCTTTCAATCATGAATTGTTTCTTATTTTTCCTCAGAATAACTTTCTTTTTGACTGCTTTCTACATTCAGATTTTCAACTAGTTGCTCTCTAATAATCACAGTAAAATCTGAAAATGTAACCTGTCTCACATACTTTCTTGTTCATGATTCTCTATAGACCCTATGGCACCTAGCTCTTTTAACTTATACAAAGGACAAGATATGTAGATTTTAGAACAATTATGTGCAATATTAAGTTACCTTTTAGTATATAGTACTTGCAGTATTCTTTCCCCTTGTCTTTCCTTCCTATGCATTCTTATTTCTTCCAATACTTTGTAATGACGTTTTGTCATGCCGTTGACCTTCATGGAGAGCTGTTACTGTGCTGATGTCTGGCGATCTATACACTAATCTCAGGAGTCACCTGTTTTCTTTGGCCTTTATCTTCACACTCCTTGCCCTTTCAGTTCCCTGCATCAAGACACTGAAGGGACATCAAGGCACTTCCTCCTCAGCATAAAGGATTATTTATACTTTCCATTTTCCAAAAAAACAAAACAGTAATTCTACTCTATAAGTAGCTGATGATTCCCACCTACCACACAGAACCTTGCACTTGTCTGTGTAACATACCTTATTTTATTCTGGCTCATTTTTTCAAGTTGTCAGGATGATTTTAATCTTGGTCTTTAGCATGCTTGCAGAGCCCAACAGATTTAATTCATCTTCAAAAAACAGAACATGTTAATGAAGGCACCAAGAAACACCAAGTGCGGGTAGTCCCACAGTATACAACCTTTCGTTTTCACAAGCTACTGTCAATCATTCACTGATTATCCAAACAATGGCGGATTTGCCACTTATAGCAGCTTTATTTCCTAGTCCTGTTTTCCTTGCTTGTTTACAAAAAAAATACAGAATATCCATTACAGAAGTGAATAATTTACTACTGTTTCTGTTTATGATCTTTATGAGATATGAACACAAATGAGCATCCATTTGCAGAGATTTTGAGTATGACACTCATGCTCAACTGTGCCCAGTCAAGCCTTCCAAAGTACACCTTTTTGATAACCATAACTCAAATCACCCAGTACTCCAAGCCTTTCATTTCATTATGACATATTAATTCTACCAGTACAAAACACATTACTACTTCAATATCTATAAAAAAAAAACAGAATATATTTCTGTTCGTTCATTTCATATGTCAAGATCAGGACAACAAGACCAACCCTCACATTAAAATGGAGAATTAAAGAAATAAAGTAATCTTACAGCTAGGACCCAGGGTAGATTTACAAGACAGTTTAGATGATTATCTGCAAATTTCTTACATTTATAATATTTATATTTTTAATTAGTAAATGAAGACAAAAAATAATTTATAGTTGAAGAATATCTGTTAGTAAACCACATCCTAAAGATGAGCACTCCAACAATTAAGTTTGATTTATGGGATTTGAATTTTCAAACTGCATTTCTGAAGCTTTCAGATTCCTTCTCAAATTCAAAATGCATTTTAAAGTAACTACATGTAAAGCATTTTTGAGAAAGATATGCTTAAAAAGAAGGAAAGTAAAAAAGAAAAAAGAAAAACTTTAAACAGAATGCAGCAAGTTTTTCTGTTGTAAGGATGAATATACACTGGATTACTTTTAAGCATCTATGAGAGAGGAAAATCATTTATCTACAGTCTTTCTATCACTGTAGTATCAAGGACTGAAAAAACAACCCATATACCTATCACTGAAGGACTGTTATCTTCCCTCTCTTCAAGCTGCAGTTTATTCATTTGTTGCTTAGAAACAGATTTCTTAACATTTTAGTCATTTGCAAATCACTTACCGAGAAGTTATGTGTCTGAGTAACACTTATGAAACAAATCCAACAGAGAAAGAATATAGAAAACCATAAAAGCAAAGTTTAGAACCGATTGAAAATTTTTCAAGGAAAGAAATTTGCCAGAATCATGAATCAATGGTGATTCATGAAATATTTTCCAGTTTCTTGATCTGGACTTCTATAGAACACTTCCTGGTAATCAACAGAATCCATCCACATTTCCTGGCAGGCTTCTGGAAGTGTTGGAACTGTGGATCCTGGAAATCTGCTTTCAAATGCAGCTAGTGTAACTAGGATACAGTTTCCAGCACTCTTGCAGGAGTTCTGAAAAACCCAAAGATCCTGGGAAAAGAGACCTGCAAAGGTGCAAAGAAAGGGCACCAATGCACAGGAATGAGCACAAGGAACTAGAAAGGCTCCAATGGAAAATATTTCATTGAAGAAACTCCACAGGTCATTGTCTGAAAAACAAATGCCACAAAACCAAGGTAGTGAGGGATATGTAAGAAAAAGGAACTAGGACAGCTGGTAGTAATTCTGTCTGATAGAACAAGCTCAATTTTTCCAAGCATTGCATTTTGGCGTTGGAATGGAAGTGTGGTGACAGACTGCATATCCCCTTATTTATGCAATACAGTTACTGATGCCAATGTTTTCTGCCAACTAGATACAACAGAACTTGCTGCTTTCACATGTTATGCCCTGTGTTCTCTTCTAAAGGAACATTCCTCTCAGAGACAGAAAATCCTGCTGCACGTTAGTCATAAATAAGCAGTACCGTTAGATGCTAGGCATAACTTTATTGAGAAATCTGTCACATAATATAAGATGTGCATACATCTGTGTTTATGGACAAAATAAGACTGGTTTCCTTGCAAAAGTGATTCCCCCCGCCCTCCCCCCCAGTAAACATTTACACTTGTTGTAGTTGTAGGGTGGTGTCTAAATACAAAAACTTAAATACTTGTTTGGTGAAAACACCCCAAGGTAGTACCATACCTCAATACTACGCATTTATAGCAACATTAAGTATGATACACTGAAGCATTATGCAGAAGATACAAAATGACTTTTAAGTTCTTGTATAGCACCAGTTATTGTCACAGAATAAAAATAATATTTTCTAGGTGTAGTAGTTGCTTTAGATCTTGATAAAAATGGTGAGACATTAAGACCTAATTAGCGTGGGTGCAAAATATAAATGCTAAGTAAATCCACAAAAACAATTTCAACAGCTTGACTGGCAACTATATAAAATATATTTATTAAGATAATGTGAACAACTTTGTGGAGTTCTTTGCATTAGTAAAGCTTATGCCACTTCAAATTGCTCTGTCTTTCAAAGGCAAGACATGGCTTTAAGTAAATGTTAAATTTTTGGTGGAGAACTTATTTCTGAAGATAAATGTTAAATATTTGATGGAGAACTTATTTCTGATAACATAAGGTTATTGTCACATTCTTAAATCACTGTATTATTTAAATACAGGAGGTAATGATTAAATGTTTTTACATTTGGCAATTTTTAGAGAAATATTTTTTAAATTTATTAAAATAGAAACATATTTTTCTTCCTCAAGCATATGTAGGAACACTACAATTAATGGCATGTTAAACATACATATGATAAGTAACAAAAGAAATCATCTTAAAAGCAGAACAAATGCAAGAAAATCCAGTCAAAGGCTGAGTTTTCCAGTGTCTAAATCAGAAGAGCACAAGTGTCAGTCTAGAGATAATATATTAGCATAAAAAATAACAAGTATTTAATGGAAAGAACAGACATACCTTGTGTTCAGTTAAGAAAGATGAGAAGTAGAAGGCCTGTGATGGTATGTATTGCCATCATTGACATGAGAAAAGGAGAATCTTTTCTCTTAAAACATTGAAAAAACTACAATTTATCATGTATACATGCATTTCTGTCAACTACAATACCACAATCTGCAAAATATTACAGATGGGCACATTCCCATCTTTCTCCATCATTAAAACACGCCAAGGCAATTAGTTCACATCTGCTTTTCCCAAAATTTAACTTTCCTTCATTTTAAAATACATTTCCAGCAAATCACTTTCAGGACAGAGCTCCTTTTATCTGTTTCTTGCCCATTCCTACTTCTTTTCCAATACTACTATTGTTTCCTCTGGTAGAATTATTTGTAATCTTAATTAAGTTGTAGGTTTAAGGTCTTGACCTTGCATGAACCTGGGTAGCTCAACAAACTTTCTAGCTAAAGCACCACTTTTCACTGCTGTTTAGATATCTGTAAGCATAAGCTCTATAAATAGGTTAGCACCAAAGATTTACAAGATGCATATCCAAAGTTAATACAGTAATATTCTATTTAATGCTGCTGGAACACTGCAATTTACAGGAGCAACCTCAGGAGCAAAAGGTGTGCCCACATACATACATACACAATTGGCAAAGTGATTTTTGTACCAAACACAGAATAAGAGTAACTCACGTTTACTCTCTTCACAACACCATGGAGGCAGCAGCAAAGCAACAAAGTGATAATTTTTAGATTCATGTGGAAACATTACTGTGTACTTTCATGTGGAAACAGATTAGTTCAATGACAGTAAAGTCAAAAGAAAAAAAATTACAACATGGTATTCCTTTCCTTTTATAGTATGCTCGAATGAAAAGATAGCCAATTATTATGTCAAACACGGTTTTATAATACTCAACATAAAAGTAAAAACCACCAACAGTCAACAGATAGTAGAGGCGTCCCTGAATTATATGCACATGGTGACAGGATACAAATGTACTTTGTTTATATAAAAATATATTAAACATTTAATGAAACAGTCTGAACAATTCTTGGCCAATTTTGCAACAGAAGCTGCAAGTATAACTTGCTTCCACAGTACTTTGCAGATATTTTGCCTGCAGGCTAATTATTTTTTTATGTAAAAGGACAGTGACAGAATTAGTCTCTCTTTACTTTTACCTTTACCCACTTGCCAAGGAATCATACTTCATTAGAATCATAGAATTAGTCAGCTTTTTTACTATTCCACACTAAGTAATACACCCATTTCAAACTGAGACAATATTTTAAGTCACTTCACTTAAGCATTTGCTTGAGAATTAGTTCAGGAAGTAAAGTCAATTTAATCCTGTTTTATACTCTATACTTGGAATAGAACAGATTAAATAATTACTGAAATGTTGCCTTCATTCTGCGCAGCGTGTCCTGGATTTTCCGAGAATGTTTTTCTGCTGGTATATGATGGAAGTTGGCACAGTTGTCAGCTGCCAAAGCAGAAATGTCTGCATCCTTAAAACGAGTTATTCTTTGTCTGAGGTAAGATTGCAGCTTGTAATCCGGTGTAAATGTATAAGGATTCTCTTGAAAAGCATGAACTTGGCTCACAACTTTTGCAATATTTCTTGAAAGAAAATATGATATTAAAAAAAAATGAGTTTCTTTTGTGGTTGACAGAAGAAGAAAAGTTTAAAGAAAATACAAAGGGATTGAACATTTACTTCTACAGTATCTGTCCACTTCGTTTGATGTCAAAATGACTGAAATGATTTAATTTGTTAGATTGGAAATGCGTTAGCTCTCATTATCTCATTAGATAATATTCTATCCTAGATACAGCTATAATAATTACCTAAGTTTAGTCCACTTGTGAGCTCCATTTGTCATTGTGAATCCTCCCGTTTCAAGTTGTTGGACATGCATAGCTAAAACACGAGCTGATGGAATTGTTGGAAGTGTTTTGTATCTTTCTCCTTCCATCAAACACAAGCTGTCACTTTTTAGAAAGACCTATTGAGAAGATGTATACAGATAAGTAATGTATTACATTTAAGGCTAGTCTTTATAAGAAGTTCTCCATTTCAAGTGCTGAGCACTACATATCAATTTTTTCATAAATCCTAGTTTACAGCCAAAATTGCATTTTAGAACTTTTCAGTACAGATTACATCCAGAAAACTCCTGTAGAATTCTTCAGGAAAAACTATCCAATTTCACAGTTTGCTTTGAAAAGACTTTCTTGATTCTTAATCACATGGGTTACATTTTGAGAAAAATTGAAGTGAAAATGTAAACCTAGACCAAGACACAACAGTCCTATAATAAATTAAAATCTCCTTTGTAATTCAAAATTCTAATTTTGGCTTTCATCCTACAGAGGTACTCCTGTAGTTAGAACTTGAGTCTCCCTCAATCCCAAATAAATATTTTATGTTAAAGAGTTTATACTATACCTCAACAGCCTTGAGTTCTTCCATTATTTCAGCTACTTTTGCAGGTAAAATTTTCCAGGCCTTATATAAAAGAAAACACATTTTTGTTTCCCATATTAATGCCCATATTTGAACAAGATTATTTTAGGCAAAATAGTTACAACAGAGAGTCCCAAACTTACTGGTAACTGTCGTACAATAAGATTTTCCAAGCCTGCTAGGATTTGCATCGCAGTAGCAAAATTTCTTTGTTCATAGCAGGACTTTGCTATGAGAAGAAATTTTGATAACAAGCTCACCTGCAGCTGGAAAAGAATAATTAAGATATACCATTTTTTTTTCAGCTCATGTGCATTTACAAGCTATTAAATTCAGTAATTTGCAAGGAATATGCTTTAATGGTATATTGTCTGAGCTTGGAATTGGAAATATGATTCCATGGAACGAAGTATCCCTGCAAGTCTTGGAAGGTGCTAAGCCCAAGGTTTATTGCTGGTAATTTCTCAATTCCATTGCTCTTACAAGGCTGAAACATCACTAAAATTAAACTCCAGGGGGAAAATGAAGACTAACATAATACTTCCAATTGAAATATAATTACATACAGTGCCTGATACTGGTCATATATATTTAAAAGCTGTCAAAACACACCGACTTCATAGGACCAACCAGTACCAAATAATCTGTTAGAAAAATATATTTAGAATACATTCTGCTAGGATTTAAAACATTTGTTTAAAATTTTCTATCTCATACATGGTTTGAGAAAAATTAAAAATAGGGAAGCCTGATAAAAACCCAACAAATAATCCAAAAGAAACAGCGACAACGGAATTGAGAGGCTTAGTGTATGACCTCTGAGAGATAAAATAAATAAATGTGAGCAGATGCAGACTCAGGTTTTTCACAGTGGTTAGAAAGAAATCAACTGGTAACTGCCTAGTACAAATAGAGACACACATTTACTAAGATATTATTCAGTTTGGAAGCGAAAACACTAATCAAGTTTAATGAATGACTTTCTATTAACTATCAAGAAGGTACACAAGCAGTATACACAATTCTGAGATTTCAGTTAATCATAGTATTCAACTACTGTTTGGTTTTGACAAAAATAGTAGCTGCCCAGACAGAAACCTAATTACATATTTCAGAAATGTACCGTATCATATAAATCTACAAAATGACTGAAAGAAAGAAAAGTAAATGAAAAGACAACAGAGGTAGTCTCTTTCAGAAACTCTTATCAGAATTGTTGACTGTAGTAACTGTAGTAACTCCACCACTGTTTTGGTCTTTTCTTTCACTGATGTCTTTGTTAAAATCTTTCATCTCTTCTCCTCGGCCAACCCCCTTCTCACTTTCTATCAGGTTTTAAAACCTACAAAGCATCCAAAACATCAAACAGATGCTCCTAATGACAACAAATAAAGTTGATAACTGCCGATTCATAGGCACATTTCAAAAGAGTTCTTGCAGACTCTCTATGTAGAGAGTCATACATTAAACATTAATATATATGTATACACATTAACATATAAATATTTCATAATAACACAACAAAAGAACGACAAACCTTAGATGTATGACATGTTACAATTTCGGCAGCAACCCAGGTGCTGACACTGTCTGCATGTCTTAGTAATTGTATAAGGTACTGGTCTTGTATACACTTTGATAGAAACAGATTACAGACTTTAAAGGAAACTTCCTCAGTAGAAACAGCTCTATAAAAAGGTAGAAGAAAAGACAAAGATAAGTCATTCTGACTTTGGGTTTTCAAGGAAAATTAAGGAATGGTACCAATTCTAATCATTTACAATAATTTTGCAGTGCTTGTAGCTTTGACTTTATAATATTTTACAAAGTACATACGGAGCTATGTTACTTTCTCTTGTAATTACAAGATAATCATATATGATTACCCAAAAACTACACGCAGTAGACATTTCTGCATATAAAGACATCATCATTATCATTATCAAATAAAACAAACTGTTCAGGCAGAAATGCAACTAATGAAACAACAGCCAGTAATTTCAGCTTATCTAAAAGCAGCTACCATTAAAGAAATTGAACCTGATACATTGTGGCTTCACACTGTTTCCCCATGTCTGAAACCCAAATCAGTATAAACCAGCTGATTTAAGCTTTGCCCTTCAACAATCTATAAAAAAGGATCCCTTGACAGAAAAGTCTACTACAGGCAATGTTTATAACAAGCACTAATTAGAAACCAGCTGAATCCACTGAGTATGTGAGAACTAGAGCATAAATCTAATATAATTGACTCCATGTGGCCAGATGAAAACATTAACTACCATTTAGCAAATCACGTTAAATAGGTTGGTAACCATTCTACATTTGAACTACTAAAGGAAAATTCTTTTGTACCTGTGAAGACTGATACTTCATCTGTCTTACAGTACAAAATGAATGTTGCACAGAGAGGTTGTGGAGTCTCCATCCACATTCAGAACCCTACTGCACACTAACCTCAGGCTCTAGCCACTTTTACTCCAAGAAGCTGGGCTGAACTACTCTTCCTGGGAGTTCTTTTTCAACCCCCAGCTATTCCAGCTATTCCATGATTACAATGATCATTTCTGTGCACACAGACACATGCACACATATTATCAAGCAGACTGTTTCAGTAATGCTGAAATTTCTTCCCTCAAAATAAAAAATGCCTGAAGTGACCACCACAGCATAAGTCTTCAGAAATAATCTGGTGTAACCCATTTTAGATTTTAAAGAAATCATCTTGAATACGTGCATAGGTACACATATATACACAAACTCTCCCAAATTTCAGAAACTTATGTAGCCAGAACATCTATTTGGTCAAAAGAAAATATGAAATATTTTAAATATTTCTCTCTTCCTGGATATATTAAAGGTGTAACAATAAGTTATTATACATGAGTAAAATAGAGGAACAATTAAAATAAGAAACTTACTTCTGTACAGCAACACATTTATCTTTAACACCAAGTGCTCTTGAATTCAGAAAGTGTACTGGATGACATTTTTGAAATAATTCCTAAACAGAAAGAACAAGATGTATCTGTTTTCAGATCCAGCAATTCTTTTAAAATGCTAGAGGATGAAAATGGCAGATTTCTTTTTTCATTCTTCTTTGTCCTCTCTTCAGCAAATTTATCAGATGGATCACTGCCTAAGAATAGTATTAGCCCATTCTACACTTTACTGTAGAGCTTTCAAGAGAAAAATGAAGTATTTTATCCAAAGAATAATGAAACAGTGGAAGCCTACTAAGCTTGAAATGAGGTAGAAAATGGTAGAGAAAGGAGGCTGAGTATATATCAAGAAGATAGATAAAATCTGTACTTCCAAGTAAGCCTAGTCCTTTGTACCTGTTGCAGTAATGTCAGCTGACAACAAAGCTGTTGCGCACTGTATTCTGTTAAAAGATATGGTCCCACTTCATCTGCTTTAGCAAAGGAGACTGGGAATTCTTCTGTAAAACTGCTATAGCATGGCTTTGGCAAAACCGATGAAATAGTGTACAGTCGCTCTCTCTGATAATGTGCAATTGGTCCCATACCTTTGGAAAGTTTCCAGTTAAAGTTCTGTAGAAAAAAATACATAAAGCTACAACTTCTCTAAAGCCAACATAGGTCTCCCCTCGATTTAATCATCTAAATGTTTTGTTAGAGAATTACCTTTGTGGAGGCAAAACTCTTCAGTTCATCTTCAAGGCTAGACCTGAATTGGTTTATTCATATTTCTATTTTAAGCAAGTATAATACGCACAATCAATGAGTCTGAGCAGGAGGCTGCTAGACCTCAATTAACAATCGGTATTTTAAAATCTTCTATGTATTCAAGCTCACTGCGATATAATGGCATATATTCCCAAATTTTATACATTATATTAAACTTCTCAGGTCTCAGTATTTCTTGTACTTTTTCTTTCATATCAAACAGTGCTTCCCAAATGAATACTCATTTTTTTCATTCTTTTCCCTTCTTTCAGCTTTCGGTATCATTATGATGCAGTAACAATAAAATAAATCCATATTTTCCCTGTTTGTCTTGCCTTTCATTGACAGAATCCCCAATATAATCCATGGAATTCTGCAACTTTATCAAGAATGTGATTCTAAATTCAACTTGAACACTATTTATACACTTAACTTTCACGCATCATTCTGGTCACTCCGCAAAAAGATCTTTTTTCAGTGGAAGTCTGGAGTATATTCCAGCTTCTGAGGTTCCTTTCAGAAGCAGACTACATAAACCAGTTAAGAGAGCTCAGATCAGTTTTCGCTACAAGCTTGGGAGTTCTAGAAGGAAATTCCTCATCCTCCAAGACTTCTTTCCTGTATTTATAGTCTTACACATATATTTAACTCAATAGGTATTAATGTTTGACAAGTAGGAAAAAAAAGGTTTCTATGTATCTATGAGTCACATGCTAGTATCAAGAACAAAGAGTTTCAACTCCTCTCAAAATTTGGATGATCTGATCTATTATCACTGAAACAGTTGTTAAGAGTGTGTTTAAGACTTAAAATGAAACCCATCCTTCTATAACTATTTGGGCTTCAAAATAAAATTTATTTCAAAATAAAACTGAAAATGGAAGTATACAAATATTACTAACACAGGATGTAGACCCTGAGCTGGATATTCTATATTTTTAGTCAGAAAACAGTATACGGAAGCATCTTCCGTACAGTGCAGTCTAAAGACAGGACATACCTTTCTGAACATATCTTCTGAGAGCTTTTTACATATGGAGTGTAATGTTTTTCTGTCCTCCTCCTCTTCTTCACCTTTCTCCACACTGGAGCGCTGCTGAGAACTGCCACTTTTCCTAGCAGAAGCATCCTCAAGCAATGACAACAAGTGCTCACCATACCCATTTAATGGAGCAACCTGTAAACGCAAAACAAATTAATAGAATATTGAACACAATTTCTGATAAATTATAAGACAAAAAATACTTATAGGATTCAGGTCTGCACAAAACCAGCTACATGGCTGTCAAAAACAGTATTGTCTTTTTTGTACTTCAATTGTAATAAGGACAGATTTTTTTTTTTTTGTAACAACAACCTTACATACACCATATTTTTATTTTCCTTCTTTGAAGCTTCCATTGAAGTTTCTGCTTTACCTTGGAAGCAATAAATTCTTTTAGGGTACATAAAAGGTTTGCATTTGTTGCAAAGTCTACATTGTAGCAGTCTTCAATCCAAGCCTGCAGGATGTAGAAACTGCGGTTACATATTTTGGTAAGTGATGAGGAGGGATCCAGGCTTGCACTAGTGAGAAGAAAAAAAAAATTATTGCATCAGTATTAATACCCAATTCCAATTTAAAAATAAATGCTGGAAAGTCTGTATGTGATGTAGTATTGATAGTACTATCTTATTCTTATGCTTCATGTTTCCAGAATTCATGACCCTATAGAAACAAAGTTGGCATTGTACTTAGAACTCAGTACTGAACAACTGGGAAAAGCATGACTTAGAATTCAGAAGATTAAAGAAGATAGCTTATTGCCAAATATAGCACTTGCTCCAATTTCACTCTCACATGCCAAGAGAATCTTACAAAAACAAACATCAAAAACAGAATTAAATTAAGTAGTTATTTTCAGAAACAGCTATTTACCATTGGGGGGGAGAGGGGGAGTGAAGGGGGGAAATCAATTGTGCTTTGATAATATTTTTCATAGGAAACTACTGTACCTGGATAAAGTGCTGCTAATTCGATCAAGAATAAACTGCAAAAATTCCTCCTGTGTGCAGAAATAGCGAAATGTGTAGAGAAACTGCTGCACATAGCCTTCTAAAAATGCATTTCTGTGAAGCACAAGGAAAGTTTCAGATAAGCAAGAACACGATTTCTTCTCATGTAAAGCAATGGCAAAAATCTTCAAAATGTCAATAGTAGAGATTTAAGTCTCTCAAGCTCTACAGAAATTCTTGATTTGTTTACGTTTTCTTTTTATACATCGATATTTTAATTGTCCACAGTAATATTATAATTTGTTTTTAAAAGAAACTTCTCTATTTTGAATCTTGTGGAGAACTTTTGACATTCTTATTGTAATCAAAAGTTGCATTCTACAGAAGAGCACATTTAATGCCATTGTTTCTATAATCTCAGTTGATGTCATTTTAAAAATTCTACTATAAGAACATAAAAGGTATATATTTTAAACAAGAAAATATTTCCTGATGGAGACTCATTTGGTACTCCATACTACTATTACTGGGGTACCTTAGCAGGACACCGTTCTCACCTCAGTTGAGGGTTAAAGGATGTATTTTTCCTAACCTAGGCCCTGAGACAAGGTTCAATCTATATCAGTCCCAAGGATGGTAAAGCAGAACCTGTACATTTTCACATCTAGACCATATTAGTAAGAATGTTCAAATTATATGTTTTGAAGAATTATTACACTGCTGGCAATAACAAAGCCATGTTTCCATGGCAACTGTTAGAGCTAAACTTCAAATAAGTAAAAGATAAATAAAGATTGAAGTTATTAATTCTCAATTTAGTATCAATTGTTTCAGTTTTAAACAAACTCAAAGTTAGCAGTTTGGCTTATTTCCTATAAGATTGTCTTTTGACATTTCTATGCCCATTTCTGCAAATAAACATGCACAGAAATAACATTGAACTAGATAAAAGAAAGGATAATTTTTGTAGTGCTGAGTAACCAAGATTTATCACATACACTGATTTTTTTTTTTTTTAAATAAATATTCTTATTCCCCCTCTCAATTAAGGATGCAATTGCAAAGCATGCTATACCTAGAATATAAATAAGCCATTAAACCAAGTGGTGTCCCAGCCTGCAAAACTTTTATTCCATTTTGATTACTGCACTTGTGTTTCTCTGTGTTACAGTATATAAGCACTGATGACTCATCTGTAGGAGTCACATCCATGGTGTCAGTTCTCCTGAAGTGAATGATGGTAGGAAGTACACTGGATTCCACACCCCATTGTTCTGCATACATTATCTGCTCAGAGAGGCAAAGACATATAAAAATAAAACACAAGAAAATAGATGCTTTTTGCATTGTATGCATAAATGCAAAATACACTCTGTTCAATCAAAAGCCAAATAACATATATATTTTTTTAACAATACCAGTATCAACTACCTTTAATTTAATCATTCTCTCGTGGTTAATTTGGCACTTTGGCACAAACCACTTCACAGCTCATACTCATGACTTAAATGGCCAAGGACACTGATGCAGTGTCCTTGAATTGAAATTACATTGAAATTACAAATAAAGCCAAAGCAAAATAAAGTCAGACTTGCCTGCACATACTTCTTCACCAATTCAAGAAACTGCACCCTTGATTTCATCTCTTGTAGCTGTCCTCTCAACTTGGGCAACATAGATTTAGTTTCAGGACCTTTGGATCGAAAGCACACAAAGCATAAAAATATCAATTATTCTGATATGCAGGGAAAAATCCTTAAATGACATACTAGACACCTGACAAAGCCAAGTGCAAGGTGTTGCAAATGGGTTGGTGCAATCCCAGATAAGTATACAGACAGGGAGAAGAGCTCATTGAGAACTACCCTACAAGAAGGACTAAGCCCTGAAGGACAAGCCATTCTATAATTTTATTACTGGCAAGTTACTGTAATCTTACCTTTGTTTCTTCTTTCTTTCTGCAATAGTTTTTGGTAAAACTTTATGGTCTTTCTGTAATTTTTAGTCTCCATCATTAGCAATTGTTCTAATTCCTATTTAAAGAGAGAAAGGAATCTGATCATAAAGGAAAATACAAAGTTCTGGTAGGAAACTGAAGTTTTAGTGGAGCTTTGTTGGAAAAAATGAGACAAATAGACAAGAGTATATTAGTCAAGAAAAAATGCCTTCCACACCTGTGCTTACAGGAAAATTACAGAAAACATCATCTGTTCCCAGAAAAGCATTACATCACAGTTCTATATGTTATGAACTATAGCTGGTCTGTGTGTGATGAGACAGCATTTAAATTTGTCTGAATCCACTTATATAAATATGCCTTATGATTGCACTTATCTGGTTATTTTCAAGAGCATTTTAAAAAAAAACCTGACACTCAGGAGCCATCCAGAACTCAAAGCAGTGAGCTCTAAAATCAGTGTACACCCCAGGAATGCTCTGTTAAGCAGGGGACCTGGATTTGCAGTGAGAACTGAATGTCTAACTGAAAGCAATCATTTCCAGATCAGTATGGTTGCATTATATTATGCAATCAAGTCAGAGGGCAGTCAGGAGTGCTACTCTATAAATAAAGGACACATCAATTTTGAAGTTCAGTTTACATATTTTGTATTTATGTGCTTTATATAATTAAGAAAAATGGAAAGCTGAAATGTCTACTGAGTTATATAATTTAAGCAGTAAAGTATATCCTCCTTATCACAACGTATCGAGTTTAATGTAAACATCTATTTGTTTGCATATCAAAGATTTCATTATTTTACCAATCAATGAAAATGGGCCATCCATGTTGGGTTCAGCTTCTGATTTGTTATGAAACAACTAACACTACGCATGTCGTGGTTTTTAAACGTGGTGGCTTTTGCACTTGGGTCCTAAGCTAACTATCAGTGACCCAGTTACATGAAACAGCATTTCAAATGGAATAAGTTCACTGTGCAGAAGACAGAACTCCCACAAGCAGAGTGATCAGAAAACACATAGCTCAGAGCTAACATTTCAAACAACAGATTGGTAAATAGGTTAGCCTTAATGGGATGGACTTACTAGAAATTAATTTGAGTTTGAGAAAAATCTGTCACTGTTTTTCACAAAAGCTCAAAAGGTTTAACAGCACAGTTCATTAGCAGCAAGTCACAAAAAGCCCTGTGGATTTTTAAAAGAACTACCATTTACATAGTCACCATATAGAGAATAGTGAAAGCACAGAAAAGCTGTTATGAAGATTCTGATCTAGAAACAGCCTGCTTTTATTTAAAGATCTGTTTTTATTTCAACAGTTTAAGTGAAAACAGGAAGCTGATTAAAAGAGCATAATCACATACACACACACAAAAGAAATCAGAAAGAGTGGCTATTTTCTAATGTTTGGAATCTGATGGCTATTTGAGGAAGTGACTTGTCCCTTAAATTACTTAAATTAAATTACTTAGGTGAGTTGCAGTGAAGTCAGTAGTCACGTTATAAGTCTAGAATAGAAACATTTTTGATTAAGCCATACATTCAGTTGTTATTTGATAAAGTTCTGCATCCTCTGAAGTGCATTTAACTTCATGGGATGCTTTTCTATAGAGTGTTGTTTAGTCTAGGGAACAAAGTAATCATAGAGTGGTTTTGTTTAAATGGGAAACTTGTAATTTTCAAACTGTTCTGAAGCTTGAGTTTTTACATGCTGAAGAGTTGTTCCCTGAAAGTATGCAGAATATTGGCAGAAGGGAAAGGAAAAGAGAAAAGGAATGAGAGAGGGAAAGCTGCAGGCAGAATATGAAAAACCTTTGCTAGAAACCTTATAGTCACAGGTTGGATGCAGAGAAGTTTGGTGGAGACTGACAGGTAACTTCTGAGATCTAGAGGAAAAACCATGCGGGCAAAGAAGAAAAGGGCAAAGGCTAAAGGAGAAGGCTTGGGGCTGCAGAGAATTGAAAGCAAGCTTATCAGAGTACAGAAAAAAAAAACCAAAACTTATTGTGATAGCAGACTGGGATATTCCTCTGGAGAAACAGCTGCTCTCATAGCTGACTTCTGTTCTTGCTGTGCTGCAAGGACTTGAATTGGTTTGCCTGGATGTGTTCTGCATGAGGGAGAGCTAAATCAGCAGCTCCTGGACCAGAGGTGATGGGAGGCAGGTGATATGCAGTAGCTTGTGGAAGGAGCAATATAGATGTGGGGAGGATGCAAAAAAGTAGGAAGAAAGACTGCAAGTTTCAAGAGAAAACTAAGCAAGCCTCAAGCTATTTATGTGATTTTGAATAAAAGTCAAACTTTTCAAAATGCAGATGTACCTTTGCTGAGCTTTAGAACTGCAAAGAACTATGTTTAAAACCTACAGAGTAAAGCATTATTTGTTTTCATAACATCTGAGAGTGTCATCTTTGACCCATAAATATCTTGCATTTTGTGCTGCTGCTGCAGGTTTAAATATGGGAGGATAGGCTTGAGATGGAGCAGTCTACCTTGCAAGGCAGGCAGAACTTTCCTCCAGCTACTCAAACCACCTTCCTGCTCAAACTATTCACTTACCAGCCTTGCTTTAGTCCCTGTAATCCTCCTGGCCTGAAGAGTGGATATGTGTTTCCTCTGCTAGATTTTACAAATTAAAATTAGCTACTAAAATAATTATTTTTTGAGCTTCAACTCTGGCAGAAGACTCCTTGTGTTTTCACATTGAGTCTATTCTATTTTTTCAGTATTTTGGATCAGATAGTGCATTATTCTCACTAGTATTTATGAATTGTTAAAGATGCCATTTGTTTTCTAAATAAAAACTTGAAACACCCATGACTGATGGAGTTTGGAAAAATAGAACAGTTTTATGAAGGTTTTCTTTTCTCACGTTAAGTGCTTAAGGCTTAAATTTTGGTGCAATTGGAGCATTATGATTTAGCATTTTTATTTTAAATATTTTGGGCTTCACAGAATGCTAGTGTTATAGTAATGTCAGCAGAGAGATTGAAGCTGTTGATGTAGGATAGTAAAAGAAAAAAAATAGATGTGCAAGAAGTAGCTGACTACTGTTCAACTACTGTTAAATTTGCCATAACAAGGTATTTAAAAAGCATTTTTAACAAAAGATTATATGATGGAAAACTTAATATTATTAAAAATATCACATTTTACTCTTATGTAAAATTTAAAGACCGCTTACGTAAATACAGCAGAGTCAATATTTAAGAGAAAAAAGGGCATTTAATCTCACTAAAATACAACACATTCTGTCATACTTTCAACCAGTAAGGAAAGAGATATCTTAATGGTTTTAAATCAACGTACTCACCACTTTTTTAGCATCTATACTTTGTGATTCATTTGATTTCTGCTTTCCAAGGTTTTTCATATAACTATGAACTTCTGAATCAAAACATTCAGCTCCATAAAATGCACTGCTCCAACCAGGACTACAGCCATGAAAATCAGGTGGGTTGGGAGGCACAAGGTAGCTGTTTTCAGCTGTCTTTATTACAGCCTCTTCCTCGGGCTCTGCATTTTCTTCTGCAAAGTCTGGACCAATGTGATAACCATTGGTTTGTAAACACTGTCCATCTTTTTCTATAGGTATAGTATTCTGCAGCCTTGACTCTTTTTTGAAATTATCTGAGGGTGTCTCATTAAAATTCATTTCAGCTAACGATGTATTTATCATAAGCTCATCCTTCATGTCAAAGGTAGCTTCTCCTTCTCCTTTAGGGGGAGGTTGGAAAGAAAAAATAATAGTCATGTTATAATGTATCCTTTGTTGAACTTAAACACTACACTTAGAAAATGCAATTAAGAGATTACTTATGTCCTCTAACTGTACAACATTCTTCTTTGGGCTTTGTGCTTGCTTTTTCTCAACTACACATTGTAAAATACTGAAGGTTAAAGACATTTCAGAACAATCAAGCTTTGGTCAGTAAATTTCTGAAAATAAGAAAATTCATTCTGCATATGTAAAACAAGCATTTAAACAAAGCATAGCATAGGACTTCCTAAACAAAAAAATACCAGACCTGTGCACATATCAATAAAAAGCTTAGCTCTTGAGTTCTTTTCCATATATAGGTCTCAAAGCTTTTATTCTATGCAGAGAGGGCAAGAGTATTTGACATAGCCAGTGGGAACACATGTTAAGCTTTCTACTCCTACAGGACTCATTTCCCTGAGCTACGATGGGATTTCTCTGCAGTTATAACAGCTACTATCAACCTCAAGGGACTGTGGTGACAGTCAAAAGTTGGCGTGATGCTGACAGGCATTTTTATGTCTGCCACAAGTCTCCCTTTTCACTTGAGAAATCCTCTAGGGCTTCGATATGCCAGCTTTGGAGTCAAATGGACTTGAATTACTGGTGCGAAGTAGTCACATACCCCATGGGAAAGTCTGGTTGTACATTTGCCATCATTCTGAGCCAAAGTAGAAAATCATAACTTAGCATGGCAGCAGCCAAGAGCAAGCTTTCAAACATAAACTTTGCCATAGAAGTTAAGCGACAGCAAGGGGGATAAGCCGATCTCAAAAGAATACCCATTCTAAATTTATTCAAAACAGAAAAGTGAGCAAATTTAAAAACAGATTGAATAATATGTGCTTTATATAAGAATTATTGCAAACATGCTGGAAAGGAGACTAGGGACTACTGAAATACACAAGGTTTCATAACATAATTTTACAGAAATTTGTAAGCAAGTCTGTGACTTTTTTTTTTCTTTTTTTCCAAACAGAAGCTATTGAGACACTCAGAAAGGTTTTTCTTACTATGTGTAGTTATGTATACACATACTACTACCTTCATTTCTCTTTGTACTTTAAATATGAAACTAAGATATATTACAGAGTAAGGTAATTAATAAGGTATATTGCATAAAACTAAAGAAGTCCAAATATCAATATTGTACAACTACTAAGAGCCTTGTAAAGTACTGGATGTTGCCCCTGTCATCATCTTTCAGTTTGAGATAGATAACCTTAAAAGAAGTACAAAGAGGTGCTGTTAGGATTAACAAGGAAAAAGAAAATCCGTTCTGATATTATCATAGAAATTACTGACTGTTCTCGTTAGCAAAACAAAGACCAAGAACAATTCTTTAATTATGATGTGTTTTTATTCTTCTCTAAGAACTGCTCTGCTGTTTCTTTAGCATATGCTGGCTATCATAAAAATATTAAAGACTTATACAATAGTAATCAAATACAAGATGCCCATGAATATATCAGGTTTTAATAATGGGTTTCTAATTCAGTTACTGAAAGAAGGAATGTTTTCTAAACCTTCAATCACAAAGTATGATAGGAAAAAAGGCAAAGTCCTTCAAAGTTCTTCAAGTAAAGAATCCACGAATATAACTTCAACAACTGCCCTGAAACTTACAAGGCATCGATAATGTTCAGATTCATTGATAATGTTTTTAAGTGTTAAGGTGAGTGTTCTTCTGAAGACTGAAAACATCAATCTCTCTATTGATAGATTCCCTGCGCAAAGAGACAAATTCCCTTCTCACCCTCTGTGTGATCACTGCTTGCCAAAAAGCTGTCAGATTTCTTCAGATCTTGAAATACACCACCACACTTTGAGTCATCTGTCTCAGTTATGCTGAAAATACATGAGGATTGGGGAAATATAATGTTTCATATCCTTAAGGCAAAAAAGGTGGCAATTAAAAGCTGCTTTCAATGTCAAAGAATATTAAGTACATAAATCTCACTTATAAATTCTTTACTGGTTACAGCAGTCTTTGGTACGATTTTTTTTTTAAAGTATGCTGCAATAAAACAAGAAAGATTTCTTTTTTTCTTTCTGGCAAATACGTAATTTTGTAATTGAAGATGAAATAATATAAATGAGAAACTAATCAAGCCAGTGTTTTCTTATTTAACAGGTTCACAAAAGACTGTCAGGAGGAACACCGAATGAAATGAAGTTTAAATAAAATATTTCTAGCAAAGCTAAACTAATTTCCGTGTTCTTAGGTGTGATTGGAACAAAAACATGTTTCAAAGCAAATTTATTCTTAACTTAATGAGAGGTTGAACTAATGCATAAAAAACTGAACTCAAATACAATAATTAAGCTGAACAGTAGGAATAATTTATTTCACTTCTGATTAAACAGCCTATTTCTAACACAATTCCATATTCAATCAGATTCAATATTTGATCTCCATTATTCAGCTATCCTAGGATGGAGTTACAGACAAGATTAATAGGAAATATCTTCTGCTAAACTATTAAGTACTATTTGCTTTGGAGAAGGAGACGAAGACAGGGAAATAATCAGATGTCAGGAAACAAGTAAAAACACTTAAAGAGGAGCAGCATATCCTTTCCTGTCTCTAGGAAGTAGGGAGAAAAATATTAAATGGAATTACAAGAGGGAAAAAGTTGAAAAATACATACCATAAAGGTGAAGCTCTTTCTCCATTTACTACTTGATAAAGATTCTCCAGTAATTTTTCATCCCAGTATAGGTCACAGAACTTCTCACAAATTTTGTCAGAGAACGTACCAAACTTAATTTCCTTTAACGCTAAAATGAAGTTACCTTGTTTAAAAACAAATAACAATAAAAAAGTAAAACTCCACTAATGAACAAAAAGATAGAAAAAATACATTACTAATAACATTCTTACATATCAATAATATAATATACAGAAGAAAATAAACATACCCATATCAAAAACTTCAACTCCATTCTCTAGATAGCCATCAAAGGCAAACTCCTCTTGTATAAGATGAACCACTTCCTGTAACAAAGTGTCATTTGTTCTGCTCCGTTGGGAGAGGACTTTTACATCAAAGACACAAGAAGCCTCACCATTCACCAAGGTACAAGGTGTAAGTCCTTGTTCAGAGAAAATACTGTCTGTGTTGGTAGCACCCTCGATATCTTGGCAGTTGGTCTGAACAACTTGGTCAGTTTTTTCAAATGCATTCTGTGTATTAATAGTCTTACAGTTTTGCACTTTGAGGAGTGAGGAGTCATTTTCCGTTTGCATGCTGAGTTTGTAACTTGCAATCGTACTTGAAAGTAGCACTGGCAAACTATGAGAGCAATCAGAAGCAACCCTTGAATGAAGAGGCTTATTTGGTATTTGCTCTGATACGGCTAAGTGTACCGGTACAAATGTTAAAACTCTTTTTTCTGAATTCTGTTTGAGAATGATGTTGTTTATATGAAGAGAATTAGGAGATATAAGAGAAGTTAAGGGGCTTGAAGGAACTTCAGATAAAATTTTTCTTTCTTGTAGAATACGTGAGGAATCAGAAGTAAATACATCGCCTGACTTTTCCTTTTCTAAAGACATCTGGAACGAGTGGCCTGGAACTTGTAAATGACGCTCAGGCATTTCAGATGTAGTTTCAACTACATTTGTGTCCTTGATACTACAGCTTTTAGAGCCTTCTACATATCCTGATTTGTTGTGATCAATGCGTTTTTCTTTTCTTGACTTCTCCTTGAATTTTTCAGTAGCTGGTGTGTGAACTTTCCTGAAAAGGAGCAAAGAATTTTGACAGGACTATGCCAGTGATGTAACAGTAAAGTTAAAAATTATTTTGCTTTAGGATATACTAACTTTGTTATATTTGCATTTTGCTGCAGAATGATAGGTTTAAAGTGAGTTGCAGGAGAGGTGAATGCAACAGGTAATGCAGTTTTCTCACAGTTTAGAGAAATCTGGCATGGTACTGGTCCTTTAACTGCGATAAGTTTACTTTCACTGGTAATAGGCATAAATCCTAAAATAAAAACACAATTAGATAAAAGAAGAACGATATGTAAAATATAAATGCAATGTAAATAATAATCAACTTAGATAAAAAAAGACCCATTCATCTGATGGAGAAAATCTCATACAGAGAACTGATCTAGACAATGAAATATATCAAAATTTGCTTACCTAGACTTGACTTTGAAGGGTTCATTTCAAGTCTTTCATTTTCAATTTCAAAAGCTACATTATCTGGAGAAGAGATTACGTCTTCCGCAACAGCCTAACAATAAAAAATGAAGCCCAAACTGAAATTATTAGCATGCCAGTGTGGAAAACTGTGTACAAAACTCTACAGAATGGCAGAGCTGTTGGTACATCTTGATAAACTACTGTAGCAAATAAGAACTTTTTGGCAAAGGTTTTGCACAGTCAATTCCCAGAACTAACTGAACACCGTATACAGTACATACAGATATGAAACATAACCAGAACACAATAACTACATATTAATGTAGTGACAAAATTGTTTTTTTTTAAATTAACTTCAGAATTTTATATTAAAAAGCACCTATAACCTTGCCTTAATTCCTTTCCAAGCAGAGCTTCCCAACTACAAGCACATCATTTGAAGACTTACTTTCAGACTCCCTTATGTACATCCAATGAAACTGAAACATAGCTGCAAAAGTAGATTAATAGCAGACAAAAAAAATCCAGACTACAAAAATTAGATTGTCATTTCCATATCTACTTTACATTTCTGCAAGGAATATGAAATTCTTAGTAATATCTAAATAGTTTACTGTTAATGCTCTCACAAAAGCAATATTTACAGAATACCTGAAAGTTAAAGAAAAGAAAAAACACAAATCTAACTGTACTTGAAGTGGAGAAAAATACAATCAGAACACACTTTAAAGAATTAATTGAAAAAATGTAGACAATTAAAAAAAGGTGGGATTCATACCTTAAAAACAGATTTATTCAACAATGCCAAAATATTTTTGCTGTTTACTCCTTGTTCAAGTAAATAATGACTGCATGTCTAAAAAAAAAAAAAAAAAAAAATCATAGTCTTCAGAGTATATAAGTTTTTAAGCAAGTGAGATATTCTTGGACAAGGACAAAGTCAAGGTAAATAGTCATTTAAATGTAATCCAAGTCTAGAGTGTCTTATGAACTTATTCTGAGTACCCTATTGATAATTTCAATATAAATTAAAAACACACCCCTCCGTGTCCCTAGGGAGGTCACTTCAAAAAACAAATCCAAGAGTGACTGGCTATCATTTAATTAGATATTATGTTATTAGAAAAAATAAATTAATATTTTGATATTCAATTCACTAAGATGGGACTTTAGACACAAGTGAATTTCAAATAAAATTGCTTAAATCCAGTAACCTTAATTGCATCAGCTACAGAAGGTCTTTCTTCAGGATTTTTTTTTGCCATATCCAGAAGAAGGTTTTTTAATTTTCTTGGCAAGGCCAGTTTGTGATTAGGTGAAATGCTGTATTTTGCTGCCATCCAAAGAACTGCAGCAACACCGTAAATGCAGACCTAGTGGCATAACACAGGAGAGACGTAAGATGTAAGTAAACAAACAAAGAACAAAAAATCCTTTCTCAATATTAAATCTGGAAAATTGTCCAAAATTTTCCCTCATTCCCCACAAAATAACCACCGGTACTTCCAAAATACAGATGACACCTGGCTTCTGAAGAAGCTGATTTCAAAAACTTGCTGTTATGCATGCAGGGCCAGTAATAGTAGCTAATTTTCTACTGTTGGAGCAACAGACATAATTTGTCTTATTCTTTATCTAGGAAAATTATTCAGGAAAAAAAAAGCTTTTAGAATCATTTTGAAGAACTCGTTTCTCATATAAAAACCTATTGCCGCAAGCCTTAGTGTTCTACAATAAAGTCTGGCCAGCAGCAATTTATTTTAAAAGGTCATGATAATTCAGAAAGAAAATGGCATGAAGTAATTACAAGCTTGCCAGTAGAAGTCATATTTTACAGAGAAGATTACACCTATCAGAAGAACTAGTTATTGTGTATTTATTTTAGGAATTATTGTGCTACCTGCAGCTAGACCAACTGAAGTTGCAGTGATGAGGGACCTTGAAAAGTACTTGATCTTCAAGAGCCTTCTTATTTTATTTGAAAAATTACAATTTTCAGACAGAGCCAGAATAAGACTATTTAATGCTTAATTTACATATGTTAGCATATCCTACAAATGTAATTTTCACAAAGTTAAAGCACTGTACTTCTTCACATTGCTTATGAAAGGTATTAAAAAGGCTCAAGGCATGGAAACCCAAGCACAGTACTAAATAATGTGGTCCAAACAATATTTTCTAGCACTCTTTAGAGCCAAGTAAATGACACTGAATACAACGTAACAAGGAAATTCAGTATAAAGAAACTAACTTTTGAATCTTTCAAGCTGTTGAACAAAAGCTGGTGGGTATAAGATGCTTGAAATAAGAGAAAGTAGCTCTGTCAGAATCAAATGATTTCCTTCCCCTTAGGTCTAGAATTCCAAGAGGCTAATGTGATCCTAATTTTAATGTTTATTAATTTATCTAATTTAGCGCACACTTCAAAAACTTCCTTTTACTGAGGTGGGACAGTTACTGTGGCTGGCACTGCACAGTCTGGATTCCTATAACATAATTCTAACTAAATTTTTCATAAAAACCAAGTTATACAGATATAAGGAAAAAGTCAAGATAGGATTCCAGCTTACTCTATACATAATGTAGAAAAACAAACAAAAAAAAGTTTATATTTTCTGAAGAATAAAATATAAGGTATAAAGACTTCAGAATTATTAATTTCTACTGGTGAAGCTGCTATCTTGCATCTTAGGGTTAGTTTAAGCTTTTAAAGCTATTAAAAATGCATGTTGGATTGAAGCAGTTTAAGTAGAAAGAGAAACTTTAAAGGAGAAGATAAATATTTCCTAGTTTCAGATATTTTAACAGAAAGTCAAAATCTAGCTTTACTAGATTTTTAATGCAGTTTTTTTTTTTTTCCCCTGAATCATGACTATTATTTCTAATTTCAAAGAACTCATAGGACAGAAGGTACGTATTAGTTAAACTTTCTTCTCACACAATAGAATGATACGGTAATTTTTTTCCCTCTGCTCTCAAAATCCATCTCATTCAGTTGCAATTGCAAAGGAGACAAACATTTACCTGCTATTTATTAATATTTTTATCCTTTTTGCCTGAGAACAACTTAGGGCTTATATCCAAAGAAAAAAGCACTAGGAAAAATGTATTGGTAAGAGACACTGACATTAATAATCATTTTCCCAAAATAAAAATATGCTGACAGCAGTATTTTCCAATATTACAAAGGAGATTCATTTGGGCTTTTTCTTAGACAGTCTAAAAAGTTGATCTTAGCATGACCTCCAGAACATAAAACCATGACTTCAGTATCTGTCTTCCTATTGACAAACTGAAAATAAGTAAGCCTGATGGAAAACTAATGAAGAACATAATTTGGCAGTTACTGTTTTGGAAGGCAAAATGATTTTTTTAGAGGCAACTAAGTTTACGGAAGACCGATACATAACAAAGCACAGAAATGTTAGAAACACTGAGAGATTTATTATCACAATCTTAGAAGAGTTTTGCTTTCTTCTTTAAAGGGCAGAGGGATACAGCTATGCTTTGATAAACCGAATACCTACATAACCTACCACATTACCTTCTCAGTATCTACATCCTCTTCTTCAATTTCAGGAGCTAAATAAATTATATCACAAGATTCTAAATGAAAAAAAGAAACCAGAAACAAAAGGTAAGACATTTGCTTAATTCTCCTCTTTCCCTCTAATGACAAAAAAGTAGAGCACTCAATACATTGATTTACCTTCAGCTTTTGGAGCAGTAAAGAGGACTCTTCCATGGCAGTCAAGCAGTACAGTGTCCAAACATAAGATCACTGTAAAACAAGTCACAAAAGTAGAAGACATAATAAGTGTCCGTTCATGTAACTATTTAACACCAATCAAACAAATAAAATAATTTAAAAAATAATTTGCAACATCACCAATTACCCTAAGTAGTGACAAATGAAACTTTTACGCTAATGCTCGAACAGAAATCAATATTCAATTGATAGAAAATGCATAATCAGCTAAAGCAATTCCAGCAGAAAAGACAAAAAAGCAAAACAAAATCACACTACAGTTAGTGAAAAGGTTTAGAATACTGGAATAAAAAAAAAAAAAAAAAAAAAAAAATGAAAGAAAGGAAAGCAACAGCTAGACGTACTATAGTCTTCTCACAAGATACCAATAACTTCTTATCCTAAGCTTTTAAACTCTCCTCTCTTCCTTCTTCCTCCAATGCCCCTCTCCACATCAAAGAAAAACAACAACAACAACAACAAAAATCCTAAAGCAACGAAGTTGGGATTAAACGTAAAAAAGGCTCAACCAGGATTTTGCGTTTGATAGACGTAAATGGCAATATCACCACCACTACAGGCAATCATAAGGCTTGAACATGAAAATAGTCATTATGTGAAGAGAGCTGAGAGATATGCGGCCAGATGCAAAACTCCTTTAGGTGGAATAGGATCAGGTATCCTGTTTTGTACAAATATCCACTGTCCCAGAAAAGAAATGTGATGTGGACTGTTATCTGCATGATAAAGCCCTGAAACTCTCCACAGTTAGGTAAGAAATAACTGGCTTCTAAAACTGCCTTAAATCATCTGGGGTCCTTGGAAACTTATTTTTCTCTCCTTAAGGACATAAGAACATATAACAGAAATGAAATGATTAAAAACTCATACTAGGACTGAGTCTATCCATTTCATATCTTCAAAGCACACCATAATTTAACATTCTGCAATATAATAACCCATTTGGATAGCAATGTAGTCCTGCTTTTGTAGACTGCCATCAAGCTCTTATTTTCCTAGATAAGAGTCTTGTCCCAGAGTACGAGAATAGTGTATTCTTAGATTATATTAAATAAGAGGTCAAACTATTAATTTATTATTAAATAATACATGAAAGGGGTCTAAAAGTGAAATATATATATATATTAATTTGTTATTAAATAATAAATTGAAGATGCCTAAGAAAAAAAACCATCAATTTGCTTTTGTAGTTACCTGTACGAAGCACATTTAAAGCCATTAAAAAGTTCATTATGCTTACTGTAAATAAAAGCTTACGTACTACTATCTACAAACTAGACCCGAAATGCAAAGCTTTTCTGAACGAGACTCTTTAACAGCTATTTCTGCAGCACTCCTGAGAATTATTTTTGCTCATTGTCATTACTTCTCAACGGGTAAAGCCTCTGGCTCTGAATCTGTAACACTGTTCATACAAACCAGACCTCAGATCAGTACAACACATGAATTCTCACCTGGGTCTTCTAAAGTGCCTGTAAGCATCATGTAAGCAATACCCTCTGGTAAGAGGAGAGGCAATAAGCAAAGTCTCAGTGGAGACTGCAAACTCCTTTTGTAGCAGGACTGAGTTAAAAAATACATGAACAGACTAGCTTTAGAATATGTTTTCTTACCGAGATAATTCCTGTTTAAGGTAACAGAGAAAAATAGCAATCAATGGATTTAGAGGAAAAGGTTGTTTAAGTAATAATAATTCTAAATAATAAATCCAGCTTATCCCAGTGTTTACTATGACTTATCAGTTACCAATCTTGCTCTACCAGTGTTAAGACTAGGATTTTTGAACACACAGTTTATACAGTATCAGATTACTCTCAGAATAGGCAGAAATTTATCCGGCAAAAATATTCTAAATCTGAAGACAGTATTCAAAATCAAGGTAGTTCCATTCGTCAAACATGGAATTTTAAGTAAGATGCCTTCCATTTACAAGTTTTCATCATTATGTTCATTTTTACTGGCTAAGTAAGGTTCAGATCATAATTTAGTTTTCACTATTGTAAAGATTTATGCATTCTCAGTGCGTGTAAGTATTGTAACAGAGGCTGCCTACACATATAAAACTTAACTCTAAGCTGTTATGTGCTGTTATTTGAAGCTTTCACAAACATTAGGAACACCTTATGAGGCTGAAATAATCTTTCTGCTGTGAGGTATACCAAATAACTATTTTTAAGGGTAACGCTGCTTAAAGTGTTCAGAAATCTCTTTTTATGGATAATTTCCAGTGTAACATTTAATATAACAAAAGATAAAATAGCTGAAACTGAAAACCAAAAAGACACACTAAGTTTTATGTAACTTACTATCCATTTCTTCATATTCAGTTACAGACTTCAAACTCATCCCTTTCCAAACAGACAAAAGCGGGCTTTTTAAATAAAGGAAAAGGGAAAGTAGGGTGTAGTGATGGGAATCTGTTCTTTTTATAAGAACTGTTAGAGATTTATTAACAGGATAGGCTAAGCCAATATTCAGCATGTCAGTAGAAAGCCAGGATGATGATCTTCCATGTCACATACAACATATTACAATTCTGTCAAAGGACAGTTCCACATTTCTCTCTCAGAAGTTGACTTCTGATAACTCTGTAAATAGAAGCACGGAGTACAGTAATGTCATGATGAGATCCTGGACACTGTAACTAAACAATCTTGTGTCACAGGAATAATGGGTCACACCAAATCAGGGAAAAGAGAAAGTTTAATATGTAAAAGAAACTCTTCATCCATAACCTTCATGACAAAAAGTCCCAAGCAGTTTTCTCAAAAGGCATAGTACAGTTTCTCCATACCCAACATTTCTAAACACAAAACCTGTTTAATTACTTGAAGTCATTAAGAACTTCTCCCCTATAAAAAAACTATCAAAACACAGAATAAAGAAGAAAATAAGACATTGTACAATGTTATATACATGTAAGAGAAGTCTAAATGGAGTAAGAATTCAAAGTCATAGTTTAAAAGAGTGAATTTAGAAGTATTAGCTGTTATTTTTTCTATAAACAAAATGAAATAGTCATGAGATATTACACATAAACAGAATACCACTATAGAGAAAATAAACAACTAAGCACACAGTTTAAAATAATTAACATCCTACCTGGATAATCTGTACAAGTGTGTAAAGTCCTTAAACACTCATGACATAAAGCCCAGAGTTCATGGTCTTTCAGAGGTTTACCATACCAGGACAACAGGAGTTTTAGAGAAATCCACTGAAATAAAGGGGATGCAGGGTTATCAAAAATCAATGCAAAACAAAAATGTTTTCTGATGTAAGGCAAAAGAAAATTCTAATATACAATGCATACATCTAAAAAGCATTGAGAAAATTTACTGCATGCAAGAGGAGAAAACTAATCATAATTCTGACTGAATATCAATACACAGTTAACTGCTACGTAATGAATCAGAAGCTTCTTAATTGCATATCAAAAGTTGAATTCAAGTGGGATTTCAGCAACATAAGTGTTTCAGGAAGAGTGGGCTATTTGGAAGCTCCTTCTTATCATGCTAAGTAAGGATTCTTTAAGAATGTCAAAGATGACACAATTACAGGGACATTACCTAGACTTAAAAACAAAAATCTGAATGACAACCACCACCAAAACCTACCTACATTCAAATCCTGATTTACCCTAACAGCTACATTACAAGCCTTACCTTAAATATTCCATCAATATCTCTTGCTTCTCTGTGAAAGATGTTAACAATATTGATAGAATTAACAACAGGTTTACTTAAAGTAAAAGCACATTAATCGACTTATAATCACTGGATGTTCAATTTGCCGTGACTATTTTTTTCCTTTTTATCAATTTAGCTTTTGATATCTGAAAAATACTTTAATACTTTTAGCCATTTTATGCTGATTTTCTTCTTTTTGTGTATTTTTTTAATAGAAGAGCTTGACACAACAATACTACACAGATATCTTCCAGACCATGCTGTGATAATAGAAGAGATTATCAACCTTATTTTACAATAACTGAACATAACAATATCTATTTATCTATCAAAGGAACATTAAAAAACAACTCACCATAGGCAGAAACCTCTAGATTAGAGCAGACCCACACACTATTTTAAAATAACATAGCATATTTTCTGTTGCACGTGCACTCTCTAGAACAGTTATCTACGTCTAAATATCAACTTTAGGCCAGACCAGAGAAAAAAAACCTACTGACATAAATTCAAGATGAACTCTGGAAAAATAAATACATAACTGGAACACATGGAGTAGAAATAAAAACTAAAATCTCAGAACCATTTTGCTACTGCTTTATGAACATCTTTATATCTCAATCAATCTCCACAATATCTGTCTCGTGCACAACTGCAGTACAACCTTATTTTTGACACATCAGTTTCTGCACTGCCATTCACTGTGACTTATTTTTCATGGCCCTGGGTACGAAACTCCCTTCATGAAGCACTATTCAGGCTTATCATAAAACAGGTAATGAATAAACTACTGCATCACCTTTAGTCAATCAACAAACAAACAACTTCCCTACAATCTATGGAGAAGAGAAAAAGAACCACGTTAATTTCTGTAGCTGAAACTTTGTTGATAATTCAATACTACCCAGAAGATAGTTCACAATAAACATAATACCTTGGTTTCATACTGTTCAAATATTCCTTAAAGGCAAACCAAATAAGTTACTAATATTTCTTAAGATGTGTCATCAAACTCACTTTTTTTTTTTTTCTTTTAAACTAAAAATGTTCTATTTTCTGCCTACCTCCAACACACAAAAAATGAATGTGGTGCTTTTATTATCCTATTCCCTATTGTGGCATATTATAAAGAATTAGTAACTCCAGAACAAACAGATAGAAGCTGGGTAGTCTGGTTAAGTTTTATGCTTGAGTTTTGTTATTAACAGCATCTCTGAGTTAAACATTATTTCACAAACATGTTGCTTCATTATATCTAGAAATAACTGTAATAAAGAGACATCAACTATGCACCACGAAGGAAGAGGTCAGAAAGTAAAAAGAATGAATTAATCTAAAGAATATTTGAAACAGATCTTCACACTGTTGACTAATTACCATCACCGAGCAGTGCTGAGCTCCCCCTTCATAACATACTGGTTCTCAAGTGCCTCAGAAATGCATTTGCTTGCAGACATTGTACAATTAAAAATGGAGCTGAAGCTTCAAATTCATCCCGGAGAGTTGGCACAAGTAAAGGGAAATAAAGAGAAATACCACAGATTGAATAGAACACTTCAGAACGTGGGAATATTTTTGTAGTAAGTGTACACCACTGTCATATTTCCCTCTAAGAGAATCCCTCCTCTTGAAGTTTATGTCCCTAGAGGCACTAAAAGCTGCAGCAGAAAGGCTTTGTGCTTCTGTATACAAATCACCTCTCACTTCAGGAGGAGGTGAAGAATAGCTAGCAAGGGGAAGAAGAATCTCTCACTAAACTAGAGATTGAAGTTAGCTGTACAGCAAAAAACTGAAAGGTATTTCTCATCAGCTTTGGGATATCAAAGCTCTCCAGAGGAAGAAAGAAATGACAGAAAGATCTTTAAGCACAGCAAGAAAGTAGCAATAAACTCTAAGACCAGCAGCAGAAGTTTATGATAAGAAAGAGGAAGTGTCAGTGATAGATAGCAAAATGGGATGAAAAGGTACCAAAAACTGAAATTCTGTTTCAGAAGAAAAAATGATGCAGGAAAAGCAAATCTTAGCAGAAGTGAGAATCAGTGTCATTCACAAGACAGTCAAATTAACCTGATACACACACACTCACAAAAAAAAGATGCAGTCTGGTTACAGATTGGTGAATGCTACTGAGATGTATACCCTCATTGCTCATCTCTGACAAGCATCCTAAAGTAATCTATCTCCTGTACTTACATAGAGATGGTAATAATTGACTGCATTAAGACTGTCCCTTACTGTAATTCATGTCCCCCTCATATCCCTGACCACATCAATTTATTCCTGGAAAAAGATACCTGAGAAAGTCATATTTCTAATGTCCCTAGTTATTCCAAATGCTCACCTATCCCAACTGGAAAGCCAACTGGAAAGGGAGGAATTTGGAGGACTTCATCTCAAGAGCCCCAAAGACCTGCTGGGGACTTGCCCTAATTTTTTGTGGAGGTTATCAAATACAGTCAATGTACATAATAATACATGCTTCATCACACATTTACATTTGTGATGAAAAATACCAGAACTGGTAAAAAATATTTTTCTAATAAAAAAATAATACTAATCTCAACCTAGGTTATTTAAGCATCAAGGCAGGTATCATGTTCTGCTGTTTTGGTAAACATCTAAGTGGAAATCTTCCTTACATAGACATATGTCTCAGGGTTTTTTATTAGTTTTTTAAGGTGCTGATTGTAGCTATTGTTCTTTCCTACAACTTAAAAAAAAAATACACAACCTCAACTAACCAAGAAAAATTCTGGAATGCTGGAAAACTTGGTCAAAATTCTTGGTCAAACAGCTTATAGCATGTTTTGTTTCTCAATCACCTACTCAAGTATTTTAGCAAAACAAGACCAAAACAATCCTTCAACATCTGTAAGACCTCACGTCAGTTAAGTCAATAATTTAATACTGATTAAAACTTTTATTCTAGGTCATTGCCATTAATGTTGCACCAGAGAGCAAACACGGCAATTCAGCACCTCTTTTGAAATTTTTCTTCATGTTTTAAAATGCACCTCTTCATATGAAGAATTACATACCCATTTTTAAAGCAAGAAAGTGTTTCTCCACAGCACAAAATTCTTTGACAGTATATAAAAAACCATGAATGATTACTGCCTATACCTACATACTAATGACATTTTACTGTATGCCAAGAAGACTGTTTTAAATGCCACTTGCTAAGAAAATGATGCTTTTCATTGGTGCTGTAAAGATCACTTAGCAAATCTATTATTTCATTAATTGTTGTTACCAGAACTGTCCAAACTGTAAAAATGATGCCAATATACTATATTCTGTGAGCATAATGCTAGCATATTTTTAACAGCCAAATCAAGTAAAGTTTCATTATTCTTTACTTAATAAGTACTATCTGGGAATAGACATTTTTTTCTTTCCTTCAAGTGGTATTTCTCCAGTGTTCAAGTGTCATTCTCTACCTTTCACTTTCTCTCATGTTTGACTGGATATGAATGACAAACAGAAAACAAACATGTATATGCCAAATTTCTGTTAATCCTGCCCACATGAAGGCCACAGCACTTGAATCACACAGAAACATTTAAATGTGTTAGAGATGATATACACCTGATTGGAATGAAATTGGTTAGAGAAATAAGAGATCCCCACTCAAACTTGAAGTGAAAAATATTTATTTATGGCATGCAAGACTATAAAAACCTCTGAGAAAACCCTCACAAGATACATTGCAGAAGCCAGACAAAAGCAAGCATTTTTTAGTAATGCCTACTAGCATTAAAGCACACAACATTAAAAAGCAGTTTTGGGATATTAGAAAAATATTGTCCACTGGAGAAGTATTAGTGACAGGTAAGAAAAAAAAAATGTCTGTTCTCCAGAGTAGACAAGGTTGATCTTCAGCCAGATGGAATCGATACTGCACACTCTCTAAAGAAATATTTAAAGACATTCTAGAGGTACTCTCCTAAAAGCTTTAAGTATGCTTATCTGTTATAGAAAACTAGTGAAAGAGCAGCACTGTAAATCTTCTGAAGCATTATCCATTTATTCCAGAAGATAAAATTACATTACTGGAGCTTCATGCTTTTTGTGTCTTTGTAGCAAATGAACAAACCCTTGGAGTTGAGGTTGCTTTTTTTTTTCCCTCCGTATTCAGTAAAATTCTGGCAATAAGAAATGAAAGGGAACTTGAAAGTGTAGAGAGAAATCAGGTGCAACTCCTTCATATAACAGATAGCACAGCATGATTTTATTTTTGCAATTGTCTGGAAGAGAGGCAAGCACTTCAGAAGCCTGAGGAAAAAAATCTGTCTTAGAAGAGACACACACACAAAAAAGAAGCAGAAAACATTTAAAACAAATAAAGCAAAATAACCCAAAGCCTTACATAAGACAACACAGTTCTCCTTAGACTTCAGTAGCTACTGAAAATGAATGACCCTCCTCCAGTATGACCTTAAGAAAACAAACAGATTACCATGCTAGACACTGAGCTTTTCAGGGTACAGACAGCTACATCAGGTTCCTTTTATTTGCAAGAAGCCTAGGTATTGCTCACATATGTTGATACATTTAAAAGCTCTTTTTGTTCCTCCAGCAGTTAAGATAAACCTCTCTGATTACTTAAGACCAACATACAAATTTAAGATGTTCTGAAAAATGGTAGAACATGAATGTTTGGTGGAGTTTATGACCAAAGAAAAAAAGAGAAAAAAAAGTATGAGTCTATAAAACCTGTTTGCTTACAGAAAACAACAGCCACTCTGTTGTCTTAATTTCAGAATATGTGCACTAATACAGTGCTTATTTGGGTAGCTGGATTACCTTTGCTAATTCAGAGTGATTGTCCTGCAAGTTCAGTGGGAGCAAGATAACCTCACTTCTACTAAAAGCCTACTTATTTCGAAGAATGAAGTTCTGCTCAGACGGAAAGAATATTCATTGATGATGAAATTTGAAGAAAAAGAGAATTTCAGAAGAAGGGCAGACTAATCTGAAAACATACTTAATCTGCTGTGTGCTAAAACCCAACCACTGCTGCAGGAAAAGAAAACAGGACGTTTGATTCAGCTTTTAGATTCTGGAAGAAGTTTGGGAAAGCATAATTCTGAGGAAGATTATTTTCTTGAAAGTATCTTCATGTACCCAAACAGACTTAAACTATTGTACTGATAATCCACTAAGGACAGAATATATCTCTTATTTCAACAGATTTGATCCCCTCTAAAGAAGTCTTGTCAATGCAGTTAATTTATTTTCTTAAGAGATGGCAGCTTATTCATCATACCTCTCTAGTTAAGAAGCTGAAGGAAAGCAACTGAAGAATAGTACCTTTATTCCTTGGACAAAAAAAAAAAACAAAACAACAAAACAAAAAAAAACCACTGACTGAAATTGCTTCACTCCGTGTTAAATATACAACAACTTCTGCAAAATAAAGCAGGCTCGTGTACGGCCATAGGAAGAAATGACATAGCAAAAGCAGAAGAGTTTGGAGTGATTACAGATCTGATTATTCTTTTGCACTCCCTTCTGATTACATGGACCTGCATAGCTCAGAGCTGGAAGGAAAAAAAACAGGAGGGGGATAGGTCTTTAAGAAATGAATATTTTTCTAGAGTCTGAAGAAAATCTTGTGGGATTTAAAACTGAATAAAGGAGTCAACATGCATGCAACAAGTAACTTCCTAAAAGAGCAAAACCTTGCCATGTGTTTCTTATTCATATTTACTATCTTCCTGCACTGAGAACTCAGTAAGTACAAAGTATTGAAGGAATAAGACAGAGGAGAGAAAAAAAGGTAGAACAAATTCAGTTTTGTGTGTTTTTTTTTTTTTTTTTTTAAAAAAAAGCTATGGACTAAAGGCTGCTACCGCTCCAGTTGAGGTGTCCAGGCAAGGCGAAAAGGGGAACCAATACAAACTGAAAATAAGTCTAAATACATGGGATGGCAGGAAGACGGGCTATTAGAGATGGAGAACAAAAGTGAGACATCAGTTGAAAACAGGAAAAATCAATTTTAACCAAAGCAGAATTGCTGGAAATTAAGTGGGTAAAGTTTGTGCTGCTCATTTTTTCCAAGTCAAAGCGAGGCTGGAGGAGAATCAGCCATCCTGCATTCTTAGTAAGTAAATCCCTCAACCACAGGGGCTATCTCTCTCTCTTTGAATACTACACAAGAGAAAATCATTAAGTCAGAGACCAAACTTGTCCACCCTGAGAATCTGTAGTTTGAAGAGACAAGTGACCATGCTACACTGTCAACAAATTGTAGCAGACTAATATCAGCTTTCCCTCTTCACATTTGGCTACATATACAGAGACAAAACGCTTGAGACAATGTACCTATCATATTGTGCACACTTGAATTCTATCACGAAATACACATAACACACAAAAGCTGTCATTTAAGAGCACAGAATACAGTATATGTACAATTTTCAAAAGCCTAAATGTACATGTGGATAAAAAAAAAGTGGAGTCTTTTCCCCTCCTGAAGCAGATAGGATATTGCCATCAATTTCAGTGAAGTCAGGTTTACAGCCAGAAACTGCAATTTCCACAAGCATGTGGGAGGCCAACTGCAAGGTAGTGAACCTTATGGATTGACAGTAACATAAAAGGATTAAAAATTTACATATGCTTTGGTAATGCTTTTTAACATATGTAATTAGCTATGAATTATGCAACTCTGACAAACTAGCAAGTATACTCCAGTGCCATTTGTAAAAAAAAGAAAATTAAAGTTGATTTTGTAATTTCACTGCAGCACATTACTTTTAAAGGGAAAAAGCATCACCACATTTCCAATGTTAACTCTTAAAGTGTGCAGACTAGCAAAATTTGATTTTTCAGGATGCTAAAGGAAGGGAGAGAGGGATGGAAAGCAAACATGTAGTATTTAAGTCATTTCCTCTCCACATAAGTGACCACAGCAACTATACAATGAAGACTTCAACATTCACATGAAAACCAGGAAACACAGAAA
>JAOWBP010003659.1:19750741-19761926 GCA_028571105.1 Tragopan temminckii
AGACTTTATTTTTACTACCTGCTCATTACTTCTGATTTCTGACCCTCTGCCTCCACAAAGATTATCTTCATTATTGTTTGCGCTCAATGGACCGCTGCTTAATTCTGGAGACCTAATTAGGTTTGATCCGTATCTGCTCCCACTGGGTTTTGTTGTTAACACTGAAGTCATCTTGTTAAAGTGTGATAAGGAATTCTCATTTGACCCTTGAAAAGTTTCAGTACAGTCTTCCAATGCCATGTAATTGTCTAGCTTTTTTGCTCCAGTAATTGATTGATTTGGGCTTTTTAGCATACCAGCTGTATTGGGCACTTCAGAGGTAGCATCAGAACGGTCTTCTTTATGATCAGATGAAATAAAACCTATCTTTTTACCATTAATAAGTGACATGTGTTCTTCTAGATTCATGCCAGACACTTGTGTACGCACACAAGAAGCTTCTAAATGAAGATCAGTGACCTGGTGATGCTTTGGTTCTGTTTTTGATGGACTACTAATAGCAAGTGAATTAAGATTGCCCTTAGAAAAACCAACCTCATTATTATTGTCTAGAGGTAGTGACTCATGCATGAGCAAGTGATTTTTCCTAGCTAGTGGTCCACTGTTGGTTACAGATGTAAAAAAGTGATTTGTTTCTGTAGGTTCAAGTGGTAGCTTTGGAAAAGTTTTAATTTTTCTCAGAGAACCCTTCTTAAAAACGCCATCTCTCTCCAGGTCATTAACACATGATTTTATATCCAAAGCAACACTAGCAAAACCATCAGTATATACTGCATGTTTGTCCTCTTTGCTCTTTTTCTCTTCAGTTGCAAGTAGAGAATGTTGAGTTTTTTCATTATCCAGATCAATTTGCATTTCCTTTAAGCTACTTTCTCTGCCAGTCACCACAGGAACTACAGAAGAGTCCTTATGACAAGTAGCTGCCGCATCTTCTGCTGCAGGCGAATCACCTATGTTGTATCTCTCATTTGAGTATAATTTAGATCCCAAACTTTTCTGAAACACTCTTCCTTTCCACATGTTATCACAGGCATCTAGATGCAAAAACAGATGCTTATATTAAATGTGTATTTAAATCTTCTAATCTTTTCTAATAAATCTTATATTACTTAACTGTGGTAGCTGAAAAAGCATCTTCAGTTACAAAAATTATGTTAAAAAAAAGCAATGATTTCAGGACAAGTCACTCATAACACTCCACATAGAGAGTCAAAATAAGGTAAAATACGTTTTGGATAAATTTATTACATTCATTCAGAGCTTTGTCCCCTGCTCCCCACTTCTAATTCATAAATATTTCTGAATTCAATATCAAAAATGGAACCCAGAACAGGAAAGTATATACAGTATTTTAGAAATCTTTACGTATGCTACAATTTAAAATTCTAGCTTAAGTATATAAGCTTACCTTGAGAAGCACCAAACGATTCAATTGAAAGAACCCTTCTTCCAACAGCAGACAGGCTTCGACAAATACTACTTGATGAAGCAATCTTCAGTTTTTCCTCAGATAATGACAAAATACTCTAGAGAAAATTAGTGTTAAATACTTATTTAATAATGAATAGATATGTGAATTTTGAGTAAAGTGAATCATGTTAACTTGCACAGTACATCTGAAATAAGATGTTACACTGGAGAGGTCTTTCTTGCACAGTTCATTATACTCTACATTTCTATTATGTAGTTGAATTCATTTATCATTTTTACCATGGGCTATCATGAGATTATTTAATACAGTTCAAGTTCTAGCCTACAGTTAGAACACACTGAACAACTGATAAAAATTAATCATCTTAAATGTCATCCTGCATGAATAATGTACTGCAAATGTAAAAAGCTAGCATGGATTATTTTTTAAAGCAGCTAGCGATGCACTTGAATCAAGCAGTATGATTGCCCTCAGTATAGCTCCCACTACTTCCTTCTGCTCGACAAAGAGTCCAGTGGAAAAGAAAGGAAAAAGTATAGATAACTGCAAAACAACATTTATGTACTACTATAGGCCAGCATTGGTTCACTCCATTTTTTTGATAGCGTGAGCAGTCAGCAATAGTTTTCAGGTATTACAGACCAATTGCTACACAATCCCTTTCCTGACATGACCTAAAGTATGAATAGAAATACAGGAGCTGATCAAGCAAGCTCTATAACAGTAACAGTCTCTTCTTTGGGCAGTCCTCAACCAGAGAGTATAACTTGCCTTGTGGAAGCAAATCTATTCATTCCTCTGTTGCAGCATTCTTTCTGCAAAGTATTGATCAGGGATACAATGCAATTTTAAAAATACACTATCAGCTCAGAAGGAAAAGACAAAACAATTTTCAAGCAGAATTAAAGCCAAGGAAAGTCACGTTTATATAACTGTTATACTCCATAAACTAAAAATTAAATAGGAAGTAAAAGTTAATGAGGAGGTTTAGATCCACAAGCATTACATCCAGTTCTCTTAAAAATGGAATCACCCCAAGTCATTTACAGTTGATATCAAAGTCATATTTCTACTAGGTTAGGAAAAGAGAAGCAATTCTGCTGAGTCTGGGAAAACTTCAGCTTTACAGTAAAGACCAAGCATATCACATATAAATAGCATTTCTATTAATAATCATGCATGCATATGCATTTCTGTTTTTTTTTAAATGGAAAATTATGGAGAGTTTTTTTTTTTTTTTTTTTTTTACCTCAATATCTGGCCTATTTTCAGGATTCTCCTCTTGCATTTGTTCCAAGAGAGTATGCAGATCTTGCCCAAATTCTGATTCTGTCTCTGGTTCTACTATATATTCAATAGCTGCTTTCAACGTTGCACCCAAAGAATAGATGTGTGCCTGTATTAAGTTTAAAAAACAGACATTGAATATGTTACCAATTCTCTTGCCAAAAGAGCTCTGAGAACATAAGGGATATATCTTACATTGTTTGCATTTTTTAACTTATCAGGTAACAGTTTACTGGTTAGTTGAATTTAAACAGAAGTAGTAAATGAGGCTTCAGTCCTGCTTTGTGGAATATGCTCATTAAAGACAAAAAGAAATAACCCCTTGGTCCTGCTCGAATCATTATTTTTTCTCACTAGTAACCAGTATTACAACTGTTCATTAGTTACTTTTAAATATAAAACCCAGCTGTGTGTGCCTGTAAGTGGTATTTAAGTTAGAAACATGCTGGAAGATTGAAGTGACACATCTGTTAACAATAAAAATGTTTGACAAATTAAACTTACCATCAAGGTAAAAGAAAATGAGCAGAAACAGTATAGCATAATACCATTTCCTTGTCTCAGAAGATACTTACGGATTCTAAGAATTACTCCATATTTGCATACTCTCTTTCTGTTAAAGCCCACAACTTTGCAATTAGCACAAACAAGCTGAGCAAGTGATGCTCTCACATCCAGTGCTAATTGTATTTATTTTTTCCATACAACACAGCTATCTCTTATTTTATTTATTTATTTTTGCTAAAAAGCAACCATTTCAAATCTGTTTTAGTAGTTATGGTAATTTATCCACAATGGCTTGTATTTTAACTGTACATTCCATTCAGTGGATGCAATTCAGTAAAATTGTAATCAAAATTTTGAGTAAAAACTTGCAAAAAATAGATTCATATGTAGATGTAGTACAGTCAAATTCAAATTTACTGAAAACCAGGGAAAAAAGTGTTCAAAAGAGTACATAAAAGAATGAACAGTTTTGTATCTTAAGAATCTGTCTGTACAAGGAAGGTTAAGATAAAAAGTGATTTGCCCCCTCCGCACCTGATCTTCTCATTAAAGCACGTTAGCATCTTTAAGTTCTATGGAGGGGAGACTGTACAATTTCTGTTGCAAGATCAAAACAGTCGACAGTAGCAGAAGGACATGGAACTACAAAGCCTAAGCACCTAAACCACTAACAGGAAGACAACTTTTTCTTCATACTTTCAAAAGTTATCCCTACTGCCACCCACACACATTTCAATTGCAGACAAACAATCTCTAATCCAGACTAACAGAGTTACTCACAAAGGAATTACACTTCTCAGAAATAAATATTTAGAGGATGATCTTAGTTTGATAACTTAACTTGCTGTAAGACTAACTAGCTATAAATTAACACCTTTCTAAAGTCCACGTTAAACAGGCCAGTAACTACTGAAAAAAAAATGCGGAATTATGCTTCAGTATCTTCCAATGTGCAGAAGAAATTTAACTAGAATTCCTTCTCCAATTCCTGAACATGTATGAAGATAGTTGTATAACTTTTTTCCCCAGACTGCTCCATAGGGTTTTGAGCAATGAGAAGGAAGTACAGAACTTACTGCTTTTGACATTAAGCTCTGTTTCAGTGAGACATAAGTGCATCTTATTAGATCATTTATTAAAGGACAGCATAACACAAAATTCTACATATAAGTCATGAAAAAAAAAAATCAGTAAGAACAAAAAAGAAACAGAATGTTTTAAGAATTTAAAACAGCTCTAAATAACTTTTTGTATAAACATAACTATACTGTGGGAATTTATATACTTGATACGAGTTATTCAGTGTACTTGATATGACCCATAACAACGTGACATCAATGACATTATGTAATATGACCTGCAACAAGAGACTGTTAAAAGAAGAAATTAGTAACTCCTCTAAAAAAATGATGTACAAGTTATTGAAATTTAACATTCATTTGACATAACATAACATTGACATAACATAAGCAGTATATCCAGAAACTCACTTAAGGTGGGCTTATACTAAAAAGATCAAACAATGTCAGAATACCACATGAAGTAATACCATATGTGAACACATCTGAACTCAGAAGGTACTGCTGAACATAATAACGAATTTAAATCTCTCTATTCTACTTCTAATCTCAGCAAAGGGTAAAAGTTTTATTTAGAAAATTTGCTTTCAGACTAACATCACTATATAATTGATATCAAAGCTTCACTGATGATACTTCAAGACAATATATCACTAATGTGATTTTGCATCATGCAGCAAAAGTAACAACACCTAGAATTTGTACTCTATCAATGAATCCTGGACTTTTATTTATTTGGCATAGTGTTGTATTTTATACAAGTGTTAAGGTTTACAGATGCAACAGCAGGAAATAAAAAGAAATCCACTTATTCATTTGAAGGGTAAAAGAAAAAGAACAAAAAGAACACAGCAACTAAGCCTCCAGGAACAGACAATGCTGTCATGCTTGGCATGTCTTTAACAACTCACATCAAGAGGCCATACCTGTAGCCCTGAAGTAAGAATTACAAATAGTTTACCTCAAATGGTCAGCTTACTTGAAACATTTCTTCTTCTTTTGTTGTCATTTAACAAGCAGATTATTTCTGGAAACCTGGGGGGAGTATAACATGGATGGAATAGATACTTGTTCCTGCCTTCTCCTCTTTTTACTCAGTTGTGGAATTTTGAACGTGTGTAGACATAATTCTCAAGGCAATTTTATCATTTAGACATTACTTGTACATTTAGGTCTCCAGAAAATGTGTATGATTCCTCATTTACAGAATATAGTGTCTATTCTAAATAGATAGTGCTTAAGCTTATGTAAGATTACGTAGGCTTCTCTTGGTAAGGAATATAATCTCACTGCATAAAAACTCAAATATCAACTCCAAAAGCAGGACAGAAATGAGGAAAACTACTTTGAGGGAACAAGAAAATCCACCTTCTAAAAAAAAAAATTTCGTCATCCACTTGATTATGAATGTGGATGTGATTGGACATAGAAAAAACGAGGGCAGAGTGATATATTACCTCATCTTACTTTTTCCAACTAATCTCTGTTCACAGTGGGGAACTTGCATCCCCTGGTGTCCATAATCTCCAAACATTTGAGTCCAGAAATTTTTAATTCTTTGCAGGCAAAGAAAGAAAAGTGAGGTCAGACAGATTTATAACATACCAACATGTTCTGCTTCTACTGATTTCAAAAAGAGTTGCATATTTTGAGGGACCTCTTATACAGGAAAATGAAGGACCTATTTTACCCTTATTTTGCCACAAACACAACACAACTTTATAAACACACTGCTTTCTATTTCATCCATATGTGTATTTAGCAAATGCATTTTCACAGGTACATTTTAAACACGGTATTTCTCCCCTCTCCCCCAGTCTGGATCTCCCTTCCACTTCCCCTCCTTAGGGATTTATAGAGAGCAAGAAGGTCACCTCTCGGTCTCCTTTTCTCCAACCAGACAACCCAAGTGCCCTCAAGCTCTCCCCACTGGACATGCCTTCCAGCCCTTTCACCACCTTTGTTGCTCTCCTCCAAATGTATTCGAGTGTCTGAACTTGAATTTTTATATTATGGAGCCCAGAACTGCAAACAATATTCAAAGTTAGGCTGCACTGACACTAAATATAGCAGGAGAAATACCTCTTTTGATCAGCTGGCTATGCTGTGTTTAATGCACCTCAAAATTCAGTTTACCCTCCTGGCTGTCAGCTCACACTGCTAACTCATGCTGAGTCTGCTGCTGTCAACCAGCACTCCCACATCCCTCTCTAATGAGTTGCTCTCCAGCCACTCATCTTCCAGTCTTTATCCGTGTCCAGAAATTCACATATTAGACTTACAGAGTGTAGAAAGCATAAAGAAAAACAAATTTGTTGCTTCAACATATGGCATTATTCGCATCATCATAGTATGTCACTTTGCTTCTATTAAGGTGTCCATCAGTTAAAGAATAGTTTTTTCAACTTAACCTTAAGCCTTTTATCTTGTGGAACAATGAGAAAATTAGTTTATGGTCATCCACTAGGTGGGGTGTTCCCCAAATTCATGCATCAAATACACTGCTTCTACTTACCACACTGTTTAAGAAGTTGTTTTCACCTTCTGGGAGGAATTCAAGATGATAAATGCAGTAGATAAAGTAAATTCATATGTATAAAAGATCTGATGCCCTCCGACTGCTCTCAGTGAAAGTAACCTCACAATCTACATTTCCCCCCCCTCCCAGTGAAGATTTTGCCTCAGTTTCTTGTGAGGGACCGTGAGGGAGATATTAACCATAAACCAAGAAATGGTCTTAAATTCTAAGGAGAATGGTTTGTGAATTATAGGAACTGCTACACTGCAGAAGCTGATAACTAGCATGCATTTCAAGAAAGATTCAAAAGGGAAAAGACACATTAAAACAAATAAACAACAACAATCAACTTTCTTCACAGTTCCAAGAGCATCTTTCAAGTCAAAGACCATAAGCGACTTGTAACAAGTACCTAGGCCATGATGGCAAGACTGTATTACTCTATCAGCTTGGAGGGGAAAAAAAAAAGCACGGGGAAAGAGAAGTTATATTAAAATCCAGATCTGGAGATCTGGCTTTCGAAGGAGTACATCCACGCTTAATCCAAAGTAGCAAAGATCACAGTATGCATTACTGGGAAGGCCACTGTGGAAATAACATGCTTTAAAAATCAAAACAGTAACACAAAGAAAAGCTGTCCTAAGGAAAGCCATAAGTATGATATATATGTCCTGAATATATTCTTTTCAGTAAGGGAGCTCTATGTTTGAGGAAAAATTTGAAGGTGACAATCATACAAATGGCTTCAAAGATGCATTCTAATTATACTAGATTGTTTTCCAAGACAAAGGCATAGCAAGACTCAAAAGTAATAAAATAAATATTCAGAAGGTGAAGATGACACTTTTTTAATCTTCAGGCTTAGGGAGAATACAGTTTCTGACAGCGCTAAAATTTTACACTGTGAGTAAAATATATTCAAAAAGGCTTCCATCAGTTCCAATCCAAAGTTATTTGGCTTGCTGCATACCATTTTATGACCAGTTAACACTACAGGAAGTGAAATCAGAGAATAATGATCTACTCTGGTTTGAAAACTCCATAAATCAAAAGATCAGGAGAGGAAGCAAAAACTCCAGGCCTACACAAAGCGTGACAGAGGCTCTGTTGTATCAATGCTTGGCAGGGCTCAAGAACTAAGCTTCTATAGGAGCTCATACTTGCAGAAAAACAATGTAGAAAAAAAACTCACAAAAGAGCTTTTGATTAACAACTACATAAGCATTTAGGATTATGAATAATGTCTATTTACATTTTGTATTGAGATTTCACTGAATTCAGAAATTTAGATATTCCACAAAACTAAAAAAGAAAGACTGTAATAGAATTAATACTATTTGTAAAATATTTTTGGAGTTATAGGAAAAGAATAGAACAACTTCAGTTTTGACACTGTGATCTGACCCTTACTTTACCATGCACCATTTTTTTCTTCTTTGAGATTGTTGGAAAATACATAGATGTTTTCACCCTGTTAAAGTTCAAATCACTTAAAGGTTCCATAAGTGAAAGCATCAGTATCTTATAAATTGCATATTTTATAAACAAATTCAAGTTAATGCTTAAGAAAACTGCCTCTAGAAGAAAACATTTAATAACCACCTATGTTTTTTTCAGTATGCTACCTCACTCTAAAGTGTTTTTAATGTAAAAGGAACTCACGTAGCAACATCCTTCAGCAACAAAATGAGAGGGAAATGGACCAATCATTATTTTCAATACTTTCCTTCCTTACAGAACTCTTTTCTGCATAAACGAACTAGAAGGCACTTTATTTAATAGTAGCTTTTTATTCATTTGGCATTTTGAGTGTGAAGATAGTCTGCAGAATGTGCTGGAAGCCTTAACCAGAAGACTATCCACAAAACATATACTCCATCCTGAATTAGCAACACATCAAAAAAGGAACATTTAAACTAATGCTACACTTGCAGTCTATCCCTTCTAAAGGTAGTTGCTACTCAGTTTTGTCTGAAAAGTTCTCGTACAAAAGATTTCCTTAGAAGATGGAACAATGAAATGCAGCCACAGATGGGATTCACCTCAAACAATTCGTTCACATTTACAATCTGCATGTATTTCAAGTCTCCAATTGCCTTTTTATCAGCGTAACAACTAAGTGAACACTTTCAAGTCTTAACATGTTCTTTGGCAAGTGTTAGTTGATCAGTTTACATTGCAAAACATAAATAAGATGTTGCAGATGCAATCATCTAAAAAGCAGTGCTACAACTTAGAAGTGAACCAATCAAAATCTAAGTGCACTTATACAGTATGACTATTTTTACTACATTTTATGATGCTTTGGTTTCTTGTGATATGCTCTAGATACGTCTGAACTAAGGAAGCTTTACCTAGAACATCACTCTCATCTCACTACCTTTCAGCCAAGGGCTGCTTATCTGTACTGGTTCAGGAAAATACTTTTTCCTCCATAAATTTTCTTAATTTTATCCACACATCTTTTTACATTCTGGCTTTACAGGAATTTCCACAGCTTATTGCACAACAAAGAAGTATTTCCTCATGTTTATTTTAACTCCACCTGTGTGTACTTCATTGTTGCCAAGTACTTTTTTCATTTATGAGGGCTGGCAAGTAATCACTGTATGGTTGCTGTTAAGAAAGGCTTCGCAGATTTCAAGCCTAATTTTTCCCTCATGGCATCCTCTTCCAGACTTAAGAATATCACTGCAAGTAATTACTTCCTTTATGAATGCTGCTTCACCATCTGCACATAGAAATTTATTTTACAGCTATTTTTGTCAACACGGTCAATAGTCTATTCCACTAACGCTGATTTAAGTAAAAATTTTGATGGCTTCCCATGAAGAACCACCGCAGTGCTAGAACCTCCTGAAGGTCCCTCTGCACAAAAAAGGATTAGAAAAATCATGCAGTTTTTCATTTTTCTGCTACAGTTTTCTTTGAAAAATTTTAATATGTTCTTGATCTGCTGACTTAAAGACTCTGGGCAACATTCCTACCTTTGATAGATTTCAATTATATTGCTCAATTTATTTATTTATTTTACACTTCTGTACACTTTTATTTTTGGCCCACACCTTTAACCTACTAGGTTTACAGTCCTTTCCAATTTATTTATTTGAAAAATACTGTGTTAAAAAAAAAAGTTTAAGTTGACTTGCTTCTAATCTTTTCCTTGTGTTGCTCTTTTTGGGTCTTTTTCAGGTCTTCTTTGGTTGGAGCTTAAAATTTATTTAAGAAACATTTGATAAGCTCACAGCAGTCTCTATATTATTTGCAAACATGCTGTTTTAATGGTTGTTCTGGTTTTCTATATGGCTATGTAGAAAAGTTGACTGCTGTCCACGGACTAAATTTCTAGCATCTCTGGCAGTGATGAATCTGAAAAGCAATACTGTCAATCCAAAGCCACATCCAGAATAAATATTTTTTCAACTTTACTGCAAGATAGTTTTAAGAGGCTGTTACTCTAATTACTATAGTAAAGACAGACATATCTTGAGCCACCGTCAGTGACTGTTGTAAACATCCATTTAGCTTAAAGAAGTCACACAAAGAATAACATACAAACTAGCTGAGCGTTTTTAAACCAGCCTGCGTCCATGAAATTACTCTTATCTTTATAGGTTGATGAAACAAATTAGGAACATGTTTCTAACACTTCCATTTTCAGCCACCTATAATCATAGAGATTAACACTAATGAATAGCCTGAACTGACTACTCTCCTGCAGGACTGTAGAAGTGTAATTATGACAGGCAAAGAAAAGTATTGCAATAAAACTGCTAGAGACCCCAAAGGTTAGATAGCAAAAGCTACATGTATCTTTAAAGCTTCTTAATGCAATTTTTTAAACTCTGGAACTAAGTTTCACGTATCACAATTCTCCTTATGCTTTATCAGCCATTAACCTCCTTACTTATAAGTTACCCCCCATAGGTAATTCATTTATCACTTAAGTAAACTAACCCAACTTATTCCCTTGTAGGCATAGAAATAAGGAAACCTGGGAAGCACTTATATGCGTGCTGAGCAGGCTCATTTTATGTTCCCTCAACTGCACACATGTAAGATCTTTTTCATCATATAGCAAATGTACTACCTGCAGTCACTGAAGTTTTCAACATGGCAAAGTGCAGAGTTTTGCACTTGGGCCGGAGGAATCCCAGGCATCCATTCAGGCTGGAAGGAGTGGTCCTTGAAAGCAGCCCTGTGGAGAAGGACCTGGGGGTCTTGATGGATGAGAAACTCAACATGAGCCAGCAATGTGCCCTTGCGGCTCGTAGGGCAAACGGTATCCTAGGCTCCATCAAGAGAGGGGTGGCCAGCAGGGACAGGGAGGTGATTGTCCCCCTCTACTCTGCTCTTGTGAGG